>VYXB01002892.1:179009-277312 GCA_013397135.1 Pachyramphus minor
AGAGGCTGGAGGGGTTCGGGGCTGGTCTGGGGGCTGCCGCGGTCACGGGAGGTGCGTCCGGGCAGGTGCTGCCGCAGGTCGGGGCAGGGGAGGCTCGGGGTTAGGGGCACAATCACACCCCGTGAGCGGAGGGGTGTTATGTAAAGCCCCGTCCCTGGTGGGGGTTGTGTTGTACTTGATGATCAGAAGAGCAGTCGTTTGACATCCCTAGAGCATGGGCTGACTCTTTTCACTTTTCCAATGAACAAAACAAAGCAAGAAAGTGTTGAGACGCGTAACCCAGGTGCTGGTGCTTCCAGTGCTGTGACTTTGATTCTCTTCTTGACATGAGTGAGCGAACAGCTTAATTTTGGGGGACTACTGAGTGTTTCTACCCATATCTCATGTACAGCCTGGGAGCCTGGAAAGGGACAGGTGTGGGAAACCCTGTCACACCATCCCATCTCCTTGCCTTATTACAGCCCTTTTTGATCATTTTCTTAGGAAGACTTGGTGGTTTTAAACGTTCACATGTTTCCAGTGATGGCATCAGACCCCTCACCTGCCCCTGTGGGACTGAGCAGGCCCTTCCTCAGCATCACTCTTTGAAATGAACTTGTTCTGCTCCAGTGTATGCATTTATTTGTCACCTTGTTGCCTGCTCTCTCCCAGCTGCTGAATTTCTCTCAGGTGTATTTCCAGTTCCTGACATTCTTTTAAAATTCCTGAATTTTCTCAGGTCCCTGGCATGGGGATTTGCAGCCTGGGGGTGTTACTGCAGAACAGAGTCTAGAGAAGTGCTTTGGGGGAGGGGTTGTGCACTGGATTTGTCATTTTGTTGTCTTCTCTAATGAGGGAAATGTGATTAAACTGCCTGGGCTGCTGTTGTGGGAGGCGTGAGACAGTCCCAGCAAAGGGGGGGGGGTGTCACGCTGGAGTTACACAGTGGTTGGACTGGGACTGGGGCAGGTCTTATTGGTCAAGAACAAAAATATCTTGGCTTTATTAATGTATGAATATCAGTTTTTATCATTTCCTGGCTGCTGTACAGTGTATTTGCAGCACTGTGTGAGAGCAAACTCTCTGTGTGAGAGCAAACCCACAGGGATCAAATCCACCTCCTGGCCCTGCACAGGACACACCAACAATCCCATCTGAGGAGTGTTGTCCAAACACTCCTTGAGCTCTGGCAACCTTGGGGCTGTGCCCACTGCCCTGGGGAGCCTGTTCAGTGCCCAACCACCCTCTGGGGGAAGAACCTTTTCCTAATATCCAACCTAAACTTCCTCTGACACAGCCCCTGCTGTTCCCTCAGGTCCTGTCACAGGTCACACAGAGCAGAGATCGGCGCTGCCCCTTGTGAGGAAGCTGCAGACCCCAGTGAGGTCTGACCTCAGTCTCCTCCAGCCCAAGAGGCCAAGTGCCCTCAGCTGCTCCTCCTACAACTTCCCCTCCAGGCCCTTCACCATCTTTGTATCCCTCCTTTGGACACTCTGTAATAACTTTAAATATTTCTGAAACTGTGACACCTGAATCTGCCCCTACGACTCCAGTATAGTTTTAACAGTGGTGAAAGAAAACAGCAAATTTCAACTCTAGTCTCAAAACTGTCTCAGGTCCCTGATATTTCCTTTAAACATCTCTACAGTTCTTGTTTTATTACTTTTCTCCTTGTCTCAAATATTGAGAGAGTGAGACTGAGCCCCTGGGGTGGGGTTTTGTGCAAGATGCCACACAGACACTCAAAAAAAGTAATTTGCACATTTTGCATTCTTCCCAGTTCTAACAATCTGAACTTGCTAAAACATAATAAAAAACTAGTAAAATATTATTTGGATTTCTAGGATATCTTTTGAGGAAGCTGGAATGTGCAGATGCTTTTGAGTGATTATTACCCATCACTTTAGTGAGAAGGTGCCACATGTTTTTATCTGCACGAGCCATAGTTTGAATTTTTGGGGGGTTTGGAGATAAGTGGCTGCAGCAGAAATCTATCCTGAGGTTCCAGTTGGTCCTTGATAAGTTGGCATGTGCACAGCACTTCCTTCTTCCTTCTGTAGCTCTGGCAGGGACATTCTTCTGCACGTCATTTTCCACTGTGGGTGCTCCTGGATGTCAGAGGTGACTAAGGCCAGATGTGACTTGTGCCCTTACTGACTTAGAGAGCAGCTCTCAGTATCTCTTCTAAGCAGAAAGGGGGCTCTGTGATGAGGTGATGGTGAAACTGCTGTCACAGTGTCCCCCCTCATATTTTCATTTTCATATTTTATGAGAAGTGCCACAACTACCTGTGACTGTTTCTGATGCCTCCCTTCCTTCCTGCTCATCCTCTTGGTTAGTGAGTTTTATAAACATGACTGTGCTTATTCTTTGCTCCAGATCAGGGGAAATTTAAGTGTTGAAGGTGGATATATGGAGAGTTGAATCTTGAGAGCTGAGACGTGAAATCAGCACCTCTCCCGTAGGGAGGTTTGGCCTTTCTTGGGCACATGGAGAGAATATGAGCAGCTTCCAAGAGGCTGCAGCAACATGTGTGTAGAGCTGTGAGTTGTTTGTTGCAGTGTTGTGTTTGGGGTCTGCCTGTGTGAGGATGTAAGAAAAGTCTTGAGATTTTGGTGACTCTGAGGTCTCTTTTCTGTGGCAATAATTGTTCTCAGCCGCATAATTTCAGTTTGTTACTCACATGTGGTTTGTTCTACAGGCGTATTTCCTTTCTCTCACATTACTATAGGCTCACAGTTACCTTCAGCGGAGGCTAAGAAATAACTAAACTGGAGATCAGATATCTAAACTTGAGTTTAGATTAGAGATTAACAAGAAATTCATCCCCGTGACGGTGGTGAGGCCCTGGCACAGGTTGCACAGAGAAGCTATGGAAGGTATTCCTGCCCATGGCAGGGGGGTGGAACTGGGTGATCTTGGAGGTCTCTTCCAAGCCAGACCATTCTGTGAAACCACCTCGGTTCCTGTCACTCGATTTTTGTGTCTGTCTTGGAGTTTGTACCGAGAACGAGGCGATGTTGGTGTCACTCATGAGAGCAGAACACCCCAAGCTGGGTGATGGAGAGGCCTAGGATGAAGAGGGAATGTCTGGAAACAAGTCAGGAAGGTTTAACAGATTACGTTTAAGGAGAGCAGGGTTAGATGTTTGTAAAATCTGTTGCTAACTGTTAAAGTAAGAAAATACGGAATCAAGTTCATAGAATTGCAAAACTCAAGATGAAAGAACTTCTCTGGCAGTTATTCTTCTCTTACAGGATTGTTCCTAATCTGCAGTCACTAATGACTGAGGAGATGTTCTCCAGCTTGTGAAATGACAGGGCTTCTGTCACTGCTTAGGAAACACAACTGCACAGGCTCCTGCTCCTTCCTGTCACGGAGCTTTTCTTGTGAGCGTAGTCACCCTGAACGGTTAAAGCCGTTCTCTGGCTGTGGAGCTTTCTCCTATGGGAATCCACGTTTATTCTTTACTTAGGTCCTTGAACTAGATGTACATATTCCAGCTGAATTAACACATCCCACTTTGGGTAAGCAGGCGCTCTCTGCAGTGACTGTGGGCCATGGTCCCTGCCGAGCGCAGCACAGAGCTCAGCGTGGCACGGCCGGGGCTTCCTGTGCTGGGGCTGTGCCAGCCTCGGACGTGCCAGCCAAAATTCCATGTTCCCCAGAGCTCTGAGGATGTTTGCCTCATGCACTCGTGTCTGATTTGGTGTCTGCCACCTCTCCAGGCTCCCAGATTCTTACCTCTTCCCAAGTTTCTTTCAACAACTTGGTGTTTTCAAGCCTCTCTTTCCCCTAACGCAGTGGTCTGTCTTTTCTGCCCAAATGTTTGTAGTTCTTCAGATTGTCCTGTCGCTTGTTCTTACTTGGTTCATTGATTCTTGCTGATGAATGTAAAACCCAGGTTATTAACTGCCACTAACACCAGGTACCAGCAGGAAAAAAAACCCCTCCTTGTGCTCTTGTACTTTACAAACATGGAATAAAGGAAGTTCTTGCCCTGAAGTATTGAGCTAATTTTCTTCTGTTAACAGCTCATTAAAGAAATTTTCCAGCACTCCTTTCTATGGAAAACAACCCCTCACAAGGCAGCTTAGAGCCCCCTTTTATTGATTTTTTTTTTTAATCGTTCATCTTAGTTTTTATGCATGTCATAACATTTATTGATAAATTACTTGAACATGCTGCTTTCATGTTTTATAATTAAACAAATATGGAGTGTACTTTAACTAATGTTGTAATCCTGTAGTGATCATGTTTTCCAGGAGAGACTTTTAGTTTTCCAAATCTCTCCCTGTGGATACGTGTGCTCCTCTGCAGCCCCACAGCAGTTTCTCACTATTTATTCCCAGTACTACATCATGAACATAAAAACTAGAGGTAGGAGATGAGGCAGGATAATAGTGTCATTCTCTTCAGTGTGTTTGTTTTTAAAGGATTGATGTTCCCTCATTATCTGCAGTTTCCAAGAGCAGCTTTGTTTGTCTTTGGACTGGAGACTTTCCTCAGCTTTTCAGTTTAGTGGATTCTTCATGGAGGGGCAGAAATGATCCCAGGAATGGTTGTGTCCCACCTGAAGCTCCCAGGAGTGGCTGCTGGATTGGGAGGAATGTCAGAGAATGTGTCAAACCAAAGGGGATCCCTAAACTTAGAGATCTTAAAACTCTGTAACTTTTGCTGTACGTGGTGTTAAAATGATTCTGCGCTCAGGTTTTGGTGTCACTTTGGAATCTGGAAGAGGAGACAAGTACTTGGTGTCTCGCTGTAGTTGGATCAAACATCTTTTTGTTTACATACATTTTCCAATTTTAAGGAAAAATAGTAGTATGTTTAATTTTCAGAACCAAACATTGTGAAAAAATTGTTTCTAACCTGTGAGCAGTTAAAAACTTAAGACAAGTTAAACTCTTGAGAAAGGAAAAATTGTTCACAGTTGTCCTTAGCTTGGATTCTAAGATTTCACTGAAGTAAATACTTTTCTCAACAGTTGGTTCTTGAGGAAATTTCACACCACTGAACAGTCATTCACTTTTTCACTTCATTTTCCTTTGAAATTCCTAGTATTCACTTTCCTCAGTGTAATCCTGTTGCAAGTGTCTCATTTTAAATTAATATTTAATATTTATTTTGGTTGTCTGCTATATTTGTATATAACTTATGCTTCAAAATACTTTGTATTTCCATGAGGGTCCCCATCTGTGCTGACATTATTATGGAAGCTCAAATCTGATCGTAATTGTCCAGCTGTGTACATTGTCATGGAGGGTTTTTTTGATTCTGCATTTAATTTAATTTCCAAAAGACGTTAAAGAGATTTCAGTGATGGAAGTGCTTAAATGGTTTTAATCAGGCTTTGATGTGCACAAATCATTAAAGCGAGGAGGATGAAGAGATAAGAGTCCACAATTCTCTTTGTACAGTTTGTCTGCAGAGGAACTAATGGAGTAGGAAGGAAATGTTAAGAAGGAAATCCTAAAGGAACCGTGCGGGTTATCCCAGGGAACAAGGGGCAGGACAAGAGGAAACAGCCTTAGGTTGTGCCAGGGGAGGTTTAGGTTGGATATTGTGAAAATTCCTTCATGCAAAGGGCTGTCCAGCCCTGGCACAGGCTGCCCAGGGCAGTGCTGAAGTCCCCATCCCTGAGGGATTTAAAAACCGTGTGGATGTGGCACCTGGGGACATGGGCAGTGTTGGCCTTGGCAATGGTTGGTCTCGATGGTCTTGGAGGGCTTTTCTAAAAAGTTTTTTTTTGAAAAACTGAGATGTTAAGATGAAAATGTCAGAAAAATTGAATATGGGAAACAGATTAAAGGACAGGTTAAAGGAATTATTTATGTATTGTAACTTTAACAAGTTGTTCTGTGCTTTGGAATAAATAAGAAAATTAACCTAATGGAAGTTGCTGGGAGTCAAAACTGCTTGATTTATGAAGATGTCTTAATACTATTTTATTCCTGTAACTTCACGGGCCTTGAAGCACAAAGATTGCCCAAGAGAAGATAAAATGGACTGATATATTTTTCCTGCCTCATGGGGGTTTTTTTGATGTTCTGGGTGGTCCTATATGGAACAGAGGTTACTGATAGTGTTGTTTGCATGTTTTGAGGAGGTTTTCATATTTTTGGGTGGCTGAGGTGTTGTGTTTGTTTGAGATTTACCATTGAACCCTCCAGCTCACCTGTGGTTTGTGACTCTTTCTTAGACTGTGCATGCTTGGAATATTGTTTTAAATTGCCTGGTGAAGTTTTGGATTTATATTTAGTTAATATATTTTAATTAATTGATATTTAATTTTATCCTTCTGTTGCTGATTGGATAAATTAGTATCATATTAAAGAGTTGATCTGACATGTTGAAAACTCTGGGGTTTGGTGTAAACCAGCCTTTAAAAGATAAAGGGTGAAAAGGTTTCTCCTGAAGCAATGATTACTTGTGCTGAAAGAGCTGCACTAATTATATTTAATGAGCAAAAAATACAAGTAAGGAGTTTGCACTGTGACACATTCTTAGCCAATAATTACCAGAAATATGCTTTAATAGGAGAGAGTTTTAACAAGTAGTCTTCAGCTTAAATTCGTTAATCACTAATAACCTCCTAAAATACACCTTTCTTCATTTCTTTTTCTTCAGTGTTTTTTTTCCTTTGGTGTTTTTTTCTTCTTCTTTTTTTTTCCTTTGATTTTTTTTCTTCATGGTTTTTTTTTTTTCCTTCAATTTTTTCTTTTTTGTTTTTTAATGGAAAAAGTTACATTATTTCCTGGCCAAATGAGGCAAGATCCATGCTGAATTGACATTCAAAGATGTTTTCACAGCAGCGTCTTCACATACCTAATCGGCCCCAATAGCTTGTGTCGATTTTTTTGTGGTTGGTTTGTTTTTTGATGGTTTTTTTGTTTGTTTTATTCAGAGGAACGTTAAAATACATCCAGTCATGATTTACTGACAGACTCAAAAGCTAAAAATGGTCAGAAATGGGTGTGGTCTAATCTTCATTTCTATTTAAGAGTACAAAATTTGGATCTTGTTGGCTGGTCTTGCTGTTCAATTATAAATACAAAATTTTGCAATTAAAAAAAATTATTACGTGTGACTCTCACTATAAATAGTGAGTCATACCTTAATAATTAATATTAGCTTGTGCTTAGTAGAATTCAGTTAAATCAGCCCACAAAGAGGAGTTGCCATCTGTGCCAGGTGCCCGAGAAGGGCTCCAGAACTGTTTAACTGGAGCTGGTTTGTCCAACGCATCCGTGGGAGCTTTAGGAATGAGAAGCATTTCTTGCCATATAATTTCTGTGGCACTTGAAGCAGTTTGGGCTGTTCCAGAACCGTTTCCAGGCTCCAGCTCTGACCCAAGTACACGCTTGGTGTGAGCTGAACTTGCCTCTTGCATGAAGGGTTTTGAAATTCAGCTGGATTTTGACACTGCTTTTGCAATGTCCCTTGTGTTTGTCTTTAACTTCATGTGACGAAAAGCTGAACGTTTCTCTCTAGTGGCAAAACTCCGAGTTTCTCTGGCTCTAAATTAAGTGTGTTCTTAGGATCCTGTGCTTTGCAGTTTCACGCCTGTCAGGTCTATTAGCTCATATTTAACAGCCTGTTGGGAGCAGCAGTTCCACAGGAGCTTGCACAACTCCTTTACTAGTGTTTCAAGTGCAGAAGTTACGTTCTTGGTTCAGGGAGACCAAAAACTGTTTGTTTATCTTCTGGGGACGAGAGTTCATAATAATGATTATTGATAATGATGCCCTCTATGGTGTAACAGCACAGAGCTACACTGTGCCCTGTCTCTACACGAGGCTTCTTCTGTCCAAGGTTGTCTTTGGTGGCTCAGTTTCCTTTTGGTACTTAATTCTCTGTTAACAGCATGACTTTTGTTTTAAGGGCACGTCCAGAAAAGTGCAAACAACTGCAAGAACTTTGGGGAAAAACACCCCAAACATCATCATCATGGGAAAATGAGCTAATTTAATTTCGTTAAAAGAGTTTGTATAGCTCCATTTTCTGTGATAAATAGAATATATAGCTCTATATTCTGTGATAAATTAACATTTATCAACTGTTTTCCTGAGGTAATAGATACTACACTGAATGCTTTGATACTCCGTGGTGGCTGAAATATTAACATTTTTCTCAGTCTGCTTAAGGGGGTTATAAAGTCCAGGTGGCATTTAGTAGGTAGGATGAAAGGTTAAAACTTTCCAACTTTTTAAAGCAGTGTTTGTTTGGAAGCACAGCACATCAAAGCTGCGGCTTTCCTACTGCATTTCAGCTTCCCTCTGTAGATAGTTCTGGTCCCTTCCTCTCGCTTCCAAATCTTTTTTTGCTTTGTCTGCAGATCTTAAATGCTCCTCTTCCCTAGTGGGTTTTTCCAGAGTTTAACTACTGTGTGCTCTCATCTTCAGTGTATTTAAATTTAAAAAGAAAGTTGCAAGTTACCAGAAAGCATCCCAGGTCTCGGAGCTGTCACATCATTCATGTACATTTTAGACAGGTAGGAAATGGTGATGAGTTTGATAAACTCTTTGCATGCAAGTCAGGGCTGAAAACCGAGAGGGAGAAACTGTATTCTCTCTTTTTTGGTACTCAGAATTGTGAATTTTACAAAGTCTCCTTCAAGCTGTAAAGCAATTCTGGAACTGCTGCAGCTGCCAGTGGGGAGCACTGGTGCTGGGAGAGTTCAAACCACCACTTTTGAAAATATATTGATAATAATATATTGATAATAATTTTGAAAATATATTGATGCTGACGTGCATCAGCTCAGGTGGTTTTGATGTTTCCCTGCCACCCACTTCAGTTCGTCTGGGAACAGCCTGGAAACATAGTTCCCTTTGGGTCTCTGAATCTTTCTGTGTCCCATCCCGAGTGTTTTCCCATGGTTCTGAGGAGACTTAAATCATAATGATGAAGTTTTTATCTCTGGCTGCTCTGCTGACTACTCCCCAGCATCCTTCTGCTCTTCCATCCATCATAAGCACGTTACTTGTTGCCTGTACAGACAAAGTTCACCTATGATAGTGTGATGCAAAAAAACCAGTCATTAAAGGAGACTCTTGAGGAATTTTGTTGTGTTTTGTTTGTTTGTTGGGTTTTGTTATTAAATGGGTTTTAAACTAGTTATTCCTGCTCTCTGTTTTGGAGGTGGTGGAGTGTTCGATCTTCTCTGTATTTAAAAATGACCCTACTCCCAAAATGCATATTTTGAACCTACACAGATTTCCCAAATTCAGCATAACCAGTTCCAATACATTTCTGTGTGAGCACAGCCAGGAGAGTGGGGCAGGGCAGGGGCTGGGAGCTGCTGTGGATATCTGCCCTGAGTGGGGGCTTGAACCAACACCCAAACCAAACTGTCAAATTTTAAAATTTTCCTTTTGCTTTCAGAACCAAGTAGAACTGGGCACAGGATGCATTTACAGCCCTAAAATATTTTATTACTTGTGCTTGTGTTGTGAAGATGTAGCAAATAAAAGCTGTGTTCAGAAAACAAGCCGTGTTGAGGCAGCAAGGGAGGAGGCAGAGACGCCTCTGTGGTTACACGGTGTCCTGCCGAGGAGACTTTACTACTGTGAGCAGTTACACAAGACCCGAGTGGTTTGGAGAGCGGCAGAATTCATTATCTCAAACCCTGATGTTCATTTCAGTGTGTGATGTAGCAGAATGTGTGAACCTTGGTCACCATAGGAAGTCCAAGATAAATGCCTTGTGAGACAGTGCAGACAGATGATCCTTGAGTAGAGCTGGAGGAAATGACAGTTAAACCAGGGTGAAGTATTTGATAAACTTTTTCTCTCCTTTATTTTTCAGTAGTTAAGATGGGAGAAGGATGTGAACCTTGAATGTGATTTTCCCTTTTGCCTTTTCACTCCTAATTTAGATGGCACCTCATTAAAACCTTGTCTGCTGTTTCAAATCTGACACAGAGCAGATTTATCAAAGAATTTCTGTCAAGTGAATCCTTTCTTAATCCTAATGCCAGAGAGTTCATAACACTCAAATGTAATGATATCTTTTATGAAAGTAAATTAATGTGAGGAAGTCAGAATGATAATAGCCAGATTAATGTTAGATGTCTGAATAACTATTGCTTAATAAAATTTAAACGGCAATTGTCTTGGCTTCAAAGTTTAAGCAGAAGAACATGTAGGCACAGGAATTGGGTTATTAAGTTTCTGCCCAATTAGAGGGCAGAAATTTGTTGAGAAACAGTATTGGAATATGTATGCTTTGGTTTGCCTGTGTGGACATGAAAGGAGTGCATGTAAAAACCTTGTGTTCAGGATGGTCCGTCTGTGCACTGGGTGAATTACAGACTTTCCCAGCAGTGGAGAACGGAAAAGATGGGAAGGATGTTGTTGGTGGACTGGGGGGTAAAATTGGGCTCAAGGTTGCTGAATGTGAGAAACAAAACTGTGGCTGGTTGAGCTCTAACTTCGATTTGGGCTGTTGGGCTGTTGGGCTGTTGATTTTGTGATCTGAGCTATTTGCTATCAGGGCTTGAGCTGCAGATGCTGATAAAGAGAATATCATTGCTTGGTTAAGAAAGTCTCCTGTTCTTGAAAGTAGTTTTGGTGTTGCAGGATGAGACAAACAGAAATGCAAAAGCTTGGGAAGGCAAAGTTGAAATTGAGCTTTGCTGATCAGCAGCAGCTTCACTTTCCTCTCCTGGCTCGGACTTGGCTCTTGTGACTGGAGTTTGTTGAAGCTCATGTGTCTTATCTGACCTGGAATCCTGAGTGGGTGTTGTGGTAAGTGCAGAAAATAACCATTTTGGTAGGTTGTGGCTTTGTTGTATGACATTGTTGAGTCCTACAGACTTCCTCCTCTCCTGAGTCAGTAACGGCACTGTCGGGTCCCTCCTCTGTGGGATCTGTGCCATCAGCCAGGATGGAGCTTTGTGATGGAGGGAGGGACAGTGGATGGGGAAATGAACCTTCCTCTGCTCTCTGTGCACCAGGGAGTGTGAGGCTGTGCTGCCACTTCCCAGACTTCCCTACCACTTCCCATGTTTCTCTACCATTTCTGAAGGGACGGGACAGAAAAAGGGAACTGAAGTTGATGTTCTGTGAACAGCTCTGTTCTCTATGCGGGAAGAGTTGGCAATGTATTTCTGTATAAGGTGCATCAGGGAAGAGGGAACCAGACATTTTACCTACTGTGTAATACTTCTGCGCAAAAAATGAGACCTTTTAAAGGATGGGTGGTTGTGCATTTTTTCAGGTCCTCTGAGTGAATTACATCAAATTCTTCTTGGATATAAACAATGTTAGGCTGTTTTATCAGTATGTTTTAGAAATGGACTTAAAACTTGGTTTTGAATGAGCTGTATTGCAAGTGCTGAAGGTGGAAATTTCTTCCTTGACTTCTAAAATCCAGTCGCTGGATTTGCTGGGTGTGCACTTTTACCTTAGTTCTTTTACTTTACTGTGGAAGGAGGAGTGGAACCAGATGATCTTTAAGGTCCCTTCCAACCCAAACTGTCCTGTGATTCTGCCTTGCTTCTGTGTGCTGGATCTCACNTGCGCAAAAAATGAGACCTTTTAAAGGATGGGTGGTTGTGCATTTTTTCAGGTCCTCTGAGTGAATTACATCAAATTCTTCTTGGATATAAACAATGTTAGGCTGTTTTATCAGTATGTTTTAGAAATGGACTTAAAACTTGGTTTTGAATGAGCTGTATTGCAAGTGCTGAAGGTGGAAATTTCTTCCTTGACTTCTAAAATCCAGTCGCTGGGTGTGCACTTTTACCTTAGTTCTTTTACTTTACTGTGGAAGGAGGAGTGGAACCAGATGATCTTTAAGGTCCCTTCCAACCCAAACTGTCCTGTGATTCTGCCTTGCTTCTGTGTGCTGGATCTCACATGTGTTGAATGATATACCAGTTGTCATCTGAACTTGTTTAATGAAGCGTTACACTTGCAGAGCCTCTTTCTAAAGGATCCCCAAGTCCTTTTTTAGTGGTTACTGTTGAGTTACAAATGATCCCTGTAATTCTCTAATCTGTCATTGCTGTGTGTTTTCTCGTCAGGTAGAAGATGCTGACTGATCCTTGGGTAACCTGATATTTGATGGATGGAGGGGGACTCTGGCAGATAAAACTCAAGAGCAGGATGTAATTACTTGTATGTCACTTGCCTGAGACACTGGAATTAACAACATGCTCCTACAGAAAGTGCTGTGGGATTTTTCTCAGCTAACGGTGGTGAGGGATTTGTGCTCATTTGTCTGAGGAGCGGCGGCAAGTCCAGGCACATTGTGCTCTGTGGGGATTTTTGTGGTGCTTTGGAACTGAGAGGGAAGGAGAAATGCCTGCAGCAAACTGCTGGCTCTACCCTCCCTGGGAGTTCTGTCAAACATTAACCTGACCTAGGCCAACTCACTTTTATTATTTTTATTTAAAGCTCTCCCACCCTCACAATACATACAAAGGTGTTCCCATCGGGTCTTACGGCACTTTATGTTCCCCCATTGAATGTGCTGCAGGAATCCCTAATCTGAAGGGTGGGATACAAACAGTTGTGTTTGTATTATAAATGAGAAACATTTATGTTTCAGTTAGTGGTGAATCACTGGTTTATATTTATATCATATTAGCCATAGGTTGTATTTGGATCCTATTCCCAAGAACTCTAACAAAACCTTGGAAAGAGGGACAGCTCTCTTATGGAGATGGAGCTGTGGAAGTTTTTCTCATCAAAATACCCAAACAGAATTATGGCTCAGGCTGTCCTGTGTTCAGCTGTGCAGCCTTATTGTGTGATACCAAGTTACTGAGTTATAATTTTGGAGTACTGTGGGTATCACCAACCTTTTTCTTGCTGGAGCAGATCCCATGTGCAGCTGGAGTCCTCCCAAACCAAATCCTCCTCCCTTGGCACGGAGTGCTGCTGCAGCCTTTGTGTCAGAAGGTGTGAGGGAGAGAAACAGAGAACTTCATCCTTTTGAGAAGTTGTTTTTTGCCTGCTTCTGAACACATATGAGTATTATTTGAATTCTATGTAAGCTCTTGTTTTTAGTTTTGTTCCTTATTTCAGTTACAAAATTATGAAGATGACTTTGTGCTGCTTCTGTATTTGCAGCATTGTGTTGTTCTTTAAACTTGCCCTAGAGAATCCTCCTATTTGTGCTTTTTTGGGTAAAGCTGTATCATTTTAGTAGGAAATGTTGTATTTTTTTTCTGCATTTTTCTCCTTTATTATAACATAGAAATCTGGAAGTTAAGATTACACATTCACTTTTATTGGTAAGTATTAAGTAGCTCTGGGTGACACCAGAGCATGTTCCTCTTTATGTAGCAGTGGGGTTTTGTTGTTATTTTTCAATTTCTCCGATTTTAAACAGCTTTTCTGTGAGTATGTTTTAAAAGCTGACACTGGCATTTTAGGATTGTGTACATGATTTTAGTGCAGGATTTGTGGCAATGCCATACTCCATGCACAAACTGGGAGAAGCTTGCCATGGCACCTCCTGAGATACCCATTGCTGTTCATGGTACAAGTAAGAAAAGTATTGAAAATAATTAACAGACACCTTTGGGAAGGATTTGGGTGCACCATTAAGGCAGCTTCAGGTATTTTTGAATGCCTTCTTAAAACATCATTCCTTATTACAAACAGGCTTTCCAGCTCTTTTTTCCCCTCCCTTTAAGAAAAAAGAATACAATCATGGCAGCTGTGTGTGCCCCGTGCAGAGCCTGAGCTACTCTGTGTTCTCTGAACGTGTTTGTCGTTCGTGGCCAAATGTTGTCAAACAAAATTTGTGTTTCATCACTGCCAGTTAACCGGCACTGGATAAATGAACTGTTTGATTCCTCTTGCTTACGAAACCAATTGAGATTGAAGAAACCCTGGAGTTAAATGAGGATGTCTTGAAGGAAGTGGAGGTGTTGTAAACAGGCTTTGAAGATCCACCAGTGCCTGGTCGAGGTGTGGTGGGTTTGGATCCCTTTTGACAGGCTGCACTTGGAGGGTTCCTTGGGCCTTTGATGGTTTTGCCTTATGGTGCCTGGGAAGATGGAGAGATAGTGCTGGTGGTGAACTGGGGTGAGGGCAGGAGCTGGGATGCCTGATGTGGTTCAAGGGGGTGAGAAGAGGCTGCCAGACCTACGCCTGTACCCAGGGTTTGACCAAGGTCCTCTTTAACAGCATTGCCAGGAAAACTTTTGACAATTGTGGGTGTGTTGGTTGGGTTTTATTTTTAGTCTGAAATTGTGGTCCAAAAGTCCCAGACCTGGGATGTGCCCCCCTGCGGGAGTGGGAGGTGGGAAGCAGGAGAAGGCGGCACCAGCGCTGCTGTTTCATAACACTAGTTATAAAATCCAAGATGATGATGGCTTGAGGGAGCTCAAGCCAAAGCCATGCCCTTGTTGGATTAAGGATAAGCAGAAATACCAAATAGGATTTAGGAAGACATTGGAAGGAGAAGTTAAGATTGTGTTTCTGGTACAGGTGATTTGAGTGATACTGGAGCAATGGATGTGCTCGATGGGCCTGAAGCAGCAGTTAATGATGGTCAAAGAATACACACGAGGGAATGTTGTGTCAGAAGTTTCTGTGAATTCCCTGCTGGTTTTCCTGCTTTCTTTCAACTCTTCCTATTGACCTGGAGCAGAGGTGTGAGATCTGAATAGTCAGTTGTGCAGTCATATACACACGAACTGTGGGGAGTTCACCAGGACACACTGAGCACAAGTAATGACTCAAAACATGCAGAGTTAAACTTCCTAATAATGTGTGCTATGCTTTAGGCCTGTTTTCTAATTTCTTTTAATTTTTTAACTTCTCTTTTCCCAGATGTGGAAATTAAGGTGACTTCTGTCCTTGCTGCAGGGACCTGTTTTGTCTCCCTTAGCCTGGCTCTCCTTCTCCTTCACAATTTGCTCAGGACTCTTGGGAAAGGGGAAATTATAGCATTATAGGAAATTATAGGATCCTCTTGGTAGCAGCAGGTACAAGGCAACAAGATCTTCATTTTCCACTTCCAGGCCTGGTGTGCACAGAGAGAGGAGTAGAGGAGCTGTCCTCATGCCCAGATAGGGTAGGAGTGATGGGAGCTCGGCTGCTCCCAACTGCTCCCAGCTCTTCCATCCTGTGGGAACAGGTTTAAATGTAGGAGAGGGAGAAACAGTTCTGTCTCTGAGCAGCCTGTGGTGCTGGGGGGAGCAGTGATGGGGCAGAGCTCCTTCCCCCAGTCGGAATCCAAACTGCGTTCCATCTCCAGCACCAGCAGGAGATGGAACTGGTGTCCACTCCAGCTTGGGAAAAAAACTGAGGACTGGCTAATAGTACAGAACTTTGGTCATACCAGGAAATTTTGTATCGTGGATTTTAAAGGGTTGGAATAATTCAAGTGGTCTGAAAACTTAGTTTTGCAGTTTCCTTGACAGTGAAGGTCACTGCTGGCAATGCTGATCAGTAGACAGGCCTTGGTCATCTGCTTTTCCAAGTACCTCTCCTTGCTTTTCCTGAACATGGGCAGCTTATTTTCTGGTACATCTCATGGCCGTGCAAGATAGAGAGTTAATTGGGAAGTTGTCTGAAGTTCAGAGCTAAGGAAACCTCACTAACTTCCTTTATTTACACATTTAGTGGTAGTGTGATTTTAATAGCTTCGTACACATTGTAGGAACTTAAAATAGCTCTGTGTAGAGATTAGGTGATTAGATACAAACAGGTCTAACTTGAATCTCATTCAAACTATTTACTCTAATAAAAAATGTAAAAGAATTCAAGAAAACTAAACCTAATCCCCTTACAGTCAAGGTGACTACCCATGAGAGTGTTTTATCAATTACTACATTACAAAAGACTGGGGAGGAGTGGTTAAAAGTGTGATTAACTGGTGTATTTCTGATGACTAATTTTACATAGACCTGGGCAGGTACAGCCAGATCAGTTCTGGCTTTGCTCCAGCTCAGATCTCAAATGAATCTTTGCTATAATGTTCCTTTCATGTGACAGTGTTGGTAAAAATGCTGGTTTTTCTTCAGTCCCAAGAGTTATAATGAATGTTGATAAAATTTTAAAAGATGATCCTTGACTCTGTAAAAAATAGTGAAGGTCTTTGCTAATATTTAACCCTCTATTTGAAAATTGTAGATGTAAAATTCTTTAAGATTATAGTATTCTGATTGTACAGCTGTATATAATTCCCAATCCCATCCCATTAATGAGAATGAACCACCCAAAACAAGGGCACTTCTATTCTCTACCTCAAAATTTGCCTTCAATAGTAAATGCCAGAGACTCAGACTATTCTAGTTGGCTTTAACTGATCAGTGTCTATAATTAAATCTGTTATTTGTCCGTGTTTAAATCCTACATGTGTAAGAAATTGGGCTGCAGTCTGAAGAATGAGCTTTTTAAGCCTCAAACTTCTAAAACAAGTTTGTCATGAATGCCAAAATAATCCATGGGCTTTGCTGGCCACATTCCAGTGCACAGATCCCTCTCTCTGCCTTGATGGTCACCTGCAGTTACATGAGTTCAGCTGATTACAGGAGAACTGGAGAAAAAAGTGATTTTTCACATGAAATTTAAAATGTATTGTGTTCATAGGCTTGATATCGTCATTGCTTGAATTAAGCTGATGCTTGTACCTTGTTTACGGTGCAGGGAAATACAACAAAGCTGTTGCCTTAGAGAGCATTAAGGATCTAAACTTACAACTTGGGTTTATTCTGGTTTAGGTGTCCACTTAGACTTCACTGTTTTCAGAGTAATAGACAAAATGAAGCCAAATGAGTAAAAGAGGTGTAAGAGACTATAATGTTATTGAAGTGAAAAGTTATGTATTTTAAAAACTGAGTGATGGGTTGAAGTTTTCTTGTTGAGAATGGGTAGTTGGGTTTGCACAGTTTTCAGGGTTATGCTGTAGCAACTTTTTTTTCTTTTTAATAGGCAGGCAGCTGTCTGAAAACATGAAATAATGGTTTTCTAAGCTGACAACATTTTTGTTTTAGACTGCAAATTATGTGGAAGAACATCACTTTTTCTTGGAAGCACCTACTATACTTTGTACAGATCAGTAAAGCACGTTTCTAAATCACTTGATAGAAAGTTTAGCACATATTGTGACTGCCCTTTCCCTGGAAGTGTTCAAGGCCAGGTTGGATGGAGCTCGGAGCAACCTGGTCTAGTGGAAGGTGTCCCTGCCCATGGCAGGGAATGGAACAGATGAGCTTTAAGGTCCCTTCCAGCCCAACCCATTCTGGGATTAAATGTTAAAGGAATTAGTACCACCTTATTTATCACCTTACTTTGTTTACTTCTTTAAGTGTCTCAATGCTTTATCAAGCTCGGAGGGAGTCTTTTCCAGCTTTTGTGTGTGTGTTGCAACAATCTGACGTGTTTCTGTTAACACAAGCAGCAGGACCAAACTGCAAAGTAAAATCTGTAAGAAGGGACATTAGCAGGTTTTTAATCTGAATTTTTGCAGTAGGAGAATATGGTCCAAGGTAGAAGGTGCAATATTGCCAGAACTTCCCTGGAATTACTGCTCTGAGTAGAAATGCCTTTTGGGAGTCAAGGAGGAAGGGAGACCTGGAAACCACATCAAAGCTTGAGGTTAGAATATGTTGGAGGATGGGTGCCAAAAAAAGGTATGTCAGCACCAAAAATAAACCCAAACCTACAGGAAAAGTCAGGCACTGAATGGGTGGGGGGTTATAGAACATCTGGGGGATGTGGGGGAGAAAAGGTATTTTAGAAATGAATGGGAGATGTGCAGCGTGGGCTGAGACAGCTAAATGAGTCGAGTGAGTGAAATGGTTTGAAATAGTTACTTGCCGGAGGACTTTGTGGATTTTTTTCAAAATTTTTTTTTTTTTAATACTGCATAAAGTTCCCCTGTTAGAGCAGCTGTGTTTTGGGGGTTACAGCCCTTTGGAGGGGGAAGCGGCTGAAATTGGACAAACATCTGGGTTTGAGGAGTTATGATCCTCATTCTTTGGCCAAACAGGACCTGGGGCTGGCTCTGTGCACTCACATCTCTCCTTGTTCCCTTCTGTGATCAGAAATTATCTTTTTTGCCCGTAGCAACATGAACCGTGAAGACCGGAATGTGCTGCGTATGAAAGAAAGGGAAAGGCGAAATCAAGAAATTCAGCAGGGTGACGAAGCCTTTCCACCCAACTCCCCTCTCTTTGCTGAACCTTACAAAGTGGTGAGTTTCTGCAGCTCTTAGAAGTGCAGGTTTTAGAACAGAAATCATGTTTTAAATGTATTTTTATCTGCATTCTTTTTAGATCCAAAGCTCTTGTGGCAACCAAGTATTTAAGCAGGGCTTGAAAGCAAAGCTGGACAGTCACTAACCAGCTCCACTGGCAGATTTACAGTGCTTAGGAAGGAGGGGAAGCTTTGAAGGGAGTGAGAAGGAAAAATAAAACCATAATTTTTTTTTTCTTCCTTCACTTTCTGTACAATGACTCAAAACACTTAAACTGATCACGGTGTGATGCCAAGTTGCCGTTTTTGGGGTGCTTTAGCTAGTTCCTAAACTTTCTAACCTTTAATCCAGACCTGGGCAAGTTCAGAAAGAGAATGTTTAAATAGGAAGTTAATTTTAAATGCTGAAATCCCTGATAGGATGGAATTATAAGCTCTGACTGGTACTCCAGTAGTTTGTATCTGATTTTTTTAGTTTGCTTTGAAGGAGTTGATTTTATTTGTGATCTTGCACAGCTTTAAGCTGAGTTTACTGCCAGGTTTGCTTTGCTGAGCAGAATGGGAAAAAATAACCTGATTCTGGGATAACTAATAAAATACCATGTAAGATTTTAATTATGTAGCTCAGAACTCACTTTGAAAGCAAACCTGTTCCCTTACTGCAATTCCAACTGGTTTGTAAGAAGTAAAACATTGCAACTGAAAACTGACTTCCTGCAGGAGGAAAGTTGAGGAATATTTGGTGATTTTCTTTTTTATTCCTGTCCTCCCATTACTTTCCTATGCTTGATAACCAAATCCCACCTTTATGAAGTTAACCTGAGCTGGTTGGGATGCATGGGGAATGATCCAATATACCTAATTTGGAAAACAAAATGGTTATAGAAGAAAGAACCCTTTTAACTCTGGGCAACAAACATTGTGCCAATATAAATACCAATTAAAAATGACATACAGGGGTGAGGTTAGACTGATTTTATTTTACTGCTAATTAAAACTTTTTAGGACTGATGCATTCTATGTTAGAAAAATAATGTTTAAGGTGACAGTAGGCATCTACTGCTTTTCAACCTGCATCCAGCTCACCATTGCATTATTTGAAGCAGTGATTACTGCTCTTTCAGCTGTTCCCGCTGCTGAAGTACATCTTTTTCTTATGTTTTAGGTAGTTAAATTACTGCTTTAAGAAGTAAAATTGGGAATTGGAAACAGTGGCAAAGGAATTCTAGCCCTGAGCTTAGACCTGAAATTTAGATTAAGTTCAGTACTTATCAAATCAGTTAAGTGAAAGTGAAGTTGTGATTGGTTTTAAATCATTATTTTTTAAAAATTGTTTTCCCAGACCAGCAAAGAAGACAAGTTGTCCAGTCGTATCCAGAGCATGCTTGGTAACTATGATGAAATGACGGATCTCATAGGAGACAGACCGCTCCAAAAGCTTGTTGCAATTCCCAAACCAACCGTTCCATCAGCACCCGACGAGAAATCAAACCAAAGCTTCTTTGGTGATCAGAGACACAGCACAGGCTCCCACCAGAGCAGCAAATGGACTCCAGTGGGGCCAGCTCCCAGCACCTCCTCCCAGTCCCAGAAGCGCTCCTCAGGCCTGGCAGGGCACGGGCAGCGCTCCGGGGGCACCGGCACAGGCAGCGCCGGCCAGAGGCACGACCGCGATTCCTACGGCAGCAGCAGCAGGAAAAAAAGCCAGCATGGGTCTGAACACTCCAAACCCCGTTCTTCCAGCCCTGGAAAACCACCTGCTGTCTCCTCGTTGAGCTCCAGCCATTCGAGATCTCATGGGAACGATCACCACAGCAAAGAACACCAACGGTCAAAATCGCCCCGGGATCCTGATCCCAGCTGGGACTCTCCCTCCCGTGTACCCTCCTTTTCAAGTGGACAACACTCTAATCAGTCTTTTCCACCTTCACTAATGTCCAAGTCCAGTTCAATGTTACAGAAACCCACTGCATACGTCAGGCCGATGGATGGGCAGGAATCCATGGAACCAAAGTTATCCTCGGAACACTACAGCAGTCAGACCCACAGCAGCGCCGTGAACGAGCTGAAGCCCAGCAGCAAAGCACACCTAACCAAGCTGAAAATTCCCTCTCAGCCACTGGATGTAAGTTGCTGGGTGTTTCGTGGCTTCTGTAATGTAAATCTATGTGGGCTGGGATTTTCCAGCTTCTTTAAAATCCCAGTCTGCCTAACCAAAATTGAGTTTTTAGTAAACACCGTGTTTTTTGTTACACAAAGCACCGCAACCATAAGCAGTGCAGGCTGTATTTTCAATGGACAACATGCAAAAGTAATAGTTTTTTTTTTATTCTGCTTCTTCCATGTGAGTACTGAGATTTTTATTAAATAAAGGCTGAGACATTCAGGCAGGGTGAGATAACCCAGAGAGGCTAATTTTCATGGAGTATTTTTGTAGTCAGAAGTTAATGAAATAGTAGGACATGCACAGATATTTTGACAAGCTGGATACTGACATTGCTAGTGGGAGCCCAGTTGACTTAGACTTGATAATATCAGATTATTATATCACATTTTCTTTTGAAGTGTGTAGCAATTACTAAATGTGATTATTAAATATACCTAGGGAAAGAAGCTCAACCTAAAGCACCAAATTGAACAGGGTTCAGAACTTCTATAAGTCATACTGGATGTAAAATACTATTGGCTTAACAACTTTTAGGAGTTTGGTAATTCTTCATTAAGGCACAGACTCTGACTCCAGCTCACAGAGGAGAGTGCCTTTCCTGGTAATAAAATCTCATTGCATCTAGTTTTTGAATCATGGTAGCCAGAGAAAAGCCTTTGTTCCTGGGATTTCAGCAAATAACAAAATAAGATCCAGGACACAGGTAAGGAAATTAGGAATTATTTTATTTGTCAAGAGTTGCCATTGTAATGCTGATGCAGGGAATCCTGTTGTAGCTTTGCTTCTTTCTGCTTGTGGCAGTCAGGGATGCAGAAGATTCACAGTTTGGTAATTATTGCTGTTTCTGGGATCGCTCTGTAATGTGTATTTTACTGGGGAATGCAGTTTGTTATTCCTGTGAAGTCATGGTCCTGCACTTGAATTCAAGATATTATCCTGTGGCTTCTTCCAGGAAATGATTGAAAGCTGCAATTCTCTCTCCCCTCTCTCAAAGTTTTTAATGTCACTGACTGCCTGTGATCATTTTAACTGTCGAGTCAAAAGAGATCATTGTCACAGTTTTATAGATCTCATGTATTTGCTTTTCATAACTGGATGTGACTCATGCCATAAAAACGTGGATCTATCTGATATTAAAATGGATGAAAGGAATTAGCAAGGGCCGTTTGTATCTATGTAGAGTCCATACGAGTCATGATAAGGATCGAAGTTTGTTTTTAAGTGTTTCTAGTCCCTAGAAAATTTGCTTTGGGAGATATTAATCTTAAGTTTTGATTTTTAGGCATCAGCATCTGGCGAGGTGAGCTGTGTGGATGAAATCCTCAAAGTAAGTTTCCTGTGCTTTCCTTCATCATTTATTTGTTGAAAATACAAACATTCCTAAGGAGGTGGAAGGACTCTGCAGTTATTAGTGCCTTTCAAACTGCCTTGGCTGCAGGTTGTTTACAGGAGGGCTCTTGAGGTGCTCCTCTAGCACAGGGAGACTTGGGAAAACTGGGAGCAGAGCTGAGCACTGGGTGTTGCGGGTGTGCACACAGTCTCCTGAACATCTTCACTGCATTCTTGCTCTTTTATGCCTCCTCCCATGTCTTCCACCAGAATACAGTCCTTAATTCTGATACCTTTCTAGAGTATAGTAAGTGTTTTGCTACCCCATAGCAGAATTTTCTCTGTCTTCTCCCTGGGTTATTTTCCTGGGTCTTTTTACCCCTCCTGTGATTCCTTGTTCTGTGTCTGCTCTCAGAAAAGGATCATCAGGTCCCCGTTGAGCATTGCCATGTCTTGCCATCTCCTCTGACCTTCAGTGCTCCATGGGCCTTGGAGATGCTCTGAAAGAATACAAGGCACTTTCTTTGCAGCTTTTGATTCTTCCCCTTTTTCCTTGAACTCCATAGATTTCCCTTTCCTAGGATTCTTCCTTCTGCCCTTGTATCCCACATGTACTCTTCACGGTCTGAAATGATCAGACTCTGACTTGTACTGCAGTTTATGTTCAGGCCAACCAAGCTTATTGATTTATGCCTTTCTACTTGTTATTATGTTTTAACTATCTGTTCTCAGGGATAAAAATTCAAAATCCAGGTTTACATGCAATATCTGTTCCCGTGGATAACCTGAATTTTAAATTTTTTATATGCAAAATCTTTGTTGTACATTTGGGAAATAAAGTTTTGAATATAAATCTTAGTGAAGGGTGAACAATGAGCTGAAAATTGAGAGACAGGGTTACCATTCAAATTCAGATTGTAACAAAATCTTTGCTTTAATTTTGTTTATTTTTCTTGTTGTTGTTGCTGTTGTAGGAGATGACCCACTCCTGGCCCCCTCCACTGACTGCAATCCATACGCCATGCAAAACTGAACCCTCCAAATTCCCCTTTCCAACAAAGGTCAGTGCTGTATTCAAATACTGAATGTTGTAAAAGTAACTCCTGTTAAAAATCAGGATTTTAGAACTGTTACATTCAATTCTGTATAATCTGGGTTTGTTTCAGTGCTTTGTGTCTCTTTATTTTGCTTCACACCACTTGTCAGCAGTGGTCTTATGAGGAATGTCCAAAGTTTTCCTCTGGTTTGCACAGACAGAAGTCTGCAAAATTGTCTGTAATAAAACTTTCTTTTTTAACTCTTGTTTCATAAATTCAAACCTTCAGGATACTTTTGAAGCTTGAAAATGCCTTTGAGCCTTTTCCTGTTAGGGAATGCTTTGCACCACTTATGTAGAACCAACTGAGTTTCCCTCTATTTAGCAAAGGATCGGAGTCTGGCTGGTAAATGCTGAGATACTTAAATGTATTTTTCTGCTTAAACTGAAATTTCCTCCTTATTTTGAAGTCCATTTCTAAGAGATTTTTACATTCTCAACTACAAAAAGTTAAAAACTTTTAAAAATCAGAAATGTTCAGATCACTTGTTTCAAAAGATCCTCTTCCCAACCTCTTGTGTGCTTAATAACTACTGAAGGGTTTAAGCTATTAATTCTAAAGAGAAATCCACCTCTTTGCTGCTGTTGACAGTGCTGGGCACATTTCCAGGAGACCTGCTGGAGCTGACACCTCTGAGGAAGGAGATCTCTTGCTCCTTCCCCGGGGCCGGGTCTGGCAGCCCCAGCTGCAGAGTTTTGGGGCACACTGGCACTGGGAATTGTTTGCCTTGAAGAGCAGCTCTGCAGTCTGCAGGATCCTGGTAGCCCATGGGTAGGCAGGGCAGATAGCTGTGGGTAAAACCCAGCCTGGAGATTCCTGACTCATCCAGGAATTCATGGTTTGTTTCCTATATCTGCTGATTACCAGTGAAAGATTCAACTCAACAATAGGATTTTTCTCCAGACTCAACATATCTCTGGGAGGAATTGGGGTGCCCCACCCCTAACTTGGCATAGCTTCAGACTGAAGAAATCACACTTGTTTGTCTTTTAAAAGTTACCTTTGTAATAATTAAGGCTATGCTTTATTTGACCTGCTGCTGTTTTAGAGCATCACTTGCTGTTCTCAATTTCCTGTTTGATCCAAATTGCTCCCCAAAACAGAACAGTTGAGTGAATAATTTTAAGAAAACTTTCTCACTGAGGTCTCTGATGTGAGATTTCTAAACCCATTGTCTTGTGTGAGTGATTTGACATCGCCTTCTTTCAGCCAAAGGTTCCAGGTCCATGTTGGAAGTGCACATCCACAAAACCCTTACAGACTGGTATGAGTTGAGCTTCTCATCCTGGCTGGATATTCCAGAAACTTGGGCAGTCCTGCTGTCACCACCCTCTGTGTGACATGTTCATGTCTCACTGCCTTTTGCTTCTCTCCAGTGATCAGAAAATGCAGAACATGCCATTGAGTTCTCAGCTTTACTTTGGAAGGCATATCTAGAAAATAAATCCTGTCGTCTGTTTTCTTAGCATTAGATCAATATTAATCTTGCATATACTACTCTCAGTCAGGGTTTATTTGCTGTGTTTTATAAAACTCTGAGCCTGGAAATAATTCATACTTTTTATTATAAAGAAAGAAATTCCACACCTCTCCTCATCAACAAAGGTCCTTATTCCACTGCTTTGAATACTTGAATACTTTGAATGTGGATTGTTTCTGTGTATCCCTGCATTTGACTCAGTTTGGGGAGAAGAAAAGTGTGCAGAAATCCACATGTCTGTGGCACAGAGAGAAACTACCTAGGATTGCAGTTGCGTTAATGTTTCAACAAAAAAGGTGGCTTATGGGGCTTTTTGAACCTCTCAACCAGGACTGTGTTTCTTCACCCAGTTTGCAAAAAATTCCATTTATGGCTGCTCTGAGTCCCTTGACTTTTTGCCAGCTTTTTTATTTTGTGGCTGCACATCTTAGCCGTGGAACTCTGTCAAATTCTCTCTCTGCATCCAAAGCCTATAATTTCCTCTGCCTTCTCCCCTCTGTCATTCTTGGCAGCAGCAGCTCTGCAGAATTCCAGTGAGTTAGTGAGCCATAGGCTTGTGCAGTCTGGGCCCAGAGCAGAATTCACCAAACAAAACAAAACAGTGGTTTACTTTAATCAAGCAGTTCTGTTGCAGGAAAGCTCCTTCTCTTTAATATGGTGCTCCATTTGTTACAAGTCATATGCTGAAGTGTTTCACAGCATTCCTCCTGTGTGCAGAAGTTGGTATGTTTTTCCTGTTCACACAGAATTAAGCTCCCTTTGGTGGACGACTTGATTTTGTTTGTCGGACTGTTGGGGTGGGATCGCTTTCCCTGTGTGTAGAGAGTGAGTAGCTGGAAGGAACCTGAACTCCTAACTGGGGCCTCTCTGATTACTATAAATATATCTAACAGTTACCAGGAAGTCTTTGCATCAGAAGATAAAACTCCATGAAAATAGGTCAGGGAAAGTTTTATGGATGCTATGAAAAATATGTAGATTCCTGAGTCTTGATAAAAGATGTTATCCTGTGACCTAACACTCTGTAATTTTATCCATGGGCTCACAGTCAAAAACGCCAAAAATACTGGCATGTTTATAAAATATATTAAAAAACTCCAGCTGTTTGTTGGGGAAGGTTTTTGTTTCCCAGCACCATGGGAGGCTTGGCAGTGTTTGTACCTGTGCCGGGGCCTGAAGGCATCTCTGGGGAGGTGGATTCTGCCTCCAGGTTAGTCCATTCCTGCCCTGTGCTGGAGCGACCGAGGCCAACGGTCGGATCCCTTGATCTGTGGCAACACAGAAACTTCCTTCTGAGAAATCAAAATGAGATCTGACCTGAGATTTCAGCTATTAAATGAGTCCCGTTCACCACAGCCAGATCTGTGAGGTGGGAATCAGACCCCTAATGCCGTCCCGTCCAGCTGGACAGTTCCTCTCTCCACTTTTTTTTGTCATACTTCTTGTTTCCTGCTTAAGTGTCTTCCCTGTGTAACCTCAGCAGTCTATTATATTTTGGTTAAAAGGGTTTCCTTCCTTTCAGTTGTTTTGAAGCAGACCTTTAGAAGCTGCTGCTGTAAATATCTTTGGAGTTGAAAGTGGAGCTTTTTTTTTTTTTGATCTCTGAGTTTCTTAAAGAAATATGTATTCAATAGATGGCAAGAGAGTTGGAAAAAGTTGCACATTTAACCATAACACCTCATTAAAGTGCACTTAGCTGACAGCCTGTGCTTTGCCTTCCAAGTAGGAAGCTGACTAAAGCGAGGAATTAGGCAGGTGTGTTGCTCAGAATTCCTCATCCGTGTGCTGGTAAGGGGGTGCCAGTTCCCCATCCCAGGCTCCTTTCAGTGCAGTGGCTCTGGAGGTGTGGTGTTTGATTATTGAGTGGTTCTTACTTCTTTTTTGACTTAGTCTGTTGACCTGTCTGAGCTGCCAGTGGCAAGAGATTCATGGAATCACACCTGCCCTCGCCCTACCTGTGTAAAAGATGAAAAACCAGGTTTTATTTTGAAGGAAGTGTGACTTGCTTTCTGTTGAAGTCACAAGACTTCTCTCCATCTTTGCTTTGCACTTTAAGCAGAGGTTAATTGTATTTTATTGTCCCTTCCTTTCTTTCAGTTAG
Source organism: Pachyramphus minor (assembly GCA_013397135.1). Classification (NCBI taxonomy): domain Eukaryota; kingdom Metazoa; phylum Chordata; class Aves; order Passeriformes; family Tyrannidae; genus Pachyramphus; species Pachyramphus minor. The sequence goes on from VYXB01002892.1 coordinate 205,330, forward strand.
TAAACATGAGAGGCATTTGAAACACCTTCCAAGGAAAGTTCCTTATCCAGTTCTCCATAAAGTTCCCCATGCACAAAATACTTGTTCAATGCATTATTGCAACTGCTCCACTTTAGTAATATAAAGTTAAGGGAAATTGAAAACATTTAGGTGTGCTTTGCTGTGTAAAGCTTTTGTGTGCTTAAAAACTTCCATTTCATAAATTGCCTGGCACCGACTTGGCTGTGTGGCAAAACTGGTTCACAGGTGTACCAGAAAAAGTGGAATTCATTTTATTGTATTCTGGTAGGCCATTGCCAGGGCATTTAATTAAAATGTGTGTATATAGCTAAAAAATAGAAAATATTTGCCTCAATTTGTATTTCTGGGGCTGTCAGTTGTCCTCATTTTAAAATGAGGTCAGGAAGGTCCTATTTTAAAAAGGTACTCCAGCCTGGAAGTGGATTTTCAGTAGCTCAGTAGCCTCTGTGTATTTGTTTGTTAAAACAATATTTCAGGGTTTCAAAAAAGTTTATAATCTGCTGTGTCTTGGAAGTCAGAATTGGGATTTCTGTGGAGTGGGAATACTGAAGATGATAAAAGTGCTAACAACTTCAAGGCATCATCTCTCGCAGCTAGTTATTTATGATATTAGGGAGAGATTCTTCCCTGTGAGGGTGGTGAGGCCCTGGCACAGGTTGCCCAGAGAAGCTGTGGCTGCCCCATCCCTGGAAGTGTCCAAGGCCAGGTTGGACGGGGCTTGGAGCAACCTGGGCTAGTGGAAGGTGTTCCTGTCCAGGGCAGAGGGGCAGAACAAGATGAGCTTTAAGGTCCCTTCCAACCCAAACCTTTCTGTAAATCTGTAATATCATTGTTTATTGGCTTTTGCACAAGGGAATTGTGTGATTTCATGGAGATTTGGCTATTCTGGGAACACTGTGTTGGCTACCCGGGCCTGGCTGGATTTACCAGGGACCCACGTGGAATATTCTGGGCAGAGTGTGCAGAGTTGGTCACGATTTAAATCTCATGTTGTCCCTTAGGCTCCTTTGTGGCTGAGATAAATTTTTTGTTGAGAGGTTTTTCCTGTCCTCATTGCTTGTCCCTCAGGGTGCTGCGTGTGCCTGGAAAAGGAAAATGAGGAAAAAAGGGTTTGAAGGAAAATACTTCAAACAAGCAGCAAAGTTTGTGTATAAGGAGGATAAACAAACATTCTGAATGGTTCTTCTCCATGCTAAACATACAGGGAGCTGGGATTTATGGAAGTTACAGAGGGATTTTGGAGTTGCAGCTATGATGCAGTGCAACAGCACAGCAAGGACATGGGTGAGCTGGGCTTAGGAAATTGGGAAGCTCTTCACCTGGGGTGCTCTGGGGCCTGGATAATGAATCCCTCTTTCTGGTTGTTAATAGCTTTTTCCCCTTTTTCAGAGATTGGATGCCATCTTTGAAGTAGAAAGGATATCTTCCTTACAGCCTTGGTTTTAGTACGTTAAAATTCCCAGTGAAAAAACACCAACATTTGTGATCTTTTCTTCCCTCAGGAATCTCAGCAGTCCAGTTTTGGCACTGGAGAACAGAGTGAGTATATTAAACTTCCTGGAATATGTTTAATGCTTTTGTTGCCATCCATGATTCTGAGTGTCTCCTAAGATACCATGTTTTTTAGGGAATGAGATTTTCTGTACCGGTCATAAGATGGAGTCTGAATTAAGGTTTTCTCTGCTTTCTCAAGTTTTAAGCTATAAAACAATTGCTTGATTTTTCTTTTGTATTTCTTGATCAGATGTAGAAAGTTATCACTGAGTTACAAGGATGATGTGTTCTAGGAACAACTATTTTTAATTGATCACATTTTCTCATTCTTTGAAAAATGCCTCTGTGGTTGATTGAATTGAAAATAGCTGAGTACTACACCAAAACACTTTTACAAAACCCAACTCCCTGCTTGGGGACATATTAGAAACTGAAATAGTCCTTTTGCTTATATTCAGTAGAAAAAGCACATTGCAGTTTCACTGTTTCTTTTCACTTTGACATTTCAAAATCAAGAGAGAGAACTGGTCAAGAACTCACATAATATGCTTAGTAATATCATTGAATGTCTTGTCCCAGAATGCATTTTTGGACTTTAGACAAAAGCAGCTTTTATTTCCTTTAACTGTGTCATTATTTTGAATATTACTGAAAGTAACAGTTAACACAGGTAACATACCAGCTAAAATTGAAATCCATTTGTACTGTTACCTTCCAAAAGTCTTTCCACTCCTTCTTGAAGCGATTAAACAGCTTAAATAGTAAAAGAAGAATGGTTTATTCTTAGATATTCACAAGCAGCTTAATGTGAACACCTGATACAGTGGGGATTTAAGGAAACAAATTAAAGCTTAATTCCATAATGCTAAACCATAGGTTCACGTTATAGGAGCAGCTGATCTTTAGGTGTGTAAAGGAAGAGGAAGGTTAATTAAAACACAGAGACAGTTTTCAACTCCAGTTTGGATTTTCTGGAAGGCTTTAAACCGCCTCAGTTCTTGTTTCTGTTGAGCTACACCCAGTTATTTGCCAGGATTAAAAACAAGGGAAGAGGGAAAAAAACAAACTGAAAAGCAGATTTATCAATGTATATTCCTGTTGTCAGAATTGGTGTTGAAGACAGATTTTGGGATGTAGAGATTGCTCATCCACTCAAAAGATGTGTGGGGATGCTCAAACAGTTAGAGCTCAACAGACAGACCTACATCCCATATCCTCCATGTAGAAGGCAATAGTTTAATCTTAGTAGAAGCAAAACAGATTTCACAACATTGTTAACAAACTGTGTATTCATTTAGACAACAATGATTTAAATGATTTTTTACATTTTCTTGATTAAGTTATTTGCTGTATCTAGTACTTTGCCTTGGCATTCCCTCCCTCCATTAGTCTGTGGGAGGTTGTACCTTGTGTCACCTGGTTACTGCTCCTTCCTGTCCCCTCAGCTGTTCGTGGTTTATCCATGACTGTATCCTTGGGGCAGCTTTGGAGTAGCTTGTTTTGCAACCAGAGTTTTCAACTGTGCATTTCTTTTTCTCTTCTAGAACGATATAATCCTTCATCCAAAACATCCAATGGTCATCAATCCAAATCGTAAGTAGCTGCTGAGAAAACATTTCACAAACAACAGTTGTATTTTAGGAGATTTGGAAAATAGCTGTTAGTAGAATGTGTCAGTTCTTGCACAGACACTTCAGCATCCTCTCCTTGGCTGCGAGGAGAAGGGGATCAGCATGTAAGAGTGGGCAGGGCAGGACTTACCAAACATGTGCCTTGCAGAGCTGTCAGCTAGAAGCTTGTAGGTGTCACAAATAGAGGATAAATAAAGGTTTTGAATTGGAGGAGGCAGAAAACTGTGTCTGGGAGCTTGTGAAGTTTGTTCTCCTCAGTCTTTTAATTCACTGACAGATGTTTCTAATAGTTACGAACGTAGACATGGCAACACAGAAAAATTTTAAAGCAACTGGAATATTTTAGATGGCTGTAGTCCACCTTTCCCATACCTAAAAATCAATTATATGCAGTTAAAAGATTTTTTCCCAACAAATATGCCTATAAAAATAAATATTTACTGGCTGATTGTACATTAATGAAACTGGTTGTAGAATCTGAAAACTTACTCTCAGTTACCATTTGTGGGGATGCAGTCACAGAATTGTCTGGTTCTTCTGTCACTGAATTGGCAAGATTAAAAAGCACATGACCTATGGGAAAGAAATAGAACAAAAAGAAACCCCCCTCAATTAATGTAGATTTACAGTAAGTTTCCCCAAAATATGCAGTTTAAGAAGATGGTGAGAGGGACTTTGCTGTTTCCAAAGCTGGGAAATGTGAGGACATCTGAGAACAAGAGGCAACATTGGACACATGCTGAGCTGGGATGCATGGGAAGAAAGTTTAGATGATGTTTATTGTGACAATATACCTTCAAATGACTTTTTTTTAAAAAAATCATTATGATCTGGTAAAAGTAGCCTCTGAAAAGGAGATAACTGCATCTTTTGGAAAAGGATAGCAGTGACAAATATTTCAGGAACACGATCCTAGAGACTGGTGGTCCTTTCCAGATCATCAGTAGGAACAGCTCTGCTGTGAAGTGTCAGACTTTTCAATTCTCTCTCATTTTCTTTCTGCAGATGCGAATCCAACCAGACAGAGTAAGATGTTTTATTTTTATAATCAAATATATTTCTCAGTAATCATAAACACGCTGTTAATATGTCTTCAGTGTGCTCATGTATTTTCAGTCTTGTGAAATAGTGTATGTGTATATGACTACCATAAGTAATTATTGCTTTGAATAATAATAATTAATTATGGCTTTGGGTAGTTGCACTGTTGCCACAAGACAGGAAGCAGCCACTAGTATTGGCTTTCTTTATTCCATTTAAAGCACTGTCCTTGGCCATTGTGTATAAGAAGTTGAACATATACAAGTTACCTCCTCCTACATCAGTAAATTGTGTCAAATTTCCTTTCTAAATTTAACAGAATGGACTAAGGAGTCAAAGTACCTGAATCCTTATTCTTCTCTAAAGAATGACTCAACTCACCATTCTTAAACGTGAAATGTTTGAATAGTATCTGGTGGCTTTCACCCACGCAGCCTCTCTGTAGGATAAACAGTGGCATGTTGAAATATAGAAGAATGCTTTGAAAGTAATTACAGTACCTGGAAAAACTTGTCTCACTTTCTCCCTTTTACTTAGTATGTTGAAAGATGACTTAAAACTCAGCAGTAGCGAAGACAGCGATGGAGAGCAGGTATGTTCCTTAAATCAGAGTTTCAGAAAACACTGAATTCATTCATGGTTCAATCCTGCAGGAGGATCAGTGTCCCAGCAGCAAACTGGGCAGCGTAACAGGAGTTTTGGGATTAAGAAACTAAAATCTAGTGGAATGTTTTTAGGCAAACCTCAGGTATTCCTAAATGTAATCTTGGGGGGAAATTGTTTTGTGAAAACATTTTGCTTTTATCTAGAAGTTCTTGTTTACTGATTTCACATGGGCTTTCTCTGAACATCAAATCGCAATGGTGTACTTTAAAACATAAATAATGGCTCATTATTTAAGATAGAATCCTCATGTTCTGCCATTCCAGCTAAAGAGTTCATGGTGTGAACATCTCAGTGCATTGGTACCTTGGGACTATGTTTGGGATGATAAGAGGTGCTGTATATGTCACAGGGAGTGCAGCAGCACCTTTATTTTTATCAAAAAATCTCTTTTTTACTCTTTTTGATATTAACTTTATGCAGCTTCTGCCAGAAATGACCCTTAGCTTGTGAAGTAAAATTACCTGTATGTTTGGGCTGCCCAGCAGGAAGTTCACTCCTCTGGTGTTTCTTTTTTCATGTTCCCAGTTCTAGTACTTGGTTTTCTTCATTTGGAAAACTTGGAGATAATGCATTTAATCAGTGAACTCCAAGTACCCTGGGCATTTTAGGACTTCAGCATTGTGAAATGCTGAATCATCTGATTCAAAAAGATGGAAATGTTATTAATTAGTGGTAGAAGTGGGAACTCTCACAACTGTAGTCAGAATATAGAGGTTCGTGGTGAAAACCTGTAGAAAATAACTGTTTTTCTTTCTGTGTAAGGAAAATGCAGATAAATTTAAACTGCTGCAAACACTGAATGAAGATACTATATTAAAAAAATTAAAGGCGCTAAATTGATGTCTTGCAACTTAATTGTATATACAAGCCTAAAATAACGTCTAGAAGCTTCATGCTGTTTTTCTTAATTGCAGGACTGTGATAAGACAGTGCCAAGGAGCACACCTGGAAGGTAGGAATTCCTGGGGCATTGCAGCATAGGAAGAAGAGGGGAGATATTCAGCTTAGTCAACATTCTTGGCTTGAGCTGATTGCCAAAATTCATGTTTGTCCTTTGTCTTGTATTAAAGTGAAGGGTGATTAGAATTTAATCAGTGATTAAATACTGTCTATCTTGCAAATTACACTGACCACTTTGGGAAGGGGGGAAACCCAAAATTTGATTGTTTCCACAGTGAGCTGTGTTCAGTTATGTTGAATTTTCTAGTAAATATTAATTAAAATTTTACATTTTGTAGTTTCTAACAAAAGGGTTTCTAGGATATATTTGATGCTTGGGTAATGTTTGTTTTTCACCATTTTTGTTTCAGTAATTCTGAACCTTCCCAGCATAACAGTGAAGGAGCAGATAACTCCAGGGATGACTCGAGCAGCCACAGTGGCTCTGAAAGCAGCTCAGGATCTGACTCGGAGAGTGAAAGCAGTTCCAGTGACAGTGAAGCCAATGAACCATCCCAGAGTGCATCCCCCGAGGTAGAGTTTGACCTGTGCTTGGTATTAATCCTCAGCTTTAACACAGGAAAGATTAATAAACTCTCAAACGGTTGGAAAAATAAATAGACCAACGTGAGTTCTTTTTCAGGCTGGACTGTTCTTCTGCCGAAGGACTTGTAGTTGAAGTGGTCTATACCACCAGTTGCCAGTTGGAAAGCAGAAGCTAAATAACAGTACCTTTAAAAACTATGAAATTGAGCTGTTATTTGTACCTGTAATTAATTTGTTATTTATCTCAGGTTTTTGAGTGCACCTCTTGCTTTGGCGTGCAGCATCATACAGCTGTCCCATGGAAAAGATGGAATAAATGCAATGACAAATGAAATATCTTCTCTAACTCTGTTTTTTAATTCGTTTTTAGCCAGAGCCACCGCCGACAAACAAGTGGCAACTGGATAACTGGTTGAACAAAGTTAATTCCCATAAAGTGTCACCAGCTTCTTCTGTGGACAGCAATATCCCATCCTCCCAAGGCTACAAAAAAGAGGGACGGGATCAGGGCACAGGGAGTGGATACGCTGACCAAGGTGGATCCAAGGATTCCATTTCTTCTACACCAGGGCGAGATTCCAAACCCACCCAGAAGGGCTCGGAGAGCAGTCGGGGCAGGCAGAAATCACCTGCCCAGAGCGACAGCTCGGCACAGAGGAGGACTGTGGGGAAAAAACAGCCCAAGAAAGCAGAAAAGACATCTGTGGAAGAGCCTAGAGGAGGTCTTAAAATAGAAAGTGAAACCCCAGTAGACATGGCAACAAATATCCCTTCAAACAGGCATAAGGCGGCCACAAAAGGCTCCAGGAAACCCAATATAAAGAAAGAGCCCAAGTCTTCCCCTCGGCCTACAACAGAGAAAAAGAAATACAAGGCTTCAAGCAAATCTGCCCAGAAATCCAGGGAATTCATCGAAACAGATACCTCATCCTCTGATTCAGATGAAAATGAGAGTCTGCCTCCTTCATCACAAACACCCAAATACTCTGAGAGCAATAGGACTCCTGTTAAATCTTCCATGGAGGAGGATGACAGCTTTTTTCGGCAAAGAATGTTCTCTCCTATGGAAGAGAAAGAGCTTCTTTCACCACTCAGTGATCCTGATGAAAGGTACCCACTCATTGTGAAGATTGACCTGAGCCTCTTATCCCGAATACCAGGGAAGCCTTACAAGGATGCTGATGCACCCAAAGTGGAGAAGAAAAGCGCCCCGGAGAAGCACCCCAGGGAATCCCAGAAACAGCCGTCGGACAAAAGTTCTACAAAAGGCAAAAGGAAACACAAACAGGTGATAATTTTGTAGAGAAATTTACCTGTTACCTCAGCCCACAGTGGATTGTGTGTGTCCCAGAATCCAGATCACACCTCAGTGTAGCGACTGAGCCATTTAGGAATGGCTTTGCTGCCTGTTTGTGTAGAACATGTGGATCATCGCTGTGCTGTTCTTGGAGGGACTGTTGGGATTTTCTTTTGGAGGAAGGACGCCCCTGTAGCAGTGTTAGCCCTGTAGCCAGAGCTCATGGAGGTGACACATGTGCCTCTGAGCTCTGCATCCAGCCCTCTCCTGCTTCTCTGGCACCAGCTCCTTGTGCTCTGCAGGCCAGCACAGGCAGCTGATCCAATGGAAAATCCATCTGGGGGAAAAAATCCCCAAAAGTGAGTTTTCATCTGGATCAGCTCCCTGAACTATGGAATTGGCTATTGCCAGGATAAGGGATGAGACAGGACTGTACCTTGGGCATGGCAGCAGCAGAAAACATGATCTTGGGGTGCTGCTTCACTGGGAGCAGGGGATCTCTCCATAATGATATTTAATCTTTCTCAGAAAAAGCATTTAATCTTTTCAACTATAAGTAAAGAGCAAGAGTGGCTGGGGGCAATAAAATGGGGAGAGGAATCAGTGGAGGAATAGTACTCTTGGGAGGAATATGTCAGAAGTAGTTGATGGTGTAATTTTAAACTGCTTTTAGAAACCTCAACACACAGACTGAGCAAACCTGGGACTGTCAGATGGACGCAGTGATCCACTCTCAGTTTTTATAAACATCTGGTTTACATGAATTTAGGACTGTGAAACCCTGGGTCAGGGATTCAAAAATCCCTGTGCTACTCTGGATTGCACTCTGATTTTGACAGGGGTTTGGCAGTGGTTGTGAGACTTTGTTGACATCTGCAATCCAAGGATTCTGTGAAATCATTCAGAGAGTCATTTGAGGGGATAGATAATTTCAGTTAAACCAGTTTTCCCACTGAGCAACCAAAGTAAACTTGATCACTTGCTGAAATTAATGTCATCTGGGAGACTTGACATGTAACTGCAAACAGAGGTTTGTCCTGTACTATTCCTAACTAAGTTTCCTGTTTTCTCTGGATAAAGAAATGAAGTCAGAAAATGAGAGTTTTTTTGTAAAAAGGGGATAACTCTGACCAGTACAGTGAATAATTGCTTTCTGCAAGTGTTGCTGTATAATTCCTGATGTTCCTGGGAATGCACTCACATGCTCCAATGGGTCTGAATTCACTGACTTTTCTTTCTTTGGCCAGTTACAGCTTTCACTACACATTTGGAGTTAGAGCGTTAAAGATCTCTTACATCTAAACCAGAAAGCTTTGGTAGGACCAATTAATTCAGGCTTTATCCCAAGAAACAGTCTGGTGGTTCATTTTTGGGATGCCTCTGATCACTTTGAGGCTTCCTGGTGCCACCAGAGAGGGTGGAATCCTGTGTGAGGCAACTAAAGAACTCCCTTTTTCCTCATCCCTCCAGTTTTAATTTGAGTGTTCCAAACACAGCTGGCACCACTGGTCTACTCGTTGTTTGCTCTTGTGTTTCCTTGCTCACAAGGCTCAGGGTTGCAGCATCAGTGTCAAAATGGAAACCTTTTGGGTTTGAATCTGGGGTGTGTTACCAGGTGATTTACTCTGAGGCCTCATTTCCCATTAATTCACTGTATTGATCCCTCCAGTGCTCTGCGAAGACACTTGAAAAATTCATCTTCAAGACTCTTTGACTTCAGGATTAAATTTATATAAATATATAATCTTCAACATCTCTGAGCTTACTTTAACAGACTGATTAGATTTTTACCCATTCCTGGCATTCATAAGACACTCTTTAAACCCTACAACATAAAATCTGTCTCCTGATCTTTGCCAAAGCCTTTGGCAGATTTTCCTGGTATTTCACAATGATAATATATTTGTGCTAAAATGAACAACTTGGCTGCTATTGCTTTTATGCAGGTTGTAATTTAGTAGCCAGACTTGGGTTTTCATTTTGGTCCAATATCATGGTCTGGTCAAATATTTGATAAGGATTAGATGCTGTAGGACATGTTTTTGTGGTCTGTATGTATTTTTACTCTGTAGACTACAAGACACCTGCTAAATAAGGTCTCTTAATGTGAAATATTGCCACTGTCAGAGAAGCTGTAAATGTGGATGTTTCCTGGATGTATTTCTTGTTTGCTTTACTCAGAATGAGGATGAAAACAGAGCCAGTGAAAGCAAGAAAACGAAACTGGAAGAAAAAGCTCCATCAGGACACAAGACTTCCAGCAGTAGGGAGTGAGTATCTTGGCTGTTCCCAACATTGAAGGCTCAGGGTTGTCATGAAGAGGATCGTGCCTGTCTGCACCCTCTTCTCCACTCCCCTACCCCAAGTGTTCCCTTAATCATTTAGTAAAATTCATTATTTCTTACCCTTCAAACAAATTTATTTCAGAGTTTCCAGTATTAGTTGGTGGAAATTAATTTCCATACCCAAGAACATGGGCCAAAGACAATTGTGTTACTTAACAGAAGTCAGGTGATCCCTCCTGTGAAGGGTTGATGTAGTCGGGAATATTTGCTTCCTGGTTTTCTCTAATGCACAGTGGAGTTTGGTTTTGGTTTAGAAAGCAGCTCTTCAGCTGGCTTTTTGATCTTGCAAAATCTGTGCTTTTAAATCAACCCAATCTGGTAATTCTTCATTTAGCAAGTTTGTAAACTGGGAATAAATTACACAACTGGCTTTGTCTTGGAAGCTGATGGCACTGAGCTTTGGATCCATGGATTTCGCCTCTATCAATTTAGCTTGGAACTTTAGCTAAAGAAAAGAGAGAGTGACCTAAAAGCAAAGTAATACAGAATTAGCAAATCAGCAACACTGTTTATTATGTTATTTGTGAATTTCTCATGCTTTTTGCAATTGATTTATTTGATTTATTTCTTTGTCAGTGTTAATTTACAGAAAAGAGTACATTTTTTCCACTGCCTTTTAAAAACTGCTGTTTCAGTTCAAGCAGTTGAAAACTGGTGTGATTGTGCCATGGAAAATATTTCTAGTGAGTAATTGCCAAATCACAAATAAATGAGAAGCTGCAGCACATCAGATGCTACAACTCTTGTTCACCTCTCCTGAATTAAACAGTGTCTTAGTGTCTGTTAGGAAACAGATGTGGAATGAAGGCATACATTTCTAGCTTAATTTTGCTTTTTCACCTACTGTTTCTGATATTTCCTTGATTGCCAGTGCAGTTCTCTGAAGGACACTTAATTAAGTGAAACTCTATGATTTTATAGGAATAATGTGTAGAAATAATAATTATGGGAAGCCAAGAATAGCCAACAGCATCCCTCAGCAGCCAAGGTAAGACTGTCCTGAAAGGCTGCACTGAGGAAGTTTCCCCATTCCCTGGGTTCCTGAGATTTATCTGGAGCATCTTTCCCTGGAGCTGTTGGCTGGCTGGTCTGCACAGACAGCCTGGCGCTGGCATTGGCTTCCAGTGCTGAAATTGTGAGTGTTTAGGGTGTTTTTTTTAAAGAACTGGTGTAGGGGTGTGGTTTTATGGTTAGAACTTGTCTGGTTTTGCCCCTTTTTTCAGGTCAGAACAAATAAAATGGTGAAAACGAGTTCAATCTGGCTTTGGAGAAACTTACTCTCCAAAATTATTCTCCTTTTCTCCATTGCTGTTTTGCCAAGTCTTGTTTAAAAAACAAGGGTTTTTTAGTTTAAAAGTTAAAAATCAAAGTTTTGCGTGTTTGGGATTTTTTTGGGGGTTATTTTTGTTGGGTTGGGTTTGGGTTTGTTTTTTAAGGAAAGAAACCCTAACCCTGAATTTGTTCCTTTTGTGCAGGTCTTCAAAGCCAAGTGCTGTTAAAGAGAAGGATTTACTGCCATCTCCTGCTGCCCCAGTCCTACAGAAAGATTCCAAGCAGGAACACGGGTCCCGGAAGAGGACGGTCAGTCAGTCATCATCCTTAAAATCCAGCAGCAACCCAGGCAAGGAAAGCAGCAGTGGCAGCAAAAGCAGCTCCTCTTCCAAGCAGAAGAAGACAGAGGGGAAGGGTTCCAGTAGTGCCAAGGAAGCCAAGGTGAAGGGCTGACTCTGTACATGCCTTAAACCTCCTTCTTTGCTCTGCAGTTTGATCTGAACAATTTCTAGTTCAAGTAAAAATGCAATTATTATTAGGTATGCATTGTTTCATGTCAGAGTGCTTAGGTGCCTTGGAAGTCTATGAGATAGAAAACACCTTGGGAGAGGGGTGGAACTCTAATGACTATCCTGCCAAATTAGTTAATTAGTTAATTAGTGAAATTAGTTTAGTCTTAGTCAACTCCCGGTGACTGATGCTGCCTGTATATTAATTGGTTAATAATATCACTAGAAAGCTGTCTACACACTGGTAAATGGAACAATGAGGTTGCTTTTATCTCCTCTGAGCAGATATAGAACTTGTCCTGGTTTTGCAGGAGAGCAGGAGCTTGGTCCATGCTCAGTGCTGGGGTGGGAAGCTGTAGCTCTCATTTTATGACATTGTAAATGCTCAGAAAGATCATTTTAACTCCAGCTCAGGAATTTACAGTGCTCTCTGTGGTTGGGGGGAAAAAAACATGTTTATGAAGATGGTGCAGAAAATGGGTTTTAAGAGGTTCAGATTGGGAAGATATTTAGATGTGATGAAATTTAAGAATACAAACGTCCCTAAGCCAGTTGTACATTTGTGATATGTTTACCATTTATACTTCAACTGTGCTTACTCATACCTGTCTCACAGTAGTACTTATTCCTGTGGGATTTTTTTTTCAAGGCAAATGCCTTCAGCAGAGTGTGTTGTTTATAGAAATGAGAAATCAAAATCCTCATCATGTCTTTGTTAGAATGGAAAAACAAAATTTAGAAACAGTGACATGGGAGATTGAGGGAGGAATTTCCTGGATCCAGGTGTGTCTAGAAAGCTTTGGCTGCATCCTTCCCTCTGATGGAGAGGGTTGGAGTGAGGAGCTCCATCCCAGCCTGGTGTCTGCTCTGTGCCAGCATTAGGTGGGAGCCTCCTGGAAGCTGATTCCCTGTGCTCAGTAGCAGCTCAGGCAGCTGCAAACTGTCCTTGTTGTGTAGAATGTGTGAAGTCATGGGAGGAATTTACACAACAAATGCTTCTCTTGAAGGCAGAGAAAATGTAACTGTTCTTTAAATGTGTTATTTGGCATTGATTTCCCTTTCAGGAAAAGATTGTGAACAATTCCTCCAGCTGCCCTCCTGCCTCTGCTCAGGCTGCGGAAAGTGCAAAGTCAAGGAGAGCAAAGCTCGTTTTTGATGATAGGTAAGAACTGAAAACTGCCTTTCCCTCTCTGTGGCTGCAGATCTCATCAAGCACAGCCAGCTCCTCATGGAGAAGAGTTGTCATTTTCCTTCACAAAAGATCTTACATGAAAGCAGTTTGTCAAAGAAAATACATTGAAAGGAAAATAAAACAAATATTTCACCATCTTGTGCAGACTTTAGGTTTCACTTGTGCCAACTCAGATCTCAGCACAAGATTTTCTCTAAAAGCACTTCTTTAAATTCGTCCTACAGATGAAATCATGTTTGGACCAAATATAAGAGTAACTTTCTGCTTAAAAACTCTTTAGAAATAGAAAAAAGTTGGGCACATTTGATGGTTAGAGTACACAATCAGTCATTTAGGACAAAATAGTTTATGGGGATTTTGTAATTATTGCCAGATAAAACAGAGCCAAGAAATTGAGATAAGATCAAACTTATTAAAAAATTAAAACCTGAAATTAGATGGAAGTATAAGAAGCCATAAGGAGAGCCCACTGCAAGGAACAGTAATTGTGATGTATTATAACCTTGCAGTTATAACAGAGCCATTTTAGGATTTCTTGGGGTTAGAACTGATTGAAATAATTTTATAGTTATATAATCTTGTTAATATTAACTGTTGCTTTGTAATGGCATCAATTTCCTGTAAGTGGTCTGGTAAAATGTTCCTTTCAAATATCTTTGACAAGTAAGATAGGATGGATGGAATAATTTATTGCAAAGTTTAATCAACTTGTAGGTAATATGTTAATGTATTGAAATGAATCATTGCACTTTTATGACTCCTTGTGCTCATCTAGTTAAGAAAATCATTTAGCATTCATTGTCTTAGGTGGCAAAGCAAAGGCAATTAACATCTGAATGCATCTTGATTTATTCTGTCATAATTTTATGTATTTCCCACCCTTAGCAATGTAAGTCCTGGAGGTGCTGGGTTAATTTGTCCTCAAATTTTGTGGGTTTTTTCCTTCCCCTGCTCTTGTTGTTGGTCAAGTGTTTGGGTTGCTTGACTATCAAATGCAGTAAATCGAACCAATTCGTGTGTCATAATCAACTTACTTGAAATACTTTTTGAATTACCTGAAACTAAAGAGCTAATTTGAAACTATTTAAACAGTTTTATCATAGTGTTGCTTGAGCTAGGAATGGAAAAAAATCTGAAATTTGGCAGCACTAAGAAGCTTCAGTAATAAAAGGCCGTGAAATATGGGTGGGGCTGACTCCCTAAATCCATGTCCTCTCTTGCAGGACTTACTCAGCTGATCATTATTTGCAAGAAGCAAAGAAGCTGAAACACAATGCAGATGCTTTGGTAAGTTAATCTCCAACATCACCCAGTGTTTGCATGTTATCCTGGGGTTGGTTTGCTGCCTTTGCCATTTTGCTGCCCTTTTGTATTGGAACTTTCCTGTACTTCTCTCTACTTTTCCTCCCTAAAAATGTCTCTCCCCTCTCCGCAGTCGGACAGGTTTGAGAAGGCCGTGTACTACCTGGATGCTGTCGTGTCCTTCATTGAGTGTGGGAATGCATTGGAGAAAAATGCTCAGGAATCCAAGTCCCCGTTCCCTATGTATTCAGAAACTGTGGAATTAATCAAGTAAGCATTGCAAAGCACATACAAAGGCAAGTGGGTGGGGAAGGGGCCTGGGAATCAGAGCTGCCAGAAGAACTGAGGTTTGGCCACCAGCTTTTGAGTTCTGTTGTCATTCCCTGCTAAAACTGGATCACTGACCAGTTCGTTCCAGTTGCTGAGGTTTGAAGTGTTTCCATGAAGGTTGAGATGGTTTCTGCTAAGGCTCTTGAAGTCTCTCTACAATGAGTAGTAACCCGTGAGAAGCCAAATAATTCCGGTTCTGCCCAGTTAGTGTTTTGTTTAGAGTCCAAGAGAGGTTCCTGAAATGGTGAAGACAGTTGAAATCAGAAATTCATAGGAGTGTCAGTGTTTTATGATTGATAAGTGAAACTGTAATTTTTATTTTGTGGTTCACTTGATGCCTTTGTTTGCAGATACACTATGAAACTGAAGAATTACTTGGCACCGGATGCTACGGCTGCGGACAAAAGGCTCGCAGTGCTTTGGTACGTGTGTTCTGCACTTCATACAGTGCCCTGATGGATTTCACATGTTTTATCTGCATGAAGTGCTGTGTTCCACTGAGCTCTGGGGTGTTTCTGAACCAAATTCATGAGGTTTTCACGTGGCTGTACAGAAGGATTGTAGCTGTATATCTGATTGCTGTAAATGGGGGCAGAGGGGAGTTCGTGGAGATCAAGTCTTTGAAACACTAAGGAGTAACAGCAGAGAGGATGGGGGTCCATCCTGTTCACTTCCAGGGATAAGTCACCATTTGGACTGGCTGTGAGAACTACCAGTAGCCCTGTAGGTTTTAATGGAATGTCTGCAGCAAGTGTGGGGGACCAGAACCCCTTGGTTCAGGGGGGAAGAAAAGGGGAGGCCATGACAGAGTGCTCAGAGTGTCCTGACACAGGTGAAAAATGAAGGAAACCCTTCTCTCTGTGTTGTCTCCAAGCTCATTATACCAGCAAGATCACTGAAAGTTAAAGTTTCAGCTTGAGGCTTATGAAGCTCTTTCAGTTTCTTTGTGAATTTAAAGGTGGTTGTGGATTTTGTTGGTTGAGGTGGTAGAGAAAACCTTAAGAACACAGGTATTAGATTTTTGAAACTCACTGAGTTGTGCTAAGCCTGATCTTGACTGTTTTTTGTCTGTCTTTGGTCAGCCTTCGGTGCCAAGCTCTGCTGTACCTGAGGCTTTTCAAACTGAAAAAGGAAAGTGCATTGAAATACTCCAAAACTCTGACTGAACATCTGAAGGTAATTGCAGCTGTATTTTCTTAGAATATTAAAAGCTAATTATATTAAAGCTCTACATCATTTAAAATTCCCAGATCCAATTTTCAGACCTCTACATGTGAACTTGGAATACACCCATTTAGAACTGAACTTTAAAAGTATATTAAAGTTGAATAGTTTAAACCTGGGCAGAGACAGCTTGGATGTCATAACCGTGCTGGTCTGGGCAGGTCAACTCTCTATTAATTAGATCTGAATTCTGTCTTTAATAAATTTGGGAGATTTTTAATTGTTCAATGCCAGTAGGAACAGCTTTCTTTCTCTTAAAAGGCTGAAAAAACCAAAATGTTACGGTAAGGGACAATGGGGTCAATGGTTAGAGCAGAGGACCACTCCAGTCCTTCTTTGTGTAAAATAATCCCTTAATTTGTGTCTAAATCATCAGTAAAAATAGATCTTTTCCCAAGTTTCAGTTAATAAATACTGTGATATTATTGTGAATTTTGCTTCAAAGAAAAACTACAAAAATTAATTTGATCAAAAATAACCAAATAAATAACCAGATAAAATGTAACTAGATAAACATAAATCAGGTGACAAATGTCTTTTTCTGCAAACAGAATTGCTACAATAATTCTCAAGCACCATCACCTGGTATGGGAAGGTGAGTAGTAAAAGCTGTTCCCTGTATTTCTCAACTTACAGCACATTTTCCATATTCCCTGTGTGTGTGGGGTGCTTAGAGAGCAGCTTTTGGGGTAATAGTTCTAAGGGTGTGGATTTTGATTCATTTTATGTGTAATTATTCTGAGAACAGAGGCTGCTTCTGTTGATGTTGCTCTGCAGGGTTTTCAGGGAAAAAAAGGGTCACTAACCCACAAGTTATTTATCTTATTGAGTTTTGTTGATTAATTTAGTGCTCCCCCCCCCCCAAACCAAGAGCTTTATTAGTGCTACAAGCCCAGATGGTCACAAGTACTTTCAGCATTGTCTGTCGCATAGTTTAGCAATTTACTTCTGTTCTTTGAAACCCAAAAATGGACCTTTGATAAATCTTTCATTGATTTTTAGGAGGGCATTTCAGATTTTCATGGTGTTATCTGCAATAATATTATATAATGTAATATTATGACAGTGTGGTTACCAGGTAGCTGTAATTTTTTCATTCTTTAAGGTTCAATTTATTTAAACAATGAATTGAAGATTTTACTGAATTAAGAGATGATGATGTTTGGTAATTGGGTTTTATAAGCTGCAAGTAAGAGCTGGAGGATTCTCAACAGTTACTACCTTGAGCATTCACTTTGTTATAGGGCAAATCCTGATTTTTGGTGTGTGAAGTGGGAGTGTTTGATCATCCCACCCCCTCAGTGTGGGCAGAGAAGTCTTAGAGGGCATCTCACAGTGTGGGGTGTTGAAAGTTCATGTGTTTATGCATTTCCAATTTAATCTTTCCCTCTGGGTGAGCAGCAAACCTGTCGGGATGCCGTCTCCAGTCTCTCCAAAGCTGTCTCCAGGGAATTCAGGAAATTACTCCTCTGGGGCAGCCAATCCTTCAGGGAGCGGGTCCTCGGTGACGATCCCGCAGAGGATCCATCAGATGGCTGCCAGCTACGTCCAGGTCACGTCCAACTTCCTCTATGCCACTGAAATTTGGGAACAAGCTGAACAGCTGTCGAGAGAACAGAAAGGTAAGGGCTGGCACAGGTGCTTTATAACCTCAGGCGTTCCAAAGGGTGCAAACACTTTTTTTTTGCGTGCTTTCATTTTTGGAGAGGCAGCTAATGGCGCCCGGGATGCTGAACCAGGTCCTCTGCAAAATAAGGTGGAAAGTTACACCTTGGATCGAAGGGATAACCTGAGCTGGGTGTTGTGGTTGTCAAGGTGGTATTGGAGATGTAAAAATCTTAGTTGCATTTCCTGTGAATTGTTCAGCGTAGGAAGAGGAACTTGGTGTATTTCCCTTTCTGAAATTCTAAAGTGTTTGAGGGGGAAAGCCAAGGAATTTTGGCAGTAGTTTAATAGTCTAATTATTTCCAACCAGTCTTCTGCAAAAGACTAAAGAACTTATTAGGGAAAACCTTTTTTCCTTTACTCTTCCACCACTCAGCCATCTCTCATCACTCCTGTTTCTCTTAATCCAGAAGCTTCACGCTGAAAGTACGGGGCGGTTGGGTGTCGTATTTCCCATATTCCAAAATGTGCTTATTTAACTCGTGTTTCTGTTGTTTTAGAGTTCTTTGCTGAACTGGATAAAGTTATGGGCCCTCTGGTTTTTAACACGAGCATCATGACCGAGCTGGTGCGTTACACCCGGCAGGGCCTGCACTGGCTGCGCCTCGATGCCAAGTGAGGCTGGAACTGAAGGAACCCAAAATCAAACCCATTTTTCTCGCTGCCTCTGATTTCTCTCCACAACACTGTGTCATGTCAATAAGGAAGACTGCCATAACACATTGCTTAGTTGACACTAAGAGCAAGGAATGCTTTCCCATGTCTCCCATCCTCATTTGTGTTTTGTGTTTAACCCCAAATCAGCTGGTTCATGGACTTCTTCAGTATTCCCGGTTTAAGTTATTTAAATATTTTAAAATTTGCTACATAAAAGTTGTAGTTTTGCTGATCTGTCATGGATAGATCATTGGAATTCCAGTCACAATACATGAATAGTCAGTTTAAATCCTATTTATTTTAATTTTTGTAATTTTAATTTTGAAAAGCCCCATTCGGGGCTGGTTTTAGCTATTTCTTTTTCCCTAAATTTTCCCTTTTGAGTACTTAGAAATTAAACCTAGACACTTTATTTAAGTACTTTGTGAGCTTTGTTATTCTGTAATGTCTTGTGGTGATAGAGCCTGTAAAAGGAACTAGGGTTGATAGGTTCTAATGTGTAGGGACACCATTCTTCTCATGCCTAATGCCTATGAGTCGACTAATAAATGACAACTACAGATTTATTATTGCAGAATTTGTACTAAATAGAAAAGTTCCAGATATTCTTCTACGTATTGAGATACTTCATTTAAATGAATTATAAAGAAATTTATATGGAGAAATATTTAGCTGGATCTGACTTGGATTGTTTTCAAGGCAGTTTCAAGCCATCGATTAACACTATAACAATCACAAAACATTACAGTAATTTGCATTTAATGTAACATCCAAGTAATGGTGTAGGAATGACCTTCAGTCTGATGGGTGCGATGCAAACAGGAAAGGCTTTGGAAAAGGACAATCTTGTGCTTTTTTGCATCTCTTCATTTAAAATACCTTTTGTTTCTGTGCTTGTCACTTTTTGACACTTAAAAAATGGGTTAACTTTGTGGTTAAAACCCCAACAGTAGTTAAATTCCTACCAGAACTGTCATTTGCATCTTTTCCATTGACTGAGAAACCAGGAATCTTTAGTAGAACTCGAGGTCCATTTTGTCTTCTTGGGGTCTGCTGGGTGATGGACACTACAGGCTGGCAGTGCTGCAGCCACCGTGGGGTGGGAGCTCACCTGCTCCTGCAGGTGAAATGACTGTTCTGGTGCAGAATGGATCTAAAACTTGGCTTTACCCCATGGTAATGAAGGTCCTGTTAACATTTGATGGAGCGTAACATTCACTCGGTGCAGCACAAATGGTTGTGGAGTTGCAGTTGGCTGCTCTCAGAGTGCAAACCAAAGTACCTTTCACGTGAGGTGCTTGTCTGAGTAAAAGGTTTCAAATGCTACTGCTTTCAGTATTGCTTAGTGCCCCCAACATGTCTGGTGTGCCTTATGCCTTACTTTTAGATGAAGATTTTATGAACTGTTTACAAGATGTTTTACAGCAGGACCAGGTATACTGTATGCAGTGGTCTTCTGCAGTACTTGGGTAAAATTCCATTTCCTTTTTCCAAGTCCCAGTGTCTTGTCACACAAACTGACTCATCGCGGTGGTCTCCTTTCCAAGAGTCCAACTCTGAATCCTTTGGAGTGAGATTGTGGAATGCTGCTTTGTTTTCTCTCCCATTGAACCCTTTATTCTGTACCAGATATGAACGTGCATGTTCAGGAAAATTATTGCACTAAATTTTTTGTGTAGGTGTAGTTAAGTGCCAAAATCACGGCAACCTCGAGAGAAGGAATAGAATTCTACGCTCCTTAGTACTGCAGTATGTCCTATGGGCTTTAAGAGTTTAGAAGTTTTGCAAATTAGTAACCTACTACAAGGTAGCTGCATATTCGTAGAGCTTCCTTTGCGTCCCAGCGTGTTTTGTACTTCCAGAAAAGCTTTGCTACGTCCGGATTGATACATTGAGTAACAGACCTGTGGTTTTCCCTGGTCGCTGAATTGACTCTTCAGGTCTGTTGGAGCATCCTTTTTATGGAATCACTGTGCAAGGTCACATTTCTGTTAGTCTTTGCTGTTGGAGACAGAACTCTGTACCCTCAAACTCCCTATCGTGGGCATGGGACACTGTCAGCTGTGTTTCCTTTCCTACTCTGAAGTGCCTCGCACACCTCTGACGCTGTAGAAATACCTTTGTAGAAGTTGCATTCATGGTTGGTTTTGTGTGTAGTGCTGCACTAGCCAGCATGGCTGTTCTTGGCTTGCTCCTTTGTGCACAGTCACCATTGCTCTCAGCAGGAATGGTCTCATCTCTGGGAATTTTTTTTCCTTAACTAGAGTCCCACAAATACCTTTTGGTGTCACGCTAAATTGGTCTCCTAAAAATGCATCGCTTATCCCCACATCACTGGATCTTAGAAATTGTCTTCAAATGAACAGGAAGCTTTTTGCATCATGTCAAAATGTGGACCTGAGCTGGTTGGAAGTGTCCCAGCTGAACAGGGTGCTCCATGGTGGAATATCCTCTGGAGTGCTGTCCCAGGTGTCCTGTCAGTGCAGGAGATCTGCAGTGGGCTTGGTAATGGATCAGAAATGCCTTGTGCATCTGGGGCTGTTGCAAACAGATCAGTTTAACCTTCACAATTCCAAAAGCATACCTTAATTTGGGATTTACCGTTGTTTCCAAGAGGAAAGTTATGAACTTAGTCAGATCTCATAGCCAAAAAAAAAAGCAAGTATGTCCTAGGTTTCCATCCCTCTGCCCAAGAGAGGGGAGGGTCTGTCCCTGTCCTTCCGCACCTCCAGCACCACAGGGGGAGTGCAGGTCACTGCAGCACCAACACCCATCTCAGTGCTGGCTAAGAAGGGACTCCCCAGCTCCTGGCTTCCCAAATGATTCCCTGGACAGGTGTGTTTTAATACATATCAACACTGTAATCTTAATTCCCTCGCTGATCGTGGTTCCAGTTGGTGAATTTTAGGAATGGCTCAATCAGACTAGGCTTGCTCAGCTGTTTGACTTTGCTCTCAGACTTGCAGGTTCCAGGTGATAAGGTGCAACCATTTATAATTCCAAACAAATCTTAAGGACACCAGAGTAAACCAGCCCAAGAGTTTTGTTTTGATTTGAATCTTGTAGCCATAAAGCAGAGCGGGCGGATGGCTCTCCTTGGCTTTCGATGGCAGTATGCAATTTGTATTGTATGTGTCTTTTAATATATATGTATATATATATGACTCAGTCTGTCCAAAGTATATGTTATACTTGTTTTTAGATTATGGTGCAACTGACTATATTGATATATTATTTATTGAGTGCTGAGTCACCATCTTATTGGTGATAAATATTGCATATTATCCAGGAGTGCAATGTATATTCCTTTAGATTGCTGAGGCTTGATTGCTGTGGTAACAAAAAATGCCCTGAAATGTATTTATGAATGGCCCCTACACACAGAGAGTCAGAATTTATGGGAATGATGTAGCACTTGCCTGGGGCAAGTAAAATAAAGCCGTAGGCAGAGAATTATGGAGTTTGCCCAAATGGCAAACTGCTGGAAAGAGAGAGAAACTACCTTTGTTGTATTTAATGTAATTTTCTGAACAGATCTTCACTGTCACTGCAGTGTTTGTATTGAGGCAGATCCACAGGGCCTGAGCAAGTCAAGTTTGAATTACCCATTGGGGAGTAAACAACTTCCAAATTCTTACCTTTCCGACAAATCCTTCAGTCAGGGTTTAAATTTCTCCGTCTGATGTGTCAGTGTTACGGAAAACCTCGTGTTTCCAAGCAACAAAGTTAGTGCCAGACATCTTAAAGTATAGAGAGGAGCCAGAGCTTTTGCTCACCAACTCACACAGAGTCAGAGCTATTCCAGGAGAGGGTTTCCCAAGTAGGAAAGTTGTTAGTGGGGAATCGTGGTTGTCCAGCTCCGATACTGTTTGAGGACTTGGTCTGTGGTGCCATTTGGGAGGGGAAGGCAGGGAAGGAAGGGGCACCTGTGCCATCAGGAATTGCTCTCAGGGGGAGTGTGGCAGGGCTGGGTTCCCCTTGGACCCTCTGGAGCTGCCGGCTCAGCCAAGTGTCCCTCAATCCACTGCCTGAGCAATTCCAGCTGCTGTGCTGCAGCATGGAGGGAGCTGGGCTGTCTGTATGTCCATGCTTCACCTGTTTTATTTCACCTGGAAACTTCGTGGAAATGTGCCCATTCCTGGTGTAACTCCAGCCAATGTAGGAAAACGGGAATGCAGTGTTCCCTGTCTTCAGTTTTATATGCAACCCTCCTGTGGTGGAGCTGGGGGCACAGTGCTGCTGCAGCAGCTCCTTGGGGCTGCCTTGGCATTCCACATCCCAAACTCAACTCTAAGGACCAGGAATGACTCTTCAAGCACATTTCCTGACATTTGTATCTGGTCCCCCTTTTAAATTGTTTTAAAAAAATTTTGTATATGGAGGATAAAGTGCTTATATATTTATTAAAAATCCTTTATCTTATTTGAAATTATTATTTGGTGAAGAAGGGGTTTTTCTTTTGGGGGAGGGCTGGGGGGGGGGAGGTAACTTTTAACCTGTCACTTATAAATGAAGCCCTGATTAATCCTACAGAAAGGTACTGTTAGTAACTAATGGGATGTCTCTGTTTTATGCTTTGTACATGACAAGTCCATGTGTTACATTTTGTTTTCTATCAAAAGATTTGGGCATCTGTCTTCAACCAAAACCTGAAAAAATAAACAAACTGTGATTTTATTTGTTGCAATACATTTGAAATTTCAAAGGGTACTTTGGGGCTCAAAATTAGGATTTCTAAGTCAGTATGTGCATTTCACGTAATAAAGCTGTTAATGGTGAGCAAAGTATTATATACTAACTAGATTTTTTCCACATCTGTATAGTATATTCTATGTATTTTGTGGTATTGAAATTATAGAAAGTTTAGTGTCTGAAACATGCGTTTAATGTGTATTTTTAAACAAATTTATGGCAATTAAAATATTTGGAGAAAAGGGTATCACATTTCAATTTGTAAAGATCTTTTTAACTACTGTGTCATTAAAATGCTTTGTACAATGCAAAACTGTAACTGGAGAAACTAAGTTTAATAAATATCAAATAGATTTTCTGTATTAAACTTCCAATCCCCTGTGCTTGTATCTGTTTTCTGGGTGTTCTCCCTGGAAGTACATTTTTAGGCAGACTTCTCTCTTTTTCTGATCCTAGTGCTCTGTGTAACAAAAGAAGAGCAGCATCCAATGTGTTCTTATTTAATCCAAAGTGCTTTGCTTTGTGTTTCAGCCCTCTGAATTAACATCCAGCAGCTCAAACCAGCATTTTGATCAATTTATTTTAAAATAGAAGGTAAGGTCAGTGGCAAAAGTCGGTCTAGGACACGTATTTAAGTAAATTTGATTAGAAGTAATTAAAAGTAAATAGTTTTCCTTCCAGTTATCACTGGATATATTTGGGATATTGAAATTGCTATCAGTATTATCAGTTTGGCTCCCTCTTTCTAACAGGCCCTTATCTGAACACTGATAAGAGTTCATCTGTCAGACCGAGCAGATGGAGCCCGATCTACTTTATGCTCCTGCCAGGTGGAAGGATAAAGGTCCAGCTGGATTTGAGCACCAGCTCTGCACTCACCGTCCACTCTGCTCACAGGATACAAGGAAAAGCAAGGTGGTTTGCTCAATATATATTTTAATTCACACCTTTGAATAAATAATATGAACCATTACAAAAAAACAAACGAGCAGGAGAGGCAGAGCCCTTTTATTGAGCTTGGCCAGAGGCATCCTGAGGCACAGAGCGCAGCCACGGCAGGAGATGGTCTTGAGCTCTTGGAAGTCCTTTTATCAGCACATGTGACAGAAGTATTAAATATGGTTTATATGTAATTGCTCGAGTCACTGTCCAGCTCCTGAGCAGTCAATAAATATGTCCCAAGTGTGTGGAGCTTCGTCAGCAGTAACAGGGAGGGGTGTTGTCATCACGAGCTCAGGCCGAGGCCGTGGTGAGGAGGCAGCGGTTCTTCCTGGAAAAAAACATCATGAGGCACTGAGAGCTGGGACTGCCATCGAGCTGGGCTCAGACAGGTAGCCCAGGTACATCCTTGGCAGTGCTCCCTGTGCCCAGGTGTTCCAGTGGCGCTGGAGTCCAGCTCAGGTAGCCCTGCACACTGTATTCACCTCTAGCTCTACTCAGTTTGTCTTAATTAATTCTGTTCTTAGCTTTACATCGTAACTGTTGTTGCCCAGGGCTATAGGATCAGGTGCAGCCTTAGAAATGGTACAGAACTGCAGTCCTGTCCACAGGGTCCTGTTCTTCTTCTAAAAGGTCTGTACCTTCCTGTAGCTGCTGGTCCAGCTCCATTCTGGGAATCAGCAGAACCCAATGATTCATTTCAAACACAGCATAGCAGCCCAACCACCCTGTCCTATTTATTTATTTATCCTATTTATTTATAGTAGAATATGAAATAATTTATAATCACATTTATTAATAATAGGATATATTTACCCCTTTCTCCTATTTACATACAGTAGAAAGTGGCTGTGTTCTACCTTGTCTGTGATTTCTGGTGTATACTTACAGCAGGTGCCACACAAAATCACATTTCAGTCACTAAGTAGGAATTTTAAGTAATCAGTTTATATATTCAACTATATGTAGTTGGACAATTTGCTCACATCTAGTGTTTGTGAGAACTAAATGGTGTTTGATATCATAGTTGTCTTTTAAACTATGAGCTTAGTAAGCACCTTAAAGTGGTTAATTAAGGTAAGATACTAATTAATACATGCTTTTTTACTTTTAATTAATACATGCTTTAAAGTAAGCAGCATTGGCTTTAGTAAAGATTAATTTTAAGGTCTGTGATTACCTAAAAGCTGTCTGGAGTCCTCTGTTCGTTTTTGCAAAGGCAGGTTATTTGAGGTTGCAGTGAAAGGACTAAGACTGGCAGTCAGGGGGCTTGGACTCTGCTCTGTTTGCACTGCTTACAAAAGAGTCTGAGTCTGTTGCCCCATCTCTGTTCCTGGTATCTTTTTTTTGTGAACTCTGGATCCCATTTGAGTGAGACTAAGTGTGAACTTCCTTTACATCACACAATATTAAGGGTTGCCTTGCCCAGGCCAAGTTACCTGCAGAGCATGGTGATGCACTCGCTGTTGTCCCTGCAGGAGGCTCCGATGGGTCTCAGGGACACTCCTCTCCAGAAGGGCGTCATCCGCCGCTGCCGCGGCACCCGGGACTGGGGCAGGGACGCTCCATGTGCCTGAAACAGAGCCAGGGGAGACTGTCAGCACACGAGGCACCTGCACGTGGTTGCTCTGATGCCGAGGTCAATTGTTTTAAAACTAAGGGAAGCACTTGAAATGTTTCTGGTTTTCAGATCATAGCAAGCTCTGTTAAAGTATTGCTTGTAGCCCAACCCCAAAGAACTAAGGTAAAGAACTAAAATTAACAATGTTTTTTAATCTTGGGAGGGAAGGCAGAATCGCTCACTTGCTGAGCTGTGACTCAGAGTAGCCCAGTATTCACTAGGCAGTTGCTCTTCATTTTTATGACATTGAATCCTCTAAAAAAGCTCTACTGTCACCTTTAACTCCAGCCAGTTCTCCATCCAAATCATAGCAGCTTTCATTAACTACCTGTCTATTTGAATTAGCTCTTTAAATAGTTTATTTCTAATTGTTTATTTCAGTAGCTATATTTCAATAGTTGTCTCTCTTTACCTGGCTGAGCAGCAGTGAGCAGAGCAAAAGGACTGCCATCGTTTTCCACCAGTGCATCTTCCCAGCGTGAGCTGTCACTTCGACCAGCCGTGGGTGGAGGAGGCAGGAAAAACTCCAGTGAGAACTTCCCAGGCTTTCAGCTAGATTTTTATAGACTTCATTCTCTTATCGTTGCATCAGCTGCCAGTTATTACAGGAACAAAGTTCGGTTTGGAGCAAGAGGGAATTGCTAAGTCTACATCTGCTGAAGTGATCTGGTTCAAGGCCTGTCTCTCGAGGTAATGATTTACTTCCCTTCCACTTGTACTTTGTCTGGTCACCTTACCCATTGTGCCAACTGTTCCTTTTTTTAAAGCCCACCTAACATGTTACCAGAACTCCATGGTCTATTTGCAGGCAAAAGGGGGGGTTGGCCCAAATTATTATGGTCAAGATCAAAAGCCATTACCTTATTTAACTTCTGTGCCATTCACAGTGTGTGCTGCTCTGAGTTTACCAGCCAGAGGCAAGTGTTGTCTTGCCAAGCTTATTTGGAGCAGAGGATTGTGCTTTTGATTCTGCTTCTCACTCTTGGTACAGGAAAGAACCATAAGGAAATTGCTTAACCTTCCTTTCCAGGCATATGGTGCTCAAAAAGCAGGTGTAACGCTTCTCAGATGGGTCTGGGAATGTAAAATATGCAGTAACTCATAGAGCTCTTCTCCCAGGAATCCTAAGGTGTGTTAAAGATAAATCATCTCCTAATAGATACTGGAAGAGGCTGCTCAAGTGTTGTCTGGAGCTGAGGTGCTCCATGTGGCAGGACTGCAGTTCCTTAGATGAGCTGTCTCTGCCTCTGTGCCTGTCACTCACCACTGGGCTTCCAGACGGTGCCAGCAGCTCCCATGGATGTGGATGGGCTGTTTGTCATTAAGAGGAATCTCATTTTTTAGCATTGGGTCTGAGATTGCAGTAGCAGAGAAAAGAGTATTTGAGCAGAGCTGTTACCTCTCATCTCCTCTGTCATCCTCCGCTTGCACAATTCTCCCACTTGTCCCAATGTTTGTGTCTCCTCATCTGTGAGATCTTGTGTATCTTGTTGGATGGGGCAGTCTGGTCTAGTAGAAGGTGTTCCTGCTCACAGCAGGGGCTGGAACTGGATGAGCTTCAAGGTCCCTTCTAAGCCAAACCAGTCTGTGGTTCTGTCTGTCTCCCACATCTGCCCCATACGCCCCGAATCTGCCAGGTCAAGACATCTGAGATTGCAGAATGATGTAAAAATAATTCCAATTTAACTGTGTCAGTGTGGGGAATTTTTGGAACACATTATGTTTTAAATTACTTCAAGTAGGGAGATATTGTATAAAATACTGGACTATCTTTTAGCTAAATTGTAAATACAGATCTGGAAGTCACAGGCTCTATTTCTGTGATTGCTTAATATCAAGGCACAACTGCCAGCGTGGAGGGCAAGTGACTTAGATTAAGATAATGCCATGTTGTCAGATGATTACCCCTTAGCCCAAATTTCACTGGGATTAAATAAAAAACCTTCCCGTTATTTTATGAATAAATACATAAATAATAAACCCTCGTTTTTTATTTAAAAGCAGCATACTGGCTACAAGCAATATTGGATTATTTCTTCCTTTCCTAGGGTGGTTCTTACACTTCTTCCTGTGCTCTGTTTGTCTTGCTTCTCTGGGAGGAGGAAGCAAAATTTTTCATTACTTCTCCTTCCTGAATTTTATGACTGGAAGGAAATGGGACAGTAAATCATAGCATGTCAAGTAGCTGAATTTAAAAGGTCCTTTTACATTTGGCTGGGAATTTCTCAATTATTTTTTCCCATTAAGTCCTTCCTTTACATGCATCTAATTTCTGCTATTTCCACTAGGCACTAGTGTAGAACAGAGAAAGGAGAACAAGGCAGCAGCAGTAGTCCTGAGTTCATCCATGGAAGCACAGGATTTGGAATGACAGCAGAGCCCTCTGTAAGTCATCATCTCTCAGCTTTTTGGCTGGGTAAGGCTGGTACTTTGTGATGATACATGAAAACTGTTGTGTGCCCTTCTGGGTCACTACCAGCATTAACATGTGCCTGTCAGGCAGCAAACTGCACAAGAAACTGGGGAAAAAAGGACAGAACTGAGCCAGTTGTTTCCATGCCCACAAGTCCTGGAGGCTGGTAAGAACCCACAGCAGAGATGTGAGATATTGCTCTTTTGCCACTTCTAGGAGTTACCAAAGGGAAAACAAAAATAAACCAACAACTGAAAAGTTTTTGACCGCCTTGATGAGATTCTGAAATGCCCAGGGACTGAACTGCCAATGCCGCGGGTCCAGGGGGCACTGTCCCTGCAGGGAACAGGGCCTGCATCCGAGGGGGAGGTTGGCTGGGCAGGGTAGCAACAGGTGGAGGAGCAGCAGGTGCAAAGGCCTGGCCTGGAGCTGGGGGCTGACCCCACAGCTCAGGGCTGACCCTGGCACGGAGCTGAGCCGCCCCGGGGCCGGCGCATGGCCGCTGTGCCAGTGCCCCCGTTCACATTCGTCTGGCACCTGGTCCAGACACAGTTCAGCTGTCTGTGAGCAGGGGCAGGGACCCAGGAGTGCTGGCCTTCAGCAGAACTGTGAGACAACACAGTGAAAACCAGGTGTTTACTGAGGAGAGCTTCACAGGGGCTGTCACTGAGGCCACACAGCAGCTGCTCCAGGGCTCTCGAAGGCTCAACGGGCAGGACAGAAAGTTCTGAATTGTCTCCTTCCAGTGCTTATGGGAGCTTCTAAAAATGATGGAGAGGGATAGTTTACACAAGCAGACAGTGACAGGACAAGGGGAAATGTCTTCACACTGACAGAGGGCAGGGTTAAATTGGATGTTAGGAAGAAATTCTTCCCTGTGAGGGTGGTGAGGCCCTGGCACAGGTTTCCCAGAGAAGCTGTGGCTGCCCTATCCCAGGAAGTGTTCAAGACAAGGCTGGACGGGGCTTGGAGCAACCTGGTCTAGTGGAAGGTGTTCCTGCCCACAGCAGGGTATTGGAATGAGATGAGCTTTAAGGTCCTTTCCAACCCAGGCTATTCTATGATTTTATAAATCTGCCTCTAGACATCTCTGCCAGCTCTCACAGCCGGACATTGCTCCCTGCCTGCTTAAGCAACCTAGAAAATTCCAGTGAACCCAAATGCAGGTAAATTTAAGCCACAGAATTATTTTTGCCAACACTTGCAGTGCTGGCTGACTGGTTTTACTGCAGTTTATGCCAACCTCAGGCTGTGCTTGGAGAATACACAAGAGACTGATCTTAGTTTCCTGTGCTTTTTAAGTATATGTTACGAGCCCCAAAATACTCAAGCATTGACCTCTTAAAATTGCATCCCCCCCCCAACTTCCTGAAGTGAGAGCCTGAGCATCTTTGTCTCCCAGCTCTGAGCACGTGGAGAAACTCATACAAACGTCACTGCTGCCCTGCAGATAAGATAAACTCCCAGTACAGCTCCAGGAATAGCACAGCAGGGACACCAACGTGTTGCTCTGTGTAGGGCGGGAGCTTGAGGCAGTCAGTGGAACACTGGAAGGAAAAAATTCGGGTAAAGGAACCAGCCAAGTGTTCTGGACTTCAAACAGTGCAGCTTGTTTCTATCCTCAGAGCCACAGGGTGAATCTGTCACCTATTTAAGTGACTTCACTACTTGCAGCTGGTTTTTAATCATCTTCAGGTGTTTATCAGTTGTGTTTCTCCCTGTAGAGAGAAGGTTCTAATGCAGCCCATTAACAATGATCAGATATCAGAGTGTAGTTAATCACCCAATTAACATTAATATAACTAGGTAATTAGAATCACAGGATCAGAGAACAGCCCAGGTTGGAACGGACCTTGAAAGATCAGCTAGCCCAGCATTTTGTGGCAAGGGAGCTCACATGAGGTTACCTGGCACCCCATTCAATCACCTCCTGAAATCCTCCCTGGGGCCTCCCACTCATTCTGGGCAGGGAGTTCCAGGGACTGATTGTTCTCATTGGAAAAAATTCCTTTGTTACACAGAGAGGAAACCTCTCCTGGTGCAGCTTGTTCCTGTTCCCCCTCATCTTCTGGCCAGGGCTCCAGCGAAGAGAGAGGTCAGGGTCCATCCCCAATCCGGAGTCACTGTCCAGTTCATCCAGCTTTAATCAATGCCAAATCAGGGAATGTTTGTTTTTCACAGATCTCAAGGCTGGAGGAAAAACAGCAGCCAGTGATGGGAAAATAAACAGAACAAGGAACTGTCATTTCAAACAAGCCCTTGCTGCACTTTATATTGAGGAATATTTCAAAGAAACGGGAATCACAAAGGCTGGAAGTGCTGTACAATAAAAACATCCGAGCACATGGAACTTAAGCCTGATTATCTGCCTGTACAGAGAGAACCAGACAAGGGATTTGATGCTCCTCACCTTAAACAGCTTAAGGCACAGATTTCACACAAAGTCATGGGTCAAAGTTACAATTTATTAGACAAGACTTATCTCCCTGTTAATCCCCTCTGGCCATGGGAACAAGCACAGCAGGTCCGTAATAGTGCGGGAATGAGCTCTGGGGCCATGTGGTCACTGGTCGTGCTCATAGTCAGCCGGGTTCTTCCTCTTCAGCCGCTCAAACTCCTGCATCCCCCAGGAATAAATGAGGTATCCGACTGCAAGGGCTGGGAGGGAGAGACAACAGGCACAATCAGGGGACGTGGGAATGACGGGACACTGCTGTAAGTGAGCAATCACAATAAAGGGACACTGGAATAAGGAGACTCTTGGAATAAAGGGACGCTGCAATGAAAGCACACTGAAATAAAGGGACACTAAAATGTGGAGTCACTGCAATATTGGGGAGACTGCAATGAGGGGACACTGGAATGAAAACACTGCAACAGGGGGACATTCACAACAAGAGGACATTCGATGCAATGAGGGGACACTTCTATAATGGGACACTGTTATAAGGGGGCACTGGAATAAGGGAATATTCACCACACAGGGACATTGCAGTGAGGGGACACTGGAATAAGGGGATATTCACAATATGGGGCCACAGCAGTGAGGGAACACTGCACTGACCTCCTGCAACAAAACACAGCGTCCCACAAACCCACCATCTTCCCCGCCAGCCCCACATCCCCCCTCCCCAAATTTACGCTGGAGGGGGCACAAAAAGGGGCGAATCCTTCGCTGTACTCACGGGGCACCACCTTCAACACCTGGGAGCTGAAGCGGCGCATCACATTGGGGACGCCTTGCGAGAAGATGTTGGGGATGGCACGCTGCTCGAAGGGCGAGAGGCTGTAGGTGATGACATGCCGCACCCGGGCCAGGTTCCCGAAGTGCTTCCCCATGGCCGCAGTGTCCCCTCGGTCACCGCGCAATGGCCGCCGCCCGACCCGGAACGGCCTCGGTGCCGCTTCGCCTTCCGGGGCGGGTGGGGGCCGCGCGCTCCCTCAGCGCTGCACCGCCCCCTGGTGCCACTGTCGAACCACGAGTTACGCGCTGTATTTGTAATAAGAGAAACTTGTAATAAAGTACGTTTGGGATAAGTGGTGTTTGCAATGAATTCTGTGTGTAATAAGCGATGTTTGTAATAAATTCTGTGTCTAATGAATGGATCCTGC
The DNA here is from genome assembly GCA_013397135.1 of Pachyramphus minor. NCBI lineage: Eukaryota > Metazoa > Chordata > Aves > Passeriformes > Tyrannidae > Pachyramphus > Pachyramphus minor. The sequence goes on from VYXB01002892.1 coordinate 236,738, forward strand.
CCTGAGGGAGGGGGTCAAACGCGGCACCTGTGCTGTGAGGGGGGTGGAGGGGGCGGTGGCACCTCCGGACATAAAAATTCGCCGAAGTACCAAAAATAAGTAAATGTCGGGAAAAAAGCCACTTTTGTGTGGGGACTGTGGTAGTCTAATGCTACAGCGAGAGGGTTTGAGGCGTACCATCGTAGAATCATGGAATAGTTTGGGATGGAAAAGGCTTTTGAAGGTTAAATACCCTACCCCCCATACACACAGTCTGCAATGAACATCGTAAACACTACTGGAATTATTATTAGAGTATATGAAACATCTTCCACATCACTGAAATTACTATTAGACTATATTAGGCATCTTCAATACTGTTGGAATTAATCCAATATATTAAAATTATTAGACTATATTAGACTTATATTATTATTAGAATGATTCATAGAATTGTTCGGATATCAACCTTACTGAATTTTTACTAGAATATATTAGAATTGTAAGAATGTATTAGGCAGCTTCCACATTAGTGGACTAAATATTAGAATTATTATTATTAAGCATCCTCCACATAACTGAATTATTAGAATATATTAGAATTATTAGACTATACTATTTTAATATTTGAATTATTACTATATTAGGCATAATCATAATTAGATATTGTTAGAATTATTAAAATATACTAGACATCTTCAATAATATTGAAATTATTATTATAATATAATACATATATTCAACATTATTAGAGTGATTACAATATATTACTCATCCTCCGCATTATTGGAAGAATTATTAGAATATATTAAACATCTTCCACAGTACTAAATTTATTATTAGACTCTATTAGAATTATTAGACTCTATTAGACATATTTAACATTATTTGAACTAATATCAGAATATTTTATAATTCTTAGAATATATATCACAGAATATGTTAGATGTCTTCAACATTATTGGAAGATATTAGATTTATTAGAATATATTATACATGCTTATTATTAGAATACATTAAACATCTTTCACATTAATGGAATCATCAGAATTTACTAGGATTATTGGAATATATTAGACAGTGGAATTATCAGCATGTGTATCCCTGACAACTAGAAGTGCTGCATTTACCTAACTCCTCTCTAGAGAGTGGGCCTTGGCCTGTTGCTGAGGTCATACTTTTCTGCAGCTGCCTGTCACTAACTCAAACCCAGGGTTACTCCATCTGAAATAGCCTTTTCCATTTGTGTCAGGAAATAACTCAATTTATTCACCACCCTGCCAGGCTGGCAAAGCTGAATTCCCGGAGCTGTCACCCCACAACTGTCCTTAAATTCTTGCCCTCCTTTTCGTTTAGAAAGCCTAAAGAGTGCAGCAAAAGAAAAGCAAGAAACAACTTGGTAATTCTACAGAACTGTGAGGAAAATATATGTCTTCTTGCTTGGAAGAGCTGGAATGTGGTAGGGAAAAGGAATATAAAACTTAGGAAGTAATTTTAACATTAAAGACTTTCTTCTCTTCCTAGACATTTGTTGAGATGCCTCACAAGATTTCTGTAGAGAGGCAGACTATAAGGCACTGGATGTCAAGGGATGCGTAATAGGCATTTATTTCTTCTTTTAAATCTACAAGAAAGCAGTTTAAAATATACATTTAATAGTTGAATCCTTTTCTACATTTTAAATGCATAATCATTCCAATAAAAAGATACTATTTACAGGTAATTGCACATTCTAGAAAGGCTGAGTGACTACAAAAATAAGTGCTATGATGTAAACACCTTCTGCTAACTCCCAATCAGGTTACACCAACGCTTTTCAGTGGATTATAGCTACAAGTACTTTGAGAATGCATAAATACCCAAAACTGGAGTGAAAGCAGAGCACACCACTACCGACAGGTGCACTTGGTGGCAATCATGTCCTCGTACTCCTTGTAGACTATGGAGCCGTCCGGCTCGATGGTGAGGACGCTGAGCGGGCTGTACTCGGCCGGGACACAGGAGGGCTTGGGGACAGAGGGGTCCAGCTTCTCGTAGATGAGGTTCTGCACCATGGTGTGCACAGGAGAGCCGTACCTGTGCCCCACGGCCCGGGGACAGTCCCCCTGGCAGTACTGGGGGCTGTACCTGTGCGGGGCGATGATCCATTTGTCCCATTTTAGCTGACTAAAGCTTAGGCGGAAGTTGTGAAGCTCGCATTCATTTTGAGGGAACACAATCTGTTTGAAGTATTCACTCAGGTTATAAGGTGAAGTTGCTGGTGCTGCTTTCAGGTTCTCATTCCTTCGCTGTCGAGAGGCCCTTTTGCCCTGGGAATTCCTTTTTCCTTTGTTACCCGTAGGATCCACAAGTGGGTTGTTCCTTTGCCTGGCCCACACTGGGCTCTTCCTCCCATGCCTAAGTGAGTTCCACCCGTGATAAGCTTGCTCACTGGTGTCATTCAGATACAGAAGAAGGGAAAGGGGAACCAGTGTCACATTAGCAGGATTTTCCAGTTTTGTGCTCCTCTGTGGGTCACCCATCAGGCAAGTGACGTTCACAGCCATATGGATATTCTTCCTGTTTGTAGCAATTAGAGGCTGGAGGAAAGAAGTCACATCAATCTCCACCCACTTGCGTTTTCTAACTTCAAAGTGCAGGCTAAAAGCTAGAGAGTGGGAAATGCTGGGACAAACTTGGCTGGCAGAATCATGTTCCTTAATGGATAAATGGCATATGAAGGTAATGGAAGAGGAAATGGGAACAGATGTGTCAAAGGAGTAAAGCAAGACAGACTTGAGTAAGTGCTCCAGAGCAGTAACACGATCCAGGTTGAAGAGTAAATCCACCGAGTGAACATCTCCTGGGAAGGGAAACAGAATGCTGTAGTGTTAATTTTCCACTAGACATAAATACTATGTGGATAAGTAGAAATGATTCGTCAGCAGAAGAAACCAGTTTAGATGCCCTCCCTTATGTTTATTACATGATATATATATGTCCTTGGGGCAGGGACATAAAAGTAATTACAACAAACTCAAGAAAACCCATGGTTATAAGAGCTATTAGGATTCATTTCATTAAAAAAAAACAGTACAGGAAGAATTCAATAGTTGTCTACTTAGTGCTGGTATGGGGAAACAGGAGCAAGGCACTCCAGGTGATACAAACCATGAACTCCATCTTAAAGTGCTGTTTCCGGTGCAGAAGTACAATGAGTATGATGTTTATGTTTATCTGTCTTTCTGTGGTTATCTATCTTTTTAGTGAAAAATTCAAGTCAGGAAAACTCAGATCACCCATCAGCAGTCACTTAAGTAGAATTAATTGCCAAGGACTTCTAGGTGCTGTTCTTGTGACCAGGCCTCATTTAAGAAAACCGTAAAAACATAAGTTACCAGGGTGCTCAGCCATCCCAGTTTCAGTCCTGAGCCTCATTTAGAAGTAATTCTACTGTTCCCTTCAGGTTATTCACAGATTTTGGTTGTGATTCTTCCCTAGCAAATGTACAAGGCATGGAAAGGAATCCTCTGGCAATGGGTTTGATACAATTCTGATTCCAGTGCTATGGGTTTTTTAAAAAAAGCAAAACCAAGACAGGCAGTAGAAGGAAGTGTGCTGCCCGTTACACCTAGGCATTTTTTCCACTTTTCTTAATTTACTTAAACCTGATTGTGGCTTTCTCTGACTCATGATGAGATGAGTCAGGCTGAAACACCAGTATCGTCTTGCACATACCATTTGTGTGGTGTTTCCCAAACTGTGAAGTCTGTACCTAATGCCATTCAAGGAGAAGTAGGTTATGAAAAACTCCTACAGTTTAGGAGAACAGTGTTAAGGCTTAAAATAGCAACAGCTCTAAAGAAGTAAGCTATTTTTATATCATACTGCAAGCACTGAACACACAGAAAAAAAAAGCATTTAACCTTTACAACCCAGGTTACTGCACACCTACCTTTCACCAGGTCCCTGTGGCGGTGCCTGCATTCCAAACACGGAGTGAAGAGTCGGACAGTGTTATAGAGGTGGCCTTTGTGGGCCTTGGGGATCCCCTCCTTGGTGGCCGACATCTTATAGAGCCTCTTCATGTACCGGAGGGCCCTGGAGTCTGGCTGCAGCCTGGGGACCTCGCTATCCCAGCTCCGGGGGCCCTGGTCAGACAGCACCTTGAGGAGGGGAGCCAGAGGGGCATAGCCTTGCCTCGCACCTTGGGGCAGCTGCAACACTGGATTGAGCTCACTGGCAGCACCCTCAGGAGCTTCCAAAAAGGCAGGGGCCTTGTCCAAGTCCCCACGGCCCCTGGAGTGGGGGGAGCACTGGGTACCAGCAGAGAGCCAGGGCAGGCAGCAGTAGAAACAAACACAAATTCTCCAAGTGCTCTCCATGCTCTTTACGGTTGCAGCCAAAAATATACCTCCCCTAAAATATCCAAGGAAAAACAAGAGTGCCTGAGCCCAATCCCTTATATATGTTGCAGCTGTGGAATGGGAGGGAGGTTTCTCTCTGATTAGAAAGCAAAGGGAAAGATCTGCAGCTGGTTCCCAAAACTACAACTCCTTTGCAATTGGGCACGAGCCTTGGCCCCGAAAGCTTGTTATAAACGAGACCCTAATTCTGAGTTAACCTTTTTCACATGTGAAATTTCAGAATGGGAGTGAGAGCCAGCCCACAGAGGGAGCCAGGGAGGCCTTAGTGTTGCCTGGTCTAATTAATCCTGGTTTATTTGGAGGAATATATTAAGCTAAATATTATTGCTCTTGACCTTTGGCCTCTCTTCAAGTGCTGATGGAAGAGCTTTCACCTGCTCTGAGCTGAAGGACCCATTCCCCAGCTGCTGACTCGATATGAAGGTGTGGTGAAGCCTTGTATGTGCTTTTTGTTTACAAAGAAGGCTGGAGGCAGTGATCCAGTGCTTTGAGAACATCTTATAGTTAATTTAGGTATAATTTGAAGTTATACAGTAGTATAGTCAAATATGCTTTAGGTACTGTAGATGTCTAGAAAGATTCAGTGAAAAAAATGTAGATGAGTAGGTGGAACTTAGTTGGGATTTTTGTTTGTTTTGTTGGTTTCCCCCCCACACCCCTCCTCTTCAGAAACATGCAGTCAGGATTGCAGGAAGGAATTCCTCCCTTCCCTTTTTTTCAGAAGGGAGGAAGAAAATACTTGGAGCAAACTAATTTAAAAACTAGGAAACTGAAATCCTTTATTAGATGTTCTTCTTCTTGCCTTGGTGTGCTGGTGGGGAAAACTGAGTGTGCCAAGCTTGTTATTATCTCTTTCAGCTTTCCTGGTATATTTTCCTGTGTGGCAAGCTCTTGTTTACCAGCTGGAGAGCAAAAACAGCCCTGAAGAATAAGACCTGAGAAAAATGGAGAGAGCCTGCTGCTGTTACCTCAAGCAGCAAATAAGGCAGGTAACCTGCTGTACACCACATGTGAGTTATTTTTTCAGACATTTGTCAATGGCTTTCCTGGCTTGGGCAAGTGGTGCCCATGTCCTTGTGGACTGGGATTGCTGCTGCTTCTACAGACTCTAGAGCAGGAAGTCTGGAGTTTTTTGTATTTTTGGGATACACAAGGCATTTTCAGAAGTCTTTCCTTGTTTAACTCTTGACACCTGGACAGGTGCCAGCTGTGGTGAGTCAAAAAGGTTGCTGAATTTCACTTTGAATTGGAAGGTGCTTAGAACAGAAGAAAAAACCCCAACCTTTACATATCTTCTCTATGCTGGCGGTGGCTCACTGGTGCTTGGGTTGATTCCCACTTCCATCTTCCTAAAATAAGCTCTATTTATTTTTATCTTAATGGGTTAGGGCTGCAGATCCTAAGCAGAGCTAATGGTCTCAAGGGCATCCTTTAAGTTTAAACAGAGATTTGACTCATTTTTATGGGGGCTTTTGGAGAGGGACAATCACTCTCTGTAGACTGATTACAGACTTCCAAACTCCTTTTAGGCAGGGCAATAAAAACTGCTCAAATCACCATCCCACACTAGGACTGGAGGCCTGTTGGGTAGAGAAAACACTTCCCTCCAATTAGTATCTCCCAAAAAATCCCCGAAGCACCAACATTCATCTTTGATGAGGAGCACGTTTCCAATGCCATGGGAAGGGCTGGATTTTCAGCTGCCTGCAGCCTCTGGCTGAACTGCAGCTGTTTTGGCATTTGCTGAACTGTTTTATTTGGTTATAAAGTCGTTGCTGTAAGGTCAGTGCCTAACAATGAAATAAGTTAGTGCTCAGAAAGTAAACAAGGGGCAATCCTCCCTCACTGGGACACAGACCTGCTGTCCTGGGCCAGTCACCTACATTTTAGGCAGCCCATGGGCACAGTGGGAGCTTCAGACAAAATTTATTAGGGAAGACCCTGATGAGACACGATGTGCAGAAAGGGGCCCCGTGGCTTCCTACTCTTCCCCTCAGAGAGGAGCCTGAGTGCAGCTCAATCCAGTCTTAGCTCTGGACTTGGTCTACGGTTTGTGCCTAAAGCGTTATATAGGTGTAATTGAACCCCTACACCACCTTGTCCCACAGGATTCAGGATGGCCGCATTTTTGTTCCTTTATCAGGTACTTTACCATCTGCCACATCTTCACCTCGCTCTCAGGATATTTGACTTTGGGATTGATGAGTAAGGCTGGTTTCAGCACTGTTCAACCCCTTCTCTGTTCCCCACTGAGACCTGTGAAAGTAGGGCTGTCAGCCTGAGCCAGCTCCCTGTATTGCAGCAACAAGCCTTCCCTGGGATCCTGGAGAAACCCACGGCAGGGAGGCTTCTGCTAAAGAGCAGCACAGATTGGACATGATCTCTCCTAGTGCTTCCCTGCAATGTCTCTCTGAAACAAAATGCACTGAGAAATGAGTCTCAGGGCTGCTCTGATTCCCTGTGCACGGGCAGTTTATTTGTTTAACACAGTGTGCTGCCAAGCATGTTCTCCAGAGCTGTCTGGGACCCTGGAGCAGCTCAGCTTGGCCGTGCAGCACAGACATATTTTCCATCTGCCTGGCAGGATCTTCCCAGCACTGCCTCTCCCCACGCTGACGAACTAGGTCAGGCTCTTGCTGCCTTCAACATGCTGCAGATCTGGGCTCAGAATCATCCATAACTGTGAATTCCCTGCTCACACTTGGAGTTTCCTGGCAGGACTGCTGCGTGTTCAAGAATCATGTCATCCCTGGCCTGTTTCACACGCATCCCAAAGCCCCAGTGCCCCAGCACAGCTGCCATGGGGCAGGATAACCAGAAGAAAACGATATTTTTCTTTCCAACGCCATTGATATCTGAGTAAAACAGTGTGGCTTCCCAGACCAATCCGACTGGCACCATGGCAAAGCCTACAGGAAGTTTTCATCTGGTTTCATAAGAAATCTGAGGCAAGACCTCTGCACCTGCAGCGCCTGAAGCCTTTTGATCCACACCCAGGCAGGAGAGGCCCTGCACAAGAGCTGGGTTCCTCCAAACCTTATTGACACAGGCAAAAAGTGATAATTCATATTTGACCCATCACCAGAGCTGCCCCAGAGAAGAGCATCCATTACCATTAGAGCTGGGTTTGTCCCTACCTATGGCAGCTTTTCTAAAAACAGCCCTTTTCGTGGTGAAATTTCAGGTGATGACTGTGGCTTTGGGGAGGAGGTTTGCTGTCCTGGAGGTTGTTCAATGGCAGGGAGTGTAACAGAGTGTCAGGGAGCTGAGGCACTGCCTCTGCAGGAGTATTGGTACAGCACAAAAACAACCCTGTGCTTCCTCAGCCAAACATTCCCACTCCTCCCATAAGCATCTGAACTGCTCCCACCTCACAAAGCAAACTGTGTACATATTCATTTTTGCATTATATCTGTTCCCACCATGTTCCAAAAGCAAGCACAGGGGAAAGCTTAAAAATAAACCACAACAGTTCTGAGAAGGATGAATTCAGGCAGGGTAAAGAATGATAATTCCAGAGTGCTCCCAATCAGCTGATAGTCTGCACTGAGCAGAAATTATTCACTGGCTGGAGAGCTGCCATGAGGCACACGCCTGTCCCAGGCCCTGTGCAGGATCCTGGCTGGGCCAGAACAGGAATCCACAACAAAAAGATCACTCTGGTCAAAACCAACCCTGGCAGCATCCCAGAGCATCCTGCTCTGGCTTCAGCCACTGCTTCTAGAGTGCCTGCCTTTCCTGTAGCAGTTGCTGGGGGTTTGTAATAACAAAATCCCAACTCTTTTCCAAGACAGAAGCATTCCTGCCCTGCCAGCCCTGTGACAAAATCATGTTTTGTCTTGCACATCCACCTGAAGCAGTGCTGAAGTACAAGCAGTTTCCTCTCAAAATTTGCATTTGCAAAGCTGCTGCTTCATGACTGTGTCTTTAATTCAAACCTGGAGCAATTAGAAATGGTTTTCCACCCTTAGGACAAGATTTTGTTCCCTTGCTAATGCTCCAGGATAAAGTGTCAAAGTTGTTCCCTAGCTGGATCTGCATTACCCATCCCCTGCTTTCCTGGGGAGCAACTACATCACAGAGGGGCAGCATCAGTCAGAAATGCTCCAGTCAACTCCTGAGCCTTTCCTACAAGACTGCAAGGGAGAGAGAGAGAGGGAAGAGCTCCCCCAGCCTCAAGAGCTTTCCAGCCATATGTGTGTAAAAATTTCTTCCCGCGCCACGTGACCGAGGAAGAGGCGCGTATCCATTACACAATAATAAAAATATGCCTTTGGCAACGTGGAGCCAAAGTGGAGCTGCTGCAGGAAGCTAAAAATACGCACAAAAAGGAGTAAAACAATAATAAAAAGAAGGACCAAAGTCAATCCTGCCCAGCCCTCGGGACGCTGCTGCAGCAGGACGGGGCTGGGGCTCTGCATGTGACAGGGATTTGCAGCAAAACATCTGCCTGAGGTGTTGGTTGCCAGCGCCCGTCAAGATCTCACTGAGGAGATTAGTTGTGGTGAGTAGATCTACTATTCCTTTTTTTTTTCTCTCTCCCTCCTCTTAACCTTAACTTTGAAAACTTCCCAAATAAGGTCTAAGTCACTGAGCATTCAGGTTTCCAAAGCCTGCACAGGAATCCCTAAAGGCAGCAGTTGTCAGTTAAAGAAATACACCAAGAGGGAAAGACTCCTCAGCCTTTTGCTGAGAGCACCAATCTCGGCAGCTTCCCTGAGGGGGTTTTAGCTCGAAGCCAGGAAAGCTTGGCCTCAGGAATCCCTGACTGCCTAAAGCCAGGACGGTGGTGCAGGTTCAGGGCAGAAGGTGCATCACCCTCCTTTGACATTGCTTTGTGCAGCAGCAGAGAGCAGATCAAGCTCCTGTTGGTATAACTGCTTCACTGGCTTATAACAGAAGTTAAATTCACCCATTTCAGTTGCTGTCTGTCACTGGTGATACCCCTTATTTTACCTAAATTAGCCTGCACACCCATGGGCTCCTATTTCTTCTACACTGGGGGTGCTGCAGGGCAACCACCAGAGCTGAGAACTGGGCTCATGGTGACAGTGATTATTTTAAAGACTGATTCAGACACCTTGAGGTGCACTAGGAAGTTATGAAGCAGAGAGATGGTTGTTCTGTTTGAGAAAGCCTCAAGTATTGAAAGCAAACAGTAGAAAATCAGGGTGTTTGTTGGCTGCTGGGTCCCCACTCAGACCATCCTGCTCCTTCCTCCCTCCCTCCGAGCAGCAATTCCCACAGACTCTCCTCTTCTCACCACCACATGGCACAGAGTGGCTTCCCTGCCAAAAATCACCATCCACCCACTGCATGTGCCACCAAACCACCCCACATCTGGCAACCCTCAGGGATTTTCCCTCCGGGATTTCAGCCAGAAGCAGCAGAAAGTACAACTGGTCCTCACTGTTACAGGCAAAATCTTTTCTTACAGAAATGCCTCTTTTATGCACAAGAGGCATTGGTCACGGCCAAAAGGTCTCTAACCCTATTAACAAAGACATTAATTAAAATGTCATTAGAAAAATAAGTCCTCATGCTGCATGGCCCCCATTGCTGGGCCGGCTGCCCGTACTGTGGAGGGAAAAGATGCTGATCTGTTTCCAATTTGCTTTTTGGAGCTCATAGTACGTTCTACATCGAGGAGCAGTTCTCCTTTTAAGGTGGAACAGCATGAGGTTTGTTCTCTTTCAAAAAGATTTCTTTAGGAGGTTATTTATAGATCCTCTTTGTGAATGTGATTGTGCTTTGCATCCCACACACTTTGCTGTGATATGGGATGAAACGTTCTTCTGGAGTCCTTAATTAACACCAACTCAGGAGCTGTGCTAGAGCACAGTTCCAGGTAGTTGGAGATTCCCCATCTATCCACGTACTGATACTACTGACCTCACAGCCTCAGGGTATTTTGTTTGCCACTTTTCATCCCATCAGGTCAAGACCTGGGTTATCTCAAAGTAATAAAAGTACTCATGATAAGGGACTTGAGAGAAGGAGCTGCCCTCCCACCCCGTGCTCCCTCTCACATGTTTCTTCTCTATGTGATGCATTCCCCCCTTTTTTTCCAGGTTATGCTCCACAATGACATTTTTTCTTGCCACAACTTGTTTGTGTCATCCACCTCCAGATGCCTCTTCCTTCTCTTCTGCCCTGTTTGAGGTTGTTCTTGGGAAGCAAGGATGTGGCTTTTCTTGTCATCTCCCCCATTCACAGGCATTTTAACATTTTGTTTCCCTTTCCATGGGCTGAGAAGCCTTTGTTCAACTCTCCACATGAATACTGGTTGGTGTTTTCCATCTCACAAGTCTGTCAAACTGACGCCTTTCACCAGCAGCAAAGAAATTTAGGTATAAGAAGAGCAAGAGAGAGCTGAAGAACAAAATGGTTTAGCAGCCAAAACCAGCCTGGAGATCTGGTTTGCATTTCCCACTCCTCTGCATGTTCTTAATTATAATATTGCAGAACTGGGGGCTCCCACTGAGCATAAATATGTAGCATCAGCTTGCTGGATTTGGAGCATCTAAATATGCATCTCCACCCCTTCAGGAGCAAATACCAGGATGAGAACACTAAGGCCAACGTGGAATTTATCCAGTACTTTAAACATCTTGTTTCCAGTGCAAGAGTTAAACATAACACTACTAGGGAGTTGCTAAAGCTGCAGTGGGGAATGGGATGTTAGCTATGAGGCTTAGCTTGTTCTGACAGGCAAAAGGCAGCAAGGACTGGCCAAAGCCTCCCCAGCCTGTCTCCTGAATCCTGCCCTGCATCACACGATGGGTTTATGCTTGGGAAGAAACCCCAGTGACACAACTGCAGGGCAGGTCATACTGGGCACAGCCATACCAAACTCCTTCCTCCACTCCCCTCATCCTCATCCCAAGCAGCTGCTTTCTGCACCCCTCTGCCATTGCTCCTTGTGTTCTGGGGAAAAGAGGCACAGGTAGCAAAACAAAATGAGCAGTGGCCACAGATACAGATTTAGGGAAGAGTAAGATTGAAAAAAATGTTGGTCTGAGCTAGAAAACTCCATGAGCCAATCCTTGAATTCATGTCACACCAAATCAAACAGCACCCACACCCTGCCAAAAAAAGCCCAATTCCCTCCCAATTTCATGCAAGTCTCTCACCCATCCCAGTGGTGCCATACCCCACATGCTGCCACCACATCCCATCTCTTCCTCACAGGCTGTGCCATGATCTCTGCTGTGCTCCTCCTCTGGACTGTGCCCTGTGTGGCAAACCACATCCACGGGGGCTTTGCCAAGAGAGAGCTGCAGGAAGGTCCCCAGCTGGCCTGCAGCCTGCCAGGACCCCCTGGGCCTCCCGGCCCCCCCGGCGTGCCCGGCACTCCAGGGACAGTTGGCAGGATGGGCTTCCCAGGAAAAGATGGCAAGGACGGCAAGGACGGGGATAAAGGCGAGCACGGCGATGAAGGTAAGGGAAAAGTGCTCAGCACAGCAAGGGGAACGTGTAACAACCGTGGTGCAACAGTCCTGTTCACAGCAACCTGGCCCCCAACTCTGAGCCCAAGGACAGGCAATACCCCAGAGGAAACTCTTCCAGAAATTTCTGCTCTCCCACTTCCAACTTGTCCCTCTTATCGGAGGGATTCCAGACTCACATCATGTCCCACTGTGTGCAATTCCTATTGGCTTCATTTTGTTACAAAGTGAGGTTTGCCCTGTTCTGTTGAGATGAAGTGCTGGTCTCTGACTGCTGCTCTCAGGCAAAACAGAGCCAGGTGAGGAAATGAAGTATTTACTGCCCATAGCACTGTATCTGGGGGACAGGCCCTGCTCTGGCCATGCTGGACCTAAATCAAAGCAAACCACAGCCCTTCTTTAATCCTGGGGTGGGGCTGCCCTTTGGATCCAGCCTTGGAGTCAGGAGGCGCAGGGACCAGCTGTGGTGGAGAGCAGTGATTTCCCGTTGCCACACTAGAGTGCACTCCTGCTTCAGCCAACACCAGCAAGCCCAGCCTGCATTTTGATCCCTTCTCCCACCCCCAAAACCGGCAATCTGGAGAACAGATTTCCAACCACAGCTGCATTTAAATCCAGTCTTGCTATAACAGGTCAAGAGACAGTGCATAAATCCTCATGAATCTGCTTCTATCAAATACTACTACATCAGAATAACTGTGACAGCCCAACTCACTTCCCATTTCCCATCTCAAGCCAGTCCTGGCCCTGAGTGTTTGCTGGTTCATCCCCCATTTGGGCTGGGCTGGTGTTTTACTACACCTGGATTTAGATATATTTTTTTTAAGTTTCATGTTAAATGTAAAAAAAAAAAGAAAATAAAGAAGAGGCCTATTAAGAGTATTCCACCTGCTCATAGCGAGGTTGCAAAAGTTTCACAAACCTGCTTCACTCCTGTAAAACGCAAATATTTAAAACTTATTCTATAGTTTCTCCTTTTTCTCAAGTGAGCCAGATAACAGAACCAGCCTTCTGGTACTTAAAGGGACAGGCTGTCCTGCTCCTGACTGTTATCACACCAACTATCCTGGATAGCCAGTCCAGGCAGATATCCAGCTCCAGGTAGTATTTCATCAGGACTCTCACACCAGCAAGGTTTTCCTCCTTAAAGAATTACTCTGATGTGATGATATAATGCATTTCCACCTGCCATATCAACCCTTTCACTGAAAAATTGAGGTTATTTGTCTTCTAGGTCCACAAGGCAGAACAGGAAACCCTGGCAAGCCAGGTCCGAAGGGGAAAGCAGGAGCTATTGGCAAGGCAGGCCCACGAGGGCCCAAAGGTTTAAAGGGTAATCCTGGGAAAAATGGGGCACCTGGAAAGAAAGGACCCAAAGGGAACAAGGGCGAGGCTGGGATGCCAGGACCCTGCACCTGTAACGCCAACAAAGCCAAATCTGCCTTCTCTGTGGCAGTCTCCAAGAGCTACCCCAGGGAAAGGCTGCCCATCAAATTTGACAGGATCCTGATGAATGAGGGAGGACATTACAATGCTTCCAGTGGAAAATTCGTGTGCAGCATCCCAGGTATTTACTACTTCACCTACGACATCACTTTGGCCAACAAGCACTTGGCCATTGGCTTGGTCCACAACGGGCAGTACCGGATCAAGACTTTTGATGCCAACACTGGGAACCACGATGTTGCCTCTGGATCAACCATCCTTTCTCTGAAGCAGGAGGATGAGGTATGGCTGCAAATCTTTTACTCAGAACAGAACGGGCTCTTTTATGATCCCTACTGGACAGACAGCTTATTTACTGGATTCCTGATATATCCTGATCAAGATTATCTCAATGAAATATAAGATGAGAAACTAGTCTGTGGGGAAAAGTAGGAAATGTATGAGGCCTCAATCCAGCAAACTGTGGCCTGTAAAGGGACATGCCTGGGATTACCAGAGAATTCCAAAACTTTGGCCCTAACAGCCTGTATTGGCTATTTAGGTATTTACTTGATGTCATCAACAAGTCCATGGGGCACCAGGACTTCTTTAAGGAGCCTCATGAATCTCTCCATCTCAAAGCCATCTGTTATGTTTTCCATGATTATTCCAACATGCCATGGACATGTAGCTCAAATGCTGGTGCAGAATACTTTGATTATTACATTTGATACAATAAAGCATGGAAACCAACAAAACCAAGGCCTAAGCTGGACTGTGCAAGTCTGCTGGTTTGGGCAGAGGTAGCGTTAGTTTTCTTCCCAGTGGCTGGAATGGGACTTTGGTTTGGGATGAGCACAGTGATGATAATACAGAGATGTTTTTGTTATTGCTGAGCTTACACAGAGCCAAGGCCCTTCCTGCCCCTTGGAAGGCCATGCTGGGGAGGGGGCTGGGTGTGAATGGGACACTGGGAAGGGACACTGGGAAGGGACACACCCAGGACAGGTGATCCCAGCCGACCAAAGGGATATTCCAGACCCTGTGACATCACGCTCAGTGTATGAAGTGCAGGGAAGAAGGAGGAAAAGGGAGACATTTGGAATGATTTGTCTTCTCAAATCACTGTTACGTGTGATGGAGTCCAGCTTTTCTGATGATGGCTGAACGCCTGCATGGGACAGGCTGAATTAATTCTTTGTGTTGCTTCTCTTGTGTGCATGGCTTTTGCTTTACCTATTGAACTGTTTCTATCTCAACACACAGGTTTTCTCCCTTTTACCCTTCCCATTGCCCCCCTGATCCTGCTGGTGGGGGAGTGAGTGAGCAGCTGTGGGGGCTTGGCTGGGCTTAAAAAACACCTGAGCCACAGGGGGAGGAGGAGCTTCACAAATGAGACTGAAGTGCTGCAGCACAAATCTCCCCTCCAGAAACAGGCACCCCAGGTGTTGCAATGAGAAAATACAACTCCAGATCTTCCCACAGGAGCCTGTCTGTGAAATCTTAAATGTCTTCTAATAATTTGGGTCAAGAGCAGATACTGACAGAACAAGAAAACCATGCTGGCAGTATAAAACTTATCTTCTAATGAGTGATAAAATGACTTTCTCTTGCTTTTAACCCCCTAAACTTTTGCCCTCTAAACAGTAGTGAGGCAAAATATTTTCATCAAGTCTCGCATTTTGACATACAGGTCAGGCAGAGGATTGTCCCATTCTCTAGGCAGAAGCTGAATGGAGCTTCTGTTAAGTAGGTGGAAGGTGGGAAATACTGGAATATGCCAAGTCTGTATCATATCCTGAAATACCTGGACAATGTGATTAAGTGCTTCGCTGCATCTTCTGATTTTTGTATTCTGATTTTCTGAGCAATTGTCAGATACTTAGTGAGTGAGTGTTAACCTGGGGATAATATCACTGAAAATTCTTCATACTTGTAATGCAAAGAAAGAGAGAAAGACCATCATCACTTTATTTTATTGATTTTATTGTTGGTTTTCAGTGCACTGGAAGAGACAGGCTTTGCTGGCTTATGCAATCTTTTTGCTGGTCCTTTTGTAGACTACACCAGAAGAAGTAGAAATCTGGAACAAAGAACAAACCAAAAGTTAAGTTGAACAGTGTAATTAGAGTGACAGGTGAGCAGCCCTGGGGATGGGCTCAGAGCCTGCCCTTTACTGACACAACATTTCCCCTCGGGTAGGAGTAGAAAATAAGCTGAACATCCTTGTCCTGTCTGAGATACACAGTGCAAAAATATCCTTATACAAAAGGCACAACTTCTGAACAGGGGTGTAGGGATAACTTCAATGTCTCCTGGGTTGGATGTAGCTTCACAACTCCAAGTTGTCAGGGTTTTAGACAAGTGAGATAATTGCTCTGCAAAAGCAGTTAATGACCGACACAATCACTCTCAGGGAGGGTGAGTGTCCTTTCCTGTTTCCCAGAATGACTCACCCCTGTTGAAGGCACACTCAGACTTTTGCAACTGGCACAGACTCAAGCCCATTCAGGATAATTCGTGAGAATCAGAAATCATGAAGTTTGGCAATCCAAACTGTCTAACAAGCTTTACTATCAGTATTGGGGTTTCAGTAATCTTCCAAAGCTGCATTGCCATTTTGTTTCCAAAATAAGAGAATACTTGAAATCCAAACTCTTTGTGTCTTGTTTAGTGGTTTGTTTTTAACTTTCATAAGACTAAGAAAATAGGTTCTACAGGAATTCTGTGAGAAGTTGCAGGTAGTTAGTTTTCTAAGAATGAAACAAAGTCAATAACTTCATAGAAATACGCAGGTGTATAGTTTTGTATGTAGTATTTTCTTTTCTTGCTGCATTTTCTTTT
The DNA here is from genome assembly GCA_013397135.1 of Pachyramphus minor. NCBI lineage: Eukaryota > Metazoa > Chordata > Aves > Passeriformes > Tyrannidae > Pachyramphus > Pachyramphus minor. Next base: position 252,840 of record VYXB01002892.1, read on the forward strand.
CTTCATGACAGTGAATACAATTAAAGTCATGGCAGCATGAATAATTTTCAGTCTGAACATGCCACTCTTCCAGCTATAATACTGTCTTAGATTCAAGATCTACATTTCAAGTTGATCAAAAATATAAGATGAAAAGCTTGTTCATTTAAATTTTGGATTAAACCTGAACAAAATTGTAGAAGGTTATCTAGAGAGGAGAAAGTTACTTAATAGTTTTGCTTTACTTTCTGAAGAATTTTTCTAAGCTTAAAATTTTAGGGCTGCTGCTGTTGACGTTTTTGGTTTTTTATAAACTATCCTGGAAATTTGAGCACTCACCTCTACCAGTTTTCCTCCAGAGATCTCTGCAGTGTGACGGTAGTTGGGAAAATCAGCTACCAGTTTTCCATCTTCCATTTTAACAGTTGCCTGTAATAGAGAAAGGGTTAATGTTCCTGGGATTGCTGGAATTCTGTTATCAGATACTCTGTAAACATCTGTATACCTGAACATCTGTACATGCTGAAAGTTTTTACTTTTAAAAAGCTAGAAGTTGCGTGTTCAGCCTCATGAACAGGACTGAAGTCCTTGTGCTTTCATTCTTAAATGTTCACAATTTAAATAGAAAAATGTTTCTCTAACAATACCTGCAGGTTTCATATCTACACACTATTCATGAATAATGAATAATGAAAATGATTGAACTGCAGTTGGTGCTTCTCATTCCATCCTCATGGATTTATGTGGTTCTTCGACAGTGAGGTAAAAGGCACGACTGTAGGGGTTAATTCTGAAGTGGCAATCTCAGAGAGCAATATCTTTCCAGCAAACAGCCCAGAAATATGTGTGGATGGATGATCACACAGGCAGGGAATCCCAGAATGGTTTGGGATGGAAGGTTCCTTAAAGCCCGCCTCATTCCATCCCCTGCCATGGGTAGGGATGCCTTCCACTAGTCCTGAGACAGATTTGCTTTTCACCCTAAATTAAAAAACAACTGAGGCTGTAGGACTAAAGAGCCAAATGAATTTACCTTGAATTTTTTACCACCAAAGGTCTCCATGTCTGCTTCCTTGCCGACTGTGAAGGTGTTGGTTGTGGTGCGGCCTCCTGGGAAATGCTGTGTCCAGGTGAAGTCATTTCCATTCTGCACCACCTCAGTCACTATTTTACAATTTCTTCCCATTTCAATCTTTTCACTGGGAAGACCTTAATCAATAAAAACATCCAGTTTATCAAACCCAATAGCCTACCAGCTGAATTTGAACTGAAGCATGGTAGAGGAGTGTCTGTTCTCAGGCACTGGTGTCTGAGCATCTGATTTGCTGTTGAATTCTTTTTCTTTTTTAATTTTTTTACAGTATCAAAGCTCTGAATTGAAATTGGTATAAAGGAAGATACTGGGACAACAGTGCATTTGTTAAAATAATAATCTTGCTTTCTTTTCCCTGAGAAACAATACAGAGGATAAATGTATAGATACAAAATACATATAAATAATCCCTTCTACTTAAGCTACACATGAAGATGGAACTTAACGTGTGTGACCTTTGTGCCTTTGCTAATTTGCTGCACATACCTATTTTTATATTTGCTATTGCTCTTTAAATAAATGAACAGAAGCATTGAACTTGTTTGCATAGTTCACAGTGTCCCAAAGAGCTTTTTTGGGGTAACCTCTGGGACAGGCTCTGAAAGCACCAAGACCTGTCCCCGTGTAAGATTCTGACAAGTACAATACTTATACCATAGTCAACGTTACTAAATTTATACCTCCACCAATGACTATTAGGGACAGAAAAAGTGACCTTCACAATCATCATATTTCAAACATCTCAGCCTTTCATTCTGCTGCCACTTAAAAGGAACATTCCTTCTGTGGAACAGGACTATTTCCTGCAGCTGACAGTGATAACAACAAAAACTGCATCTCCTTGTGGAAGTGCAGAGCTCCCTGCCAGGCTGAGAGCCAGATGATCTCAGCACATGAATCATAGAATCATGGAATGGTTTGGATTGGAAGGGATACTAAATCTCATCCAGTTCCACCTCCTGCCATGGGCAGGGACACCTTCCATTATCCCAGATTGCTCCAAGCCTTGTCCAACCTGGCCTTGGACACTTCCAGGGATGGGGCAGCCACAGCTTCTCTGGGCAACCTGTGCCAGGGCCTCACAACCCTCACAGGAAAGAATTTCTTCCCAATATCCCATCTAACTCTGATCTCTGTCAGTGTGAATCCATTCCCCCTTGTCCTGTCACTCCAGGCCCTCGTAAATAGTCTCTCTCCATCTTTCTTGCCAGTTCCCTTCAGGTATTGGAAGGCCACAATCAGGTCACCCCAAAGCTTCTCTTTTGCAGGCTGAACAATCCCAATTCTCTCAGCCTTTCCTCATAGGATATGTGCTCCATCCTTCTAACAATTTCAGTTAAAAAATCCTTTAAAAAAAAAAATTAACTAATATATGACCTGTGGCTGACACCCCAAGCCAGACTTACCAATCTTCTTCACAAATTCATCGTAGTTCTCATCTCCTTCGAACTCGTATTTGCCTGCGAATGCCATGTTTCCCTTGGGAAGTGGCTGGGAGAGCGGAATAGCAGCTGGAATGACTGGAATGGATCAGTGCAGATGAGCTGAAGCCCTGGGTTTTATAAACCAGCTCAAGCTGCTCAGCCCACCTGTGTCCGCACCCCTTGCAAATACACTTTTATGACCCATGTGAGTCACTCACATCAATGCCATTGACTTGTGTGAAAATCAAGGTTATCATTCAATGAAACATCCTTGAGAATAATCTGAAGATCAGCAGAAATCAATGCCAAAAGCTCAGTTTTCATTTTAGTGCATATATTTAAACAAAGTGATATATTTTTACTTTCAAGACTCCACTGGTTTTGCATTCAGGATGGAATAAAGTTATAATGAAACAGAGAGAAAATAGCTCCAAAGCAGTGTCCTGGGATCACAGCCTTGTTCTGTTTGGAAGCATATCCTATATTAATTAAAATATGGAAATAAGAAACAAGCTGCCCAATTTTTGAAGCAATTCTGGTAGGATATGGGCAGTGACAAGATTCTGGGTTTGAGATTTGAATAGGAAAACATTTCCTGCCTCAGGAATTTATTCTTGCAGGGGAAAAATGAGACAATTTCAAGAGTAACACACTGACTGATGGGTAAAGAGCCTGAATCCAGCAAGAAGGGAACTGCTAATGGGACTTTCCAGTAGCTCAGCACAACTGGCTGAGCAAGTCCCTGGTTAAGATTCCTGACCTCTCCCTGTGTATACCAAAAGCTCACCAAAGCTCCCCAGTGTCCAACCCCACCTGGAGAGAGGGTGACTGGGGAGACTGTCCTCAGATGAACACCAAAACCCTCTGAGTGTTCCAGAGGGATCTGCACAACCCTGGGAAGAAGGTCCATGAACTCAAGCCATAAACTCTCCTGTTCACATAAAACTTCCCAGGGGACAATGCCACAGGGTTGGTAACACCACATGGACCTTGGGAGATAGATCAGATTGGATAAGGAAAATGATCCAGTTCTGTGTAAAAGGAAAGAGATAATCAGATTATATGAACAGTACTTGAGCTTTTATATTCTCTCTCTATAAAGATCAGATTTTATTGATAAGCTGTCTTGTGCTGCGATAGAAAAGTGCTGACATCCACACAACTCTACAACACTGAGAGTTGTGGGAGCATGGTGGGCACAGAGCCACTGTGTAAGTGTGGAATACAGGAAATTATCAACAAATAACTGTTTGACTGGGTGGGTCACTCTTGCCACACACTGAGTTTATTCACCTCCAAAGAGCTGTACACTGCTCTGTGCATGGGAGTTCCAGAGCAGGTTACAAACATCCATCCAAACCATAAAGGTAAAGTGTTAATAAATGTGCTGCTCTGCCAGGCTGCCCGGGGTCAGCATCAGTCTAAAACAGTTTTTATTGCCATCACCTCTTCCTGCCTGTGCAGAGGAGTTTTCAATGTGCATTGTGAATTTGCACCCATGTTTCTTCTCACTCATTCTGAAGCAAATCCGTATTTTCATTCCTGCTTTTTTTGCTACAAAATATAATGGAATGCAATAGTGTGTTGCAGAATGAAGAGTGTCATTAAGCAGTCTACAAACACTGTTTCAGGACAATGTTTACTCCAAGAACAAATGAAATTGAGTTCCTCTGACTTTACTAAAGTTACAATCACTTGCACAATTGATCAGGTTACTCACCCAAGCCTCTTCAGTTTCAGCTAAAACCAGTACCCATTTAATGATCTTCCACTTTGTTTTTACAATATTCCTAACTTTCCTACCTCTTCAGAGCTGTGAGCATGTGATGTGGCTTTTGCTCATCTGTACAGCAGGTGGGCTGGGCATTGAGCTAAATGGTGCAGAGAACTCCCGAATTACCAGTTAAAAATAATTAAAACAGAATTATCTAGGTATACAGGCATTTTAAATACAGTACATATTTAAATATACCCATTCCAGCTACTACAGTGTGGAGCCTCCATACTGCTGGAAATAACCCTGGTTATGTTCTAGTTCTGCTTTACAGAACTCAGTTCAAATCCTACTGAATTAACAGCTATAATTGAGTCCAGAGAAAAATAAGGACATTTCCCTGGCACAAGGTAACAGAGAAAGGCAAAGGAGTAAAAGGCTTCAGGTGTAAAAGCTGGAAAGAGCTTTCAGAAATGGGCCATTGTCTTGAGAACACTGGGCACTACCTATCCATTTAATTCCCGGGGGTGCTTTGTGTAGCTCAGTCCAAAACTCTGTATTCCATGGCATCCTGGTCTGTCTGGAGGGCACCTGCCAGTGCTTGTGGGGCAGGGAACGTGTCCCACACATGTTCACTCTGGAGAAGAGGAGACTGAGGTTGGACCCAACTGGGATCTGCAGCTTCCTCACGAGGGGCAGCTCTGATCTCTGCTCTGTGTGACCAGTGACAGGACCCCAGGGAATGGCTGGAGCTGTGTCAGAGGAGGGGTAGGGTGGATATCAGGAAAAGGTTCTTCCCCCAGAGGGTGGTTGGGCACTGAACAGACTCCCCAGGGCAGTGGTCACAGCCCCAAGGCTGCCAGAGCTCAAGGAGTGCTTGGACAACACTCTTAGGGACAGGGTGGGATTGCTGGGGTGTCCTGTGCAGGACCAGGAGTTGGACTCGATGATCCCCGTGGGTCCCTTCCAGCTCAGGATATTCTGTGATTCTATGATATGATTCACTGATTACAATGAGAGGTTATGCTGAAAAGCTCAACACTGTATTTGAATTCATCAGGATGATGTAAATTCCAAATGTGCTGCTGTTGTAGGCAGTTAACATGAATAAGTTGTCAAAGAAGTAAAACTTGTGTGGAAGCTCATTCCTGAAGGAAAAGGTCATCTAAAGTGGGCAGTTGATTCCCTGTGTCTCCCAAGTCATCTACCTCTGATATGCAAAACAGCTGAGTCTTCAAATGCTGCTGGGAACAGAGGGAGCTTTAAGGAATCAAATCAAAGGCCTTGAATATCTTTATGTTGAGAATTTACTTGCCACAAAGTCATAAATATAATGCTTTTGCATTCCTTTTGTCTGTCAGAATCCTCTTGCCCTTGAATGCCTCCCAACATCCTTTAAAGTTTATTAACCTCTCAGATGTGCTGCATAAAGCCAGTGAGATACACTGGGAGCCAGCGTGGAGATAAGGGAAGTAATTCCATCAGTGAATGAACTGGGCTGTGTGTCTTTGAAGTGCTTTTAGAGCTGGAATGCAAGTGAACTGGGAATACACATTCAAAATATAAGTAGGAACTCTCCAGTGAACAGAAAGTTACATTTAGTGATTCTTTCAGAATGAAACTTGCTCCGGAAAGCTTGTAAAGGCTTAAAGCAGCTGTATCTGGCCACTATTCAGCAACCCTCAGTAGTAAATGGCTAATGATTATTAATTCCTCTGGTGTTCAGAGCAATCATTCATAACGAATTCAGAATGAACTCGTTTGGTGTTAATGTGTAATTCCAGGGGAGTCCTGTTACACTGCTGCCTTATTAAGTACCCATTTAGTCTAGTCTGAGGTGTTACTGTTCTTAAACCATAAGAAGAAAGAAGTAATTACCAACAAGATGTGGCTGAATTATTGAACAGCTTGTACAGAGTTCCAATATTCTACAGAAATCCACCTGCCAGCTCTACAGGTGACACAGCCCAGACTCTGTCCTTGTCCCAAGTGGGACATGGATCTGCCTAACAAAAACAGGAGAAAAGGGATCCTACTAGATATAGAAATATTTGCAGGGGTGGAAGATACAGATCTACCAAAAATACTGGATTTTTGAGGGACTCCCTAAAAGAAAATTCAATTATTTCCTGCCAAAACACTGTGTCAGGAAAACCCTTCAGTCTGTTTGGATCTCCAGGAAGGGATTTTCCAGAAAGGAACCCAATCAAGTGATTCACTCAAGCTGTACAAGCTGGCAGAGCTCCTGTGGAAGTGTTCAGTTCTGACTTTCTGCTCTTCGAGTGGTACCTCAGTGGGAATGCTGAGGCCTGGGCTGGGCAACTGAAGACAGAGACCTAAACCCAAGGAAAAACATACCTGATACCAGCAACTTCTTGTGGATGTAAGTCTTCTTGTCTTCCTTTAGGATTCTTCCCCTTAATTAGTTATCCCATACCAAATGTTATCAGTTGTGTCCTGGGAAATGGAATGGGAACAAATAGCAGAAACTGGAGGCTCTATTGACTTCTAAGTTTAACAACAACTGCAACAGAAGAATTGAAATTTTTTATACCAATTTCTACTCAGGTAACCTGAAAATGCACAGTAAAACTAATTTTGGTTACTCTCAATTTGGTTCCCACAAAACTGGCCTGGTTTCTTTGAAATGTCATCTTTGGATTAAGAACCACTCTGAAATATTTTGAGGCTCAATGATTTTAGTCTAATACAGACAACATTTAAAAGGTTGTTAAATGGAAGACATAACCTCATCTACAGAGTCTTCTGGCCAAAAAACTGAGATAAAGATACACCCCCTATAGATTTCTTATTGGGAAAGTACCTATAATTCTAATAAAGTTAATAACTGACAAACCTAAAGATACGAATCATTACAACTACTCTTCTGGACTTTTCTGTGCAAACCCCAATAACCATTTCCTTTTATCTACACAGTTCATGGGATGTGTTGTAAAGATTTTATTACTTGATAACATCTATATGATTGTACTTGCTGACACACCAGGACAACACAAATCCAAATGGGAGTTTATCTTCAAGGTAATCTAATTTGGAGCCTTCCCTCAAATGGCTGTGGCCTCCTAACCATCCTCAGCCACCACCAAAAGGGGAGAAAATCTATGTACCAGTACAAAATGAATGTGCACCACACGAGTGCTGGACACCAGGAAGAATTTCTTCATGGAAATGGTTGTCAGGCATTGGAAGGGGCTGCCCAGGGAGGTGGTGGAGTCCCCATCCCTGGAGGTGTTGAGGGAACGATTGGATGTGGCACTCAGTGCTCTGGTTGACAAGGTGGGGATCGGTCACAGGTTGGAATTGATGGTTTGGAGCTCTTTTCCAACCTCAATGATTCTGTGATTGTGTGTGTGTGTTTTAAGTGCTTTACAGAAGAGAGGGGTTTTCAAAATCTACAGAGATATAATGTACAGACAATTTAGAACAGAAAGTAATAAATTATTTGCCTTTATCAATTTTACTCACATTACTGCTTTATAACCATACCTTGATAACAGTCATGCTCCCTTCACCCTTTCCCTCTAGTTTGGGATACTCAGAGCATTTTCTTTAATTTATTGCAGAGTTTACTTCATGATACCTACAATGAGAAATTCAGGCAAGCAAGGGGTTACCTTTCAGCTTCAATAACACAAATCCCCACTGAAAAACACAGATATGCATTTTGTATGTCTCCAAAGAAAACTTTCTAGGTCATTCAATACATGGAAATGCATCTTTTGATTTTGAACCAGACTCTTTCTACTGCAAATGTCAACACGAGTTTTTCTTATTCCCAACGTTTAAGGCATAAAAAAAAAAAATAAATTAAAAATGTTGCTATTTCACAACTTCTTTGTTTTCATGCATGTTTACTTATGTAATGTCACCATCTCTGTGTCTGGACTATCAGTGGTTACTGAAGTGAATACACAAAGCTGCAGAGCTAAAGAAAGGCCAAATCTCCCAGTTGTCTGCCAGAGGAACATCTTCCACTGTGAGGGTTACTCAGAGTTCAGAATGCATGGAATAAACACACACATTATCATTCTGCTTCCCAGCCTCACTCAATACAGCACCAGTCCTGTACTTCAAATATGTAACATGTAGTTTTTCCCAGGTCACGAGAGATGGGATGAACAGCCAGAATTCCTGATGCAAGGCTGCCTGTTAAAATATCAATAGACACCTCCCCACCTTTCAGACACAATGGTTTCTCCAGAACATGGCCCTGTATCTCCATCACTTTTCCTGAAGTGAAACCAGAAGCTCCCCAGAATCGCAGAATCATTCAGTTTGGAAAAGAGCTCCAAGACCATTGAGTCCAGCCTATGACTGATCCCCACCTTGTCACCCAGACCAGAGCACTGAGTGCCACCTCCAGGGATGGGGACTCCACCACCTCCCTGGGCAGCCCGTTCCAATGCCTGACAACCCTTTCAGTGAAGAAATTCCTCCAGATGTCCAACATGAACCTCCCCTGGCACAGCTTGAGACCATTTCCTCTTGTCCTGTCCCTTGTTCCCTGGGAGCAGAACCCAACTCCTGCCTGGCTCCACTCTCCTGTCAGGGAGTTGGAGAGAGCAACAAGGTTCCCCCTGAGCCTCCTTTTCTCCAGGCTGAGCCCCCCCGCTCCCAGCTCCCTCAGCTGCTCCTGTTTCTCCAGCCCCTTCCCCAGCTGGACACACTCCAGCCCCTCAGTGTCCTTGAGGGGCCCAGAATTGGAAGAGCACTAGAAGGGTCTCAGCAGTGCCCAGCACAGAGAGACAATCCCTGCCCTGGTCCTGCTGCCACACTTTGGCTGGTACAAAAATATTGCTCCATCTATTGCACTTGTAAAACCTGATGTTTTATTTGTGCACATCAACCTCACACAGTGAAATCCTGCTATTCCAGGACATTCCTTCAGCTGCAGTTCCTGAAGCTCTGTCAAAGGGAACATGACATTTAGATCCTACTGTGGGACAGACACCTGCCTGGTGATGGGGAGAAGTTATTTCTACCACAGGAAACCACCCAAAGAAGGATTTTGCCTTAAAAAAATCTCAAAGAGAAATCAGTGTTCGAGTGAATTTTTCTTATGTTAGTGCCATGTTTATAAAGTGCCCCACTGAAAATACTGATGCAATTCAACTGTGCAGGAACAGAGAGGGTTTGAAAATGTGAGAAGCAGAGAAGGATCCACTTCTTCTCTTGAAATACAAGAAAAGCCAGTTTTCTTTGCACAAAAGAAGCTTTTGAGCTTCAGCTATGCTTTGATGTGTGTGATTCACAGTAACATCTCGCTGCATATTTTACAAGTATTTGAAATTGTTTATATTGCCTTAGATACATTTAAAAGGAGAAATAAATATACTTTTGTGGCAGAGAAATATGTACATTTCAGATTTCCCCAGATCACTGTTGTTAAAACAAGCAGATCTTTGCAACTGCTTGTTCTAGGCACTAACTGCTTTTATTACATCTAGTGTCCCTCTTCAGTGGTTTTATTTATTCCTGAGTTGCTCAGCAATAAACTGGATATTATTAATCAAACAACATTGATGTAAAAAGTGGGAAAATGAGACTGTGTTAATAACAGCTGTGATTTTCTCAAACCCTGGAATAAGCCATACTTGTCTTCAAGACTCCTTCCAGAATCAGTAGAAAGACCTGGAAAACACTTCAAAATCTGAAATTCCACTTGAAGTTTCTTTACTCCATAGTACCAAACAACAGCTGTTTCCCTCCTAAATAGCAGGAAAGCATCAGGGGGGGAAAAATCTAAACAGTGATGAATTTGTTTATTTTTTAAAACTTGATTTTAATCTGAGCCATTTTTGAATGGCTCAGATTGGTAACATACAGAGCTCACTTATTCTCAGGATGCTTAAAATGCTTAGTTCAGTGACTGGAGAACCAGCTTCACCATATTCTGGTTCCTCAGGCAGAAAAGGCTCTGACAAAATTTGCAGTTTAAAAAGCAGTTGCATCCATCATTAATGCAGGATTCCAGTGGCCAGGATTATCCCTGTGACTCCCCTGGTGGTTCCAAAAGCAGCCGGGATTCCTGTGTTTTGCCATCCAGGTGAGCTCACCTGTGCCTGGCCCACAGCACCATCCAGCGACAGAGCTTTGTGCTGCCTCTCAGCTGGGGCCAAAATCTGTGGTTTATAAATCCACAGCTGCAGCTCGTGGCCTAAAAGCCAGAAGGTGTAAAGAAACCAAAGCAGTTCAGCTCTTCCCACATCAGACTGGAATTTTTGTTGTCCTTAGAAAATTCAAGATCACAGAATCACAGACTGACAGAATCAGAGATTGGTTTGGATTGGGAGGGACCTTTAAGATGATTTATTTCCAACACCCTGCTGTGGGGAGGGACACCTACCACTAGTCCATCTCACATGCACAGACTGTAATGCAAAGTCTGGGTGCATAATGTCGATTTTAAAGCCAAGGGGGATCTAATGGTTTCTCTGATCACCATTCTTTGATCTTAAAACCATCAACCTGCATTTCTACAGAGTTTTTCTACCAGTGATTTGTACTCTCAGGCCCAGTTTGTACCTTGGTTTTTTAGGGCTTTTTATCTGCACTATTGCCACCCAGAATTAGTGTTTGCAACCCAAGTGTCACCAAGAGCTTTTTGTTCAGAAGCACTGAGACCTTCTGTGCCCCGACTCTCCACAGCCTCCCCCTTCCTCTCCTAGAAGAAAAGGGTGTGAGATGGTTGTTCCACGCTGCTGTTCTTGTGCTTGCACAGGGCTGACCAGAGGGAGGAACTGAAGGTCTGCTCTCCCTCCCCTCCTCTTGCTCCTCAAAGCTGATTGCTCAGGGAAGATGTGTGGAGTGTGGATGTCCCTGTGTGAAGGAAGAATCCCTGCAGACAAGCAGGGAAAGCAGGGAATCCCTACGGTGGCAACTGGCCACGGAGTGATGCTCACAAGGGTGGAAGCAGCAGGAGAGATGTTTGCCCAGCCCCTGTGATTAAGGACTGGAAGAAAGCAGAAAGGTACTGGATGGGGAACTACAGTGAGAGGTTTCACATCCCTTCTTTATTCCTGAGGAAGGATGATCAAACCGGGATTGATTTGTATGGGGTCATCACAGCACAAAGGGATGGGAAGAGAAATGGCCTGAAGCAGCTCTGTGGCCTCTTGTGCTGTGCAGTTACAGCCCAGCTGAGCACACAGCGCTGCAGCTCTGCCTCTCCCATGTGGGGATGGGAATCACAATGAACCAAAACACAGGGAACACTGAAATCCTTCAGTACTAATTCATGGTCTTGTTTGAGAAAGAATCCTTCTCCTACAACAATGGTATTTTTTTGAGAGGTTTGGTTTTGTCTGGTCAGTGCCTTCACATTTAAGTCTTTGTGACCTACATACAGGCATGATCCAAATAAAAAATTAAAGAGAAAGAGAGCTCTATGTGACAACTTTGCTTGGCTGAGCCAGCCCTGGAGCTGCTGTGGCCTCTGTATTATTTTTTTACACAGGGTCAGGTAAGAGTTTATACAAATTTCATTTGGTTGTTTTGTTTTCTTCATTATCATATAAATGTTTAAATATCTCTGAACACAGAGATAAAACCCTAAACATAGAGTTTACCCGCTGAAGGTGGCAGTGATGGACTCACCCTTGCTAGTGCTGTTATCTCTATCCTACAAAGTAAAAAAAGTCTGGAATTTTGTCTCTTAATAAAACACAGGACTGAGAACAAAGTGGAGTTCCTGGGAGTTAACACGTTCCCAGTGAGCCCCAATGACTGAGGCACAGCTTCCTGTGCCAACATACAACAGGTGAGTTGAAATCATTTTCACCAAGACACTTTGATGAGGTTTGGATGGCACAAGAAATTACTCTGGGGATATGGAATCCAACCCCTGCTATAAGTTACATTTCAATCCAGATTGGTGGGACCATGACTGCCTGACGACTACTTGTTAAGCCTGGATGAAATAAATTTGGTATCAGTTCAACTCCTGTGGCTGGGAACTTGCTGCAAACTGATTTCATATCAAATGTTCCATTTGGAATAACCCAGGCTCTGGATCGATGTCTGACTGCAAGCAGAGTTGTACCATTTGAACAAGCAAAAACAAATAACTAAGGACTGAAGTGCCCTGAAGGATCCTCTGCTTTGTGGCTTGTCCCTGCAGGTCAGAGCTCTGAAATACCTGCACAAAGAAGTGCAGCTCCCACAGTCTGGCACATCCAGGAGCCCCACATTGCTCAGCAGTTTGAGAGAACAACAGGCATTTCAGCACAGAGAAGGAGAAGCAGCTGGTGAGGGGATGAAGGAAGAGAGAGAAGCAATTATATTCTTATGGGTATCAAACAAGCCCAGATCACTCTTACTTGTGCTTGAGGGTGCAAGGCCAGCTCATATCACCTTTGCTGCTGATTGTTTTTTTGACAGGAATTGCTCCCTAAACAGTCATGTTCAGTGATTATTTGTCTCCTTCCTGCTTCCTCTGATTACAGCCAGACTGGGATATCCCTGATCCGCATAGAAATGAATATTTTAAAAGCCAGTGCTGTCCTCCAAGGGGCTTGTGCACCATTAGGTCTCCAGATTTACAGCACTAGCAAAGAGCAGTGTAGTAATGAGGTAGATGCAAGAGGCTATGAGGAGAAAAGAGCTAAAAGAAAAGGATTTTGTTTATGATACCTATCTGACTGTAAATTATCATTGAGGTCCTGCCTTTACATAAGGAATTTTCACCAGATTTTGTAACCCCACTCCAAGACCCCACTCTATATGATGACAGCTCCTCTTGACTCTTGACTCGGCACTGGGTTTTGCCTGTGATGATAAACAGCCAGGAAGCACCACCATCCAAAGCTAAAGTGTATTTGAACATGACTTTTGATGTGTCACTGTGTTGTATCAAGTTCTCCTGTTTCCTGGGTCTCTGCATGAGAGGTTTTCCCACAGCTTAACAGCCGTTGGTGCTAAATAGCAGCTATTCCCTGTGGTCTGTGACAGGAGCACAGATTTCCCCAGAACCATTGAGGAAGCACAGTTATTAATTGCAATATGTGCACCCAGGCTGATACAGCTGGTGACAGAAATGCTAATGAATGCAAGGAACTGTGTCCTTGCTGTGTAAAACATGTCACAGCCTAATCTCCTGCCTTCACAGTTCTAAGTCCTCTGCCTATTTCCATGTTGTTAATTTTCCTGGTTTCCCCTCAAAAGAAAGTACAAATCCAAGCCATGGCTCAAACCTATTCCCTTCTGGGCATATTGCTTTGCATTAATCCAAAACCAGTCATGTAACTGAAATATTGGTCCATTGTCCCTCCCCATCCATTGCTGTTGTTCCTCTCCTCCAGCTACTCACCAGCTCTGCTGAGACAAGGGCTCTGAAATCCAGAATATCCAGCCTTGGCTCACTGGGGGGGACCCTCTCTCCCACCATGTAAAGCTTTGTGGGTACTTTATGCCTATAAAGACCATCTCTATGTGCTTAACCCTCAGAATTGACTCATGTTTTCCATCATTTGGGAATGATTCAAGACCTTCCTTTGGCCTGACCAGATCTGACTCATTCTGGGCAATTTTAGAAATTAGAATCAAATTGAGGTTGGTGTAGAAATAACACAACTATAGTCAAATTGTAACTACAGCATCTCTGCTGATGTGACAAGGAATTCCTGGCCTCCAGTCTGCAGGCAGCAGCAGGATTTATCAACTCTATCACTGGTCCAAGTCTGCATCAACCAGCCAATTTGATTTTATTCTGAGGGAAAAACATCATGAGTACCATGAATCCCTTTTATATTAAATTTATGTCATAGAGGAAAACCCACTTACAATTACAAAAAAATCTACTCATACATGTATATGAAACCATGACGAAAACCCAGAGAAACAGCATCACATTTCTGCAATTACAATGTATTAGAGAGCAGTGTTTTGAACTGTAAAATACACTTTGTTTGAAGAGTGGCTTACACAAGCATTTAAGCCTTTCATATTTCATACAGGAGGCAGCTGCAAAGTCTGTTCAGTGCCTGCAAGCACAGAGGAGGTATAGAGGATGCTTTGTGATGACTGATTATATTATATTTATCAAATTTTAAAAAATACTGACTTTTATATCTTTCATTCTTCATCTCAGAGAGGATAAGACATTTTCTCCCTTCTCCTTCTGTTCCTTCCCCTGCACTGGGGAGATGTTTGGCTGCTTCAGCTTTTATGCAGAATCCCAACTGCATTCTCATTTAGAGATAACACGAATTCTGTTAATTCTTTTGGGACCCAGACCCTTACATGGTATGATTCACCATACTCATTTACTACAGAAATGTGTCACTTGACAGGCACATCATGAAATCCCAGATTTCAGAACATTTTTGTCATTCCAATGGATGCCAAAACAGAACAAACTGACCACCCCCAGATATGTACTAGACCAAAGTACAGAACTGGTGATGGAACATTCAGTAAACATCCAAGTGACACTGTAATCAATGACAAGAGGGTGAAAGCAATTCTAAGTGCCAGTGGTGCTCTGACATGAATTACCCAGAGTGCATACCCCAAACCCACAAGGAACGAATCCTGTATGATGGGAAGATTGCTTGGAAGCAGTTTTAAATCATTCTCATTCTTTTCCCCATAATAAATACAATGACATGGTACAGTTCATTTGCTTTTCTAATGGTTTTCTACCTTTTTTTATTCCGAAAGTTAGTCTGAGTCTAATGGTGGAACCTTATAATCTTGCAACAATGCAGTCATTTCTGGGTCCTTCCTTTTCAGCATGAAGTATCACTGTTGTTAATTTCTGTATTTTTAAACTAGTATGAACTGTGCCTGGAAAATGCATTTTTAAAGCATTTCTCGATTTTTTTAGAAGCCTGAAAATGCCTACTACAAGCACAAAGAGAAACAACCACACACTTCTAACCAATCGTTCCAGTGAGCAGAAATAAATTTAAACTGGCAAAGGTATCTTTTCCCAGTAGAGTTTGTGCTGCTCAGCACAGTGGTTTCAGCTGCAGTGGGGAAAGAACTCCATCTGTTAAAAAATAAAGTGCTGTCCAGCTACATCAGCATATCTTTGGTCCTACGGGCTTGGCCCTTGTTCTGTGATAAGCCCCATATGGGGAATTAGATTAGTACAGCTATAGAGAAATGCAGTGTGGGTACACCAACATATTTCCTCAGAAGGTTGGTGAAACAACCATTGAACTGGCATTTTTCTTTTTATTGTTTGCTGAGGGGTGAGTGGGGAGAGTTTCAGTTGGACAGCTCTAGAAAAAAGGGAATTTGTGTTATAAAAGATACTGATACTGCATCGTCCTACATACGCAGCTCAAGATCAGACATTACTGCTGTTACAGCAGTGAAATAAGAGCGTTTAAACATTCTGAACTATTTTCATGCATTCTACCTTTTAAGAATCTGCAGTACCTGCTGAGCACCACTATTCAAGTTCCCTTCCCTTAGGCAGACATATTACTTTACTTCACAACATATTCTTTAGTATTTAAATTAGTCAGTAGCAAAACAAATAAAGTGTGTGGTGACATTGAGCATTTGCCTAGAAAACACATTCTATGCTTTAATTACAGCATTGAAACTTCTGGCCTACAGATAACACAAGATGCTTTGTAGAAAATACTGTACAAGCTCAGTAGGTTCAACAGTATCATAGAATCATAGAATATCCAGAGCCGGAAGGGACTCACAGGGGTCATTGAGTCCAACTCCTGGCTCTGCAGAGGACACCTCAACAATCCCACCCTGTCCCTGAGAGAGTTGTCCAAACACTCCTTGAGCTCTGGCAGCCTTGGGGCTGTGCCCACTGCCCTGGGGAGCCTGTTCAGTGCCCAACCACCCTCTGGGGGAAGAACATTTTCCTGATATCCAACCTAAACTTCCCCTGACACAGCTCCAGCCATTCCCTGGGGTCCTGTCACTGGTCACACAGAGCAGAGATCAGAGCTGCCCCTCGTGAGGAAGCTGCAGACCATGGTGAGGTCTGACCTCAGTCTCCTCTTCTCCAGCTGAACAAGCCAAGTGCCCTCAGCTGCTCCTCCCACAGCTTCCCCTCCAGACCCCTCACCATCCCCATGTCATTCCTTGGACACTCTCTAAGAGCTTTAGATCTTATATTATATCAAAATTGATGTAACTGTTGATAGTAACCAGATAGAAGAAGTCAGGACCCTGGCATGTGACAAATCTGCAAGCATTCCTGATAACCTCAGTAATATAAAACTGGGCTTTTGCAGCTTCAGAAGTCACTTGACAAATGGAAGAATTGCAAAAATCTGAACCACCCCATTCCAGCTTTCTGACAGAGGCACATTCACAAAGTCCTGAGTTCAGCCAGACTCCACAGACTGTGCAGTTGTGACGTGGGTAAAAACATTCTGTGAGACAGCACTGCCTTCCTGCTTAGGGCTTTGAACTGCCCACCCCTGTAACACAACAGTTCAAATTCCATTGAAATGCTCTAAAACCCTGCTCCATGTCTCAATATTGCCTGCTAAAGCCCTTCATGGCTTCCTGGTAAGAAAACAACCCCCTGAATATAAACAAGCATCCAGTGCACCACATTGTGCTCTGGCAAAACTTACATCGACTTCAACTGGCAAGTGGGACACAGACAATGATTGTGACGACCAAAAAATGCAGGAGCAAAAAGGCAACATCCAGCCACTCTGCTCCCAGGGAATGCAGTTAAAAAGCACAACGTTTTTCAAATTGTCAAGATTAGGTTTAATTACATAGTCTTCTGCCTTTAGAGTCACTAACAGACAGAGATGTAGAAGTCACAGGCTGAGTGACACTGTGACAGAGCTGTTATTGTACCTTGTCACTTGTCACTTTATTGACTTGTCTGTGACAGGACCAAGGAAAAGGATTTCTTAACATTCTGACTGCATCACTCCAACTCTACACTCGCCAAAACTTTTGGACAGGCAACAGTTACCTTTTCCACAGATCCCCTCGTGTCCTCATCAAATCTCTCATGTCAACCATCTCTGACATGGTTTTGTGAACCAGCTGCTGATGACCAACCCTGACAAAACAAACAGAGGAGTTTATTGATTACAGTATCAGGGCCACAGCCTGTTTTGCTCTGGAGATGGTGGAATGTTTTTTTACATGGCTGTAAGTCTTGAGTTAAAGAGTCTCTGAATGAAGGCAACACCATTTCCCAACCGTTGCCAATCAAGCACACACTTGAAAGGCACAAGAGCAAGTTCTTAGTGTGAAGGATTATTTCTCTCAATGTGCAAGCCCATTCCAAACAGTGTTTTCCTAGAAGCCACAAAATTACCTGGTAAGAGTAATCAAGAAGTGACCTGACTTGATCAAAGGAAGTGTATTGCAAAGGACCTTGCTGGATATTGCTGATGAGCTTTGACAGGAATATAAGCTGAGCCTGATGACTCCATAAATTGATCCTACCTGGAATTAAATTAGGTGAGGGTAAGAAAACATGCCTGATAGATATGCATAAAACACACAGATACACTTTTCCCAGTTTTGAAATACACTTGGAACACCAGGTTCCACAACTGATAGCCCACAAGAAAGCACAACAGGAGACACTGACAGGAATAAAAATCTGTAAGAGGCGAGGTGGAAGGACCGTAAACAGCTAAAAATTTGTACTGTCTTCCAATGTAGGGACATAAGGACACAACCAATCTTCCCTTCTCCCCACCCCCCTCCCCAAAAAAAGGCTGATCGAGAACAACCTCCTTATATATTCCCCTTCAATACCTGTGATATTTTAAAATTAATAATCAACTTTCCATTTTTATTAAATGCAAGGGTCCATTCATTATTCCTATCAAGAATGCAAAAATACACAGACAGTATAAGATTTACTTTCAAAATCAGAAGAGCTGAAAATACTTGTCTGTGATGACAGCAGCTCTTGAGTTGGTAAACTGAGCACGTCAGATGAGGCCTGAGGAAGTAAGAGGGTGGATAAAAGGGAACCCTGTGGAAAGACAGAAAGAAAAATGAAACAGAGAGACAAAGCAGGAATGGGAACCAATCATCCAGCAAAATGTTACCAAAAAAATGTTGGGGGAAGAAAAAAAAGTCTGGTATTGAAAATTGCTAACTGCAAGTTTTTATTCCAGTTTTAGTCAGACAACAGAGCATCTGATAAAGAGATGAAACGTGCATGTCAGGCACAGAGACATTAACATACACAAATGGGCCATGACCTCTCCAACTGTTGTTAGTGCCTTTGTGTGTGTGTGTGTTTGCAGCCATCAGGAGGGACAAATTAATCCTCAGTGTAATTGGATTAAAAAGTCAGTGGAATTACATCAGAAATTAATATTACCCCAAATATCTTCATATTGATATATGGTGTGGGAAGTTCCCAGCTGAGAGTGGCTTTACTCCCACCCCTCACAAGAGAGTTGCAGAGCTCAGGGCAAGCTGGGGTTTATTTGGGGGTTTGGTTAGGTTTGTTTTTTAACAGAGGATTCAACTGCAAGGCAAGGCTAAGCTTTCAATACCTTTGTTTGACCTTTTTAAGCACGGGGAAAGGCTTGAAAAACTTGAATGCATTGTAATTTATGCCCCACCCCTCCCTTTTGAACATTTCAAAACTATCACAAGAGAGGCAGAAGGAACCACGTTAGTGCAGAATCCCAGACTCCAAAGTGTCTCCATTTTATGACTTTAAAAACACTGGAGAGAGAGTGAACTCCAAGGAAGATCCAGTTACAAAACATACCACCTATGAATGACACATGGAAAATCCTACAAGAATGTGAGACAAGAGTTACTTGGCCTTATTCAGGTAAACCAGGAAGGCAAGTTGGCTCCAGGAGGCACAGCCTATTACAAGCACTTTGGAAATCTACCCAGAAAATCCCAATATTTGTTCTATTTCGGTGACCACACTGCAGTGCCAAGCTTGGATTTGCAGCCAATCCATATATAATTGTTGCATATAAGACAATGTCTAGATGGGAAACACATTTGTCTCCACCAGACATTTTACTGAAATACATCCAACTGGTTAAGTAAAACAATTAGCAAGAAAGCTGAATGTATCAGTAACTCTTCATTGAAGGAGAGAAATTAATTTGTAATTTATGGAATTAACTAGATGCATCTGAAAGACTAATGATCTGGTTGCTGTGTCATTGTCAAGGATGACATTTAGCACTCACACAACTCTTCATCCTCAAGTTGTTTTTAAACATTCGCTATAATTAAACCACATTAGACTTCTGTGAGTGAAAAGTTATTGTTCATTTTCCACAGCCAGCAAAGCTGAGGTTACAAATAAGTGACAAAGAGAAGGACACAGTGTCACAGACACACTGGCAGCTGCTTCAGCTCGGGAAGTACAATGGATCCAAATGATTACCAGCCAACTCCATTTCCTCTATTGTCCCATCTCCTTGAGCTCTGTCAGCACGAAACCTAAATGAGAACAGACTGTGTAGAATTCCCACTTCTGTAACGAAGGTTGGTATTTTATAGTCCCTGTTATTCCTATTTGACATAGGATTTGTCTCCAGGGACCACAGGTAAGGAAAAGCCACACCTCCACAGTTGTACATTCTCCTGATGTGAACAGAGCTTGTCTGCAGATGTACAATAACCCCAGGAACGCTACAGAGAACAAAAAAGTTGCTTTGACATACTATTCATGGCTAGAGAGACTTCTGTAATTTGCTCAAAGGAGTTCTATGAGAAATTCTAAATTAATCCCCATGCTGCCTCACCTACAGTTGAGTTAGGCCCCCAATTTGTTCTGGTTTCAGTGATAATGCCAAACCAAGTCATTCTTGAACAAAATAGCCAGGAATTTGAGATGAGTGTTTTCACAGGAGGCAGGCAGGGATCAGGACAGGAACAACACAGCAGTTATAATATGGACTGGGAATAAATGCAACACACTGAAATGGGATACAAATAGTCCTCCTGGTACTGCAGGAAAAGATGCAGAGTTATTTACATTGGGGTAACTTGTAAAAGTTACAGCCAGGGTTGGACCCAATTGTTTTGAAGTGGTGGTGGTGGATGTTTTACCCAATAGTTTTGTGCTCTATACAAACATACAGAGACCTCCATGTAACTTGAAATCTGCATTTTGAAAGTACTTTAATCACAAGAAAAACAAAAAAATAAAATAAATGACAACAACAACCCCTAAACCACAAAAACTCCAACTTGGACAATGCACTGCTCAAAAAACATTGCCATCATGTAATTCCTACACAAGTACATAGAAAATACTGCAGAAAACAGGAACAAGTTTACAGATAAAACAAAGGCTGGTGTATGTGTTTCATCTTCTTCAATCATTACTGATATTAACTAGCATGTACCTAGAAACAATGGGACAAGGAAACAGGTCAGAAAAAAATAAACAGAACTGAGAAATACTCAGAAACCCCAAAAGGGTTGTTTACTTCAAATTCCAGCCCTGCCTTAGCCATATTTTTTATCCTTTCAACTTTTGAAACACTACAGAGGCAAGCTACTTCTTATAAAGGTGCTGCAGTAACCAGGATATTTCTTGACTTGCATCAATCAAGAACTTCCCAAATGCAGTTTTTTAATGAAAGATATTTCATTATTTAAGTAAAAAACATTTACATTGTATGCGTGCAAAACTAGACACAAGATGATACTGTTTCAAAATATGACATGGTAGCAGTATTGGGAATTTTGCATCTTCAAAGTTGTTTTATTCAATGGAAAAATCCATGGAGATAAAATTGGATACCACCAGTACCTACAGCTGCACAGACTGCAGAAGAAAGCAGAAACCAGTCAGACTATAAGGTAAGACAGGAAGTAGCTTCAGACTCACACTTAAAATTACAGAGTCTGAGACATGTCAGCAATGAGCCAATGCCAGCACTTCACCCCAAAGGCTCACTTAGAGCAGCTATGGAAATGCATTTAAATCAACTCTCCATATGGACACCAGGTAAAGCCCCAATTGTTGACCTCATCTCTTGTTCACAAAAAAATTGAGCATATAATTAACTTTTCAAATTGCAGGGTACACTTTTGGGGCATGTGAGATTTCACAAATCCTTTAATGGGCATTCATAAGTCCAACAAAGTGAGCTTTATGTTCATATGGCTACAGAAATCAGTTACCAAACATTACAGGAATGACTAATTTTTTCTTACCCCATATCAATTTTCCATAATAATTCACTAACGAAGTTTCAAACCTGCTTAATTATACTTAACAATTGTTTTAAGAGCATTTCTTTCCCGAGCTGTTATAGAAGCAGTATCAAGACCCAATCTTTCAATTTATTTGCCTATATTCCTCTGCATTGCTTACACACGTTGGCTTTCCTTGTTTCTAAGTAGGAAAGCCTTGAAAATTT
Source organism: Pachyramphus minor (assembly GCA_013397135.1). Taxonomy (NCBI): domain Eukaryota; kingdom Metazoa; phylum Chordata; class Aves; order Passeriformes; family Tyrannidae; genus Pachyramphus; species Pachyramphus minor. Next base: position 274,392 of record VYXB01002892.1, read on the forward strand.
CACAACAGCAGATCGTGCCTTGCAAACACTGAATAATGGATTTATTAACACTGCAGAAAACTGTGAACACTAAATTCGGTGGAGCTTTTTGTAAGAGCCTCAGGCCTTCCCCAGGGTCACAGGAAATTGCTGTCACTGTCACAGCCACAGGAAGCCATTGTCACTGTAATTCAGACAGAGCAGGGGAGCAAAGCACGATGCTTCCTGTGGCACAGTGTTTCTGTGTTTGCAAAGACCCAGCAAAGGCTGCAGCTACTGCACTTACATAAACCACAACCTCCTGAATGTGTGCAGTCCCAAAGTCTCAGCAAGGCTCTTGTTTGCAAATCTCCTCTCTAAAATTCTTACACCCCAGCCTAGATATTAGGAGAGGTGTCTGCTGTCCTACCTTCTGTAAACTCTCCCTAGACATCCACACATACCTTTAGAGCTGGTGTGTGCCCACACTGACATCAGCTGCAGCAAGAACAGGCATAGGGAATTTTTACATATCCAGCTACCTTGGATACCAGTAACACCACAAATTTCAGGGTGCAGCTCCTTCTGGAGACTAACACAGCTTTACTGCTGTGGCAACTAAATCAGCTCCAAGGAAGCTGAGGGAAGCTGCATTTTGGCTTCACAGTAACCCTGACTATTCTCTACTTATGAATACTGTTCCTTAAAACCTTGCATTTTGTGATGGCTCTTTCCTGGCAGTGCATGTCCAGGGAATGTGATGCTCAGAGAATGACAGGCATCTGGATCTATACAGCATCTTAAAACTACACCCACCCCACCCAGTGCACTTGTTAACAGACACGCTGTGACTGTTCACAGACTTCCGGATTTGAGTTTCATGACAGAACAAATCAATATCACTAATACTGAGCACACAGGTCTTTAAACAGTGAAGCTTAAAGATTCTTATGTCCCAGATCCTCATCACATCCCATCTTGCCCACACAAGCAATTCTTTCCCTGTGCAGGAGACCACTCAGACCTGCTGCTTACAGGCCTCCTGCAACCACATCACATCGCTTCACTCTCTCTACCCAAAATTACACCTTCCTCAGCTTCCCATCCTGCCAATTTGCTGCAACATATCTTTGTAGAGCTTTACATTTTTCCTGCATTCATTTTGTTTTATTCCCTCAAATTGTCTCAGTTCCTCTCTCTAATTTATAGTTTCTTCTTTCCGCTTCTGTCTTTCCTGCCACTTGCTGAACACAGATTTGTTTTAATTTACAGAGAGTGTGTTATTGCAATCTGTTTCATTAACTTAATTCGTTGTATTTTGGCAGTTTCTAAAGGTTCTAGGATAGAAACAAGACTCCAGCTACGCCAATCACTATGCAGACCAGCCACTGTAAGACAAATCCCATCCTAAGGAGATTACAGGTTAGATTTAAAATAAACAGAAACTAAATGGTGGTCAAAGGCATTTGGGATGGGAAAAAAAAATATAGTGAGGGCTTTTTTGTTAAATTTACAAGTTTCATCCTGCATCCTCATGACTACTGTTAACATGCTTGGATTTAAGGGTTACCTATGGTATCATATTTCTGTGGGCCATTAGACTGGTACATAAATGTCTTAATTTACCTCTTTTGAAAAGCACATATAGTACCTTCCAATGAGCTGCTCAAGTTGTATTTTAAGACCCCACAGTAGAGCACATAATCTCCTCTGTTACTGCAGTGGAGCAGTGTGAACAAGCCATACACCCACATTTGTTTCCTATGTGGAGCACAGGGGTTGCTGGGGACTCCAGTGGGTGTAAAAAGACATCAGTTTGCATTTTAATGGCCGGTGTCTGCCACAAGCAACACCTGCTGAAAAGGTGGAATCCAGTAGGACTTGCAAGAGGAAATCTTCCATTTTATGCCCATCTTTTACATAAATCTGAGCTTAACATAACAAAGAGCCTGCTGGGCTGAGCTGCTGGATCTGAAAGACCAATCAGCTCAAGGGCTGAGTAGTTTCTTTGTGTTAGTTGGTAATTTCTTGTAGGCTCAGGATTTATTGCCCCTGTTCTCTGGCAGGCTCAGCAGCCCCAGCTGTCCGCAGTTAAACGCCAAAGGTACAGAATATACACAAGAGATGAAACCTTTGTGGTTTGTAGCGAGGACTGTGACCCTTCTGGCCTCCCCTGCCTGAAAGGTGTCTGGCAACTTTGTTTCTGAGAACTTCTGAGTGCAAGTGTTTGCAATCTTTTGAAATAGAAGCAGAGAGCAGCTGTGGTTGCCCCATCCCTGGAAGTGTCCAAAGCCAGGCTGGACGGGGCTTGGAGTAACCTGGGATAGAGGGAAGCGTCCCCACCCATGGCAGGAAGGATGGAATGAAATGGCCTTTGAGGTCCCTTCCCATCCAAACCATTTCATGACCTTAAGGGAAAAGACTAAGTCCTTTCCTCCCCTTTTCAACATTGCCTTTTCCACTTTATCTCATGTTCCTAAGTCATGCTGGTTAACACTTTAAAGTGCTGATTTTCCCCTCAAAAGGCACCAGACCGGATCTCCGCGAGGGGCGAGCTAACTCCTTTGAGGGGCGAACTGGACACCCCGAGGGGCGAGTTCACTCCCCTGAGGGGCGAAGCGACAGCCGTAAGGGGCGCTCCGATCCCCCTGAGGGACACACTCCCCCCTCATGGCCGCCCGCCGTCCCGCCCTCGCCATCTTCCCCCGCGCGCTCCCCGGTTCCCGCCCCGCGACAGACACTTGGGGCCGCCAATCACCGCCCTCCCTCGAGAGCGGCGCCTCTCTCCGCCAATGAGATGACGCAGCAGCCCCACAAGCCCCACCTCCCCACTCCGCGGCGGCCTATAAAGGGCTAAGCCACGCCCCCTCTTCCCCTTCCCTACTCCGCGCTGAATGAAGCTCCCACCGGCCAACGGGAAGTTCCCGCGGGGTTTGACGGACCGCTGCACCGCCCAGTAGAAG
>VYXB01002892.1:277785-539210 GCA_013397135.1 Pachyramphus minor
GGACCACATCATCGAGGACGCCCTGGTGGTCTCGTTCCGGCTGGGAGAGAAGCTTTTTTCCGGGGTCCTTATGGACCTCTCGAAAAGGTGAGAGCTCGGGGGGGAGCCGGCTGAGCCCCCCACCCAGCGCCGGGGTCGGGAGCCCGCCCGGAGCCCCCCGGGGCGGGATGGAGGGCGGCCCCCGGGACTCCCGGCGGCGCTGCCCGGGCAGGGGCCGAGGGGCGCGGCGGCTGCAGCCCCCCCCCCCCCCCCCCCCCCCTCCCTTCCCCCCCCCCCCCCNTCCCATCCCTTCCCCTCCCATCCCATCCCCTCCTTGACCTCGGTCCGCCTGGGATCGAGCGGCTCCTGCCCCGGGGAGCGGAGCATCAGCTCCCGGGCATCCCCCTCCTCGACCCTTCCAGCCGAGGGTGGGAAGGGCCCGGGGAATGGGAATGGGAAGATGGGAGAGCCGGGAGAGGCGCGAGCACATGGGCACAGCCTTTGGGCTTGGCTGGGTTTCCACGGCGCCTGCAGCATCATCCCTGTGTGCCTGGGAAAAGGATCTGAGCTACAGATGTTGTACGAAACAGACCCAGAGATCTCTTTTCCTTGTTCGTTCTGGCTTACATTGCCTAGGTAACCTTATTTTTCAGTACTTATTTTTTTCAGAATAATGGTTTTCAAGCCAAGCTGTTGCAGTTATTAGTGCAATTATTAATTAGTACTAGTTGCTCCTTGTATGCAATGAATGAGTTGAAGTTTATTGGTTCTTAAATATCCTTTTGAATGGGGGGATTGTTATGTATCACAAAATAACTTACCAGGCAGTCTTATCGGACTGTGAGCTTTGGGGTTTGCTTCTTTTCATTGCTTTCCTATAGCAAGGGATTCTTGGGAGACCAGAAATCATTGTATCTTATAAACAATTTAACTACCATTTACAGGTGAAAATGCCTTTTCATCTTAGTGTTTGTTTTGTAGACTTAGAAGGACTATGCAAGTACACAAGAGAAGAGTGAAATTTGACCAAGGTTATTATTTAATCAGCATGCAAAACATGCAGTGCCCTTCTCCCCTGAATTTAAGCTGCATGTGTGTGGACATATGTATTTTTACTCTCCTTTTACATGTTTAATAACTTCCTGTAATATCAAAATTATCAATGGTTCCTAGAAGGAAAGAGTTTAAGATCAGCACTTTTGGCCTGGGTCTTGCCATGTGATTGGGTCTTGCCACACAAGGCCTTTTCTGAAACCCAGGTTTTGGATAATACCATGGAATTAAGTTTTAAATTTGTCAAGTGTTGAGAAATGCTAAGCTACCAATTTGTCTTTTGAAGCCAAGTACTAAAATGTGGTCTGCAAACTGCAGTCACTTGGAGCGTGAAATAGCATTTCAAGGCGGGGCAGAAGGTGATACAAATTAAGTCATAATCTTGGGTAACATTGATTCTTTTGTAGGTTTGAAGTTGTACCAGCAAAATGACATTGTTGCCTTGGTCAAGAGGGTGAGGCACATGGTTCTGTGTTTCCAGGGGTGATGCAAAATGCCAGCTTCTCCCTTACTCCTGAGGGGATTGGATCTTCCTAAACACGCCTTGACCACAAACATCCATGTTTTTCTGAGGTTCTTGTGCACTGAGGGTCCTTCTGTCATGCAGCAGATCTGCAACCCTTTGCACCAAAAGTCAATTTGCAGGGTGGCTGCTGCTCTTGTGCCTTGGTGGAAGCATCTCTGTTCTCCCTGGTGCCAAGCACAGCCCCTGGGACACACCTTTGCAGTAGGAACTGTGTAAAAGCCATGAGGAAAGGCTTGGGCTATTCCTCCCAGATTCTCTTTGCAGTGGAAGCCCTTATTCCTTTCTCTCCATTCATATGATCTTCCCATGTAACAGAAGCGCTTCTTACATGGGAATCCAGGAGGTGAAACTTAAACTCTAAAGGTCAAGCTCTGCAGAGGGACTGGACAAGAAGAATTGAGTTTTGAGGCATAAGGTCTGTAATGTTTGACTGGTGACAAGTAGATAACAGATTGGTAGATAACAAGAGTCTCTGTTCAGATGCCTTAGAGCTGGAAATGCAATGGAAAATGAGTTCCTAGTGGACTGTTTTTATAGTCCAAGAACTTGCTGCCTGTAATAAGTTGAAACATTATGAAAAACAAAGGTGTTACATGAATGGCCAAATTTCAATCTTACCACTTCAGTGGTGACTAAAGGGTGTTACTGTTTAGGTCAGCTTTTTATTATATCTGTTTATTTTTGTTTTGTGTACCAGCACCTGGACTTGTAGAACATGAACGTATTTCAGGAATGTCCTGTATCTGTGGCAGGTCCTGGAAATCTTGTAACAAGTTTTTTCCCTGGACCAAAAACTAAAAAGAAGGCCAGAGTTAAATGAAAACCACCTAAATTCCATCATGCATTTATATGACAACACTGGGATTTCCATCATGGAAGATGGGTGGTTCCTGATATCCATCTCATTCAAATGCTTGGGAATAATCTTACAAACTTTTCTAATATCAAAGGGATCAATATTTTAAGATTGACATCTCTTATTAAGTAGAAGTGTAAATTTGTATTAGAATTTACTCAGTAGCTTGAAAAAGTGGCTGATGTGTTCACTACACATGCTAATAATGTTTGTATACTCAGAAGAAAATAATTCCTAGTCCTTTTCAGATCTTACTTTCTCTTTGCCCTCCAGAGCGGTGAAGGTGCTACTTCCATACAGTATTAAGAAAAGCAAATTTTAATGACTGTTTTAAAAACCTGTTCACTGGACTCTTTTTAGTCTTTTCTGGTCATGTTCTGACTTACTTGAGCTTCACAGTGAAAGAAAAGTAAAAATATCCCCATATACTTCTGGTCTGTTTTGGCTGTTTGTGGGTTTTGGTTTTTTTTCTCTTTAATTCCTTTTCCATTGTTGAGATTATGCACTGACTTTGCATTTCATTCTTGTGGACTTTGCTATGAAGTCAGTGATACTTGTATCAAAGGCCTGATTTTTCTCTCCTGCCCCCTATAAATAGGATGTCCATTTAGGAGTTTATAACACAAGCACCTCGGTGTTCAGTGGACTTTATTCCTACATTTATTTGAGTTAAGGAGGTATTTTCTCTGCCAGACTTGTGAAACCGCTGCACAGGAAGTTTTGAAAATCAACAGACAGGAGGAGAAGAGAAGATGAGTGGAGACCTCACAGCCCCTTCCAGTATGTGAAGGGACTGAAGAGGGATCCTTCATCAGAAACTGGAGTGACAGGACAAGGGGGAATGGCTTCAAACTGAATGAGTAGGTTTGGATGGGATATTGGGAAGAAATTCTTCCCTGTGAGGGTGGGGAGGCCCTGGCACAGGTTGCCCAGAGAAGCTGTGGCTGCCCCATCCCTGGAAGTGTTCAAGGCCAGGTTGGACAAGGCTTGGAGCAACCTGGGATAGTGGAAGGTGTCCCTGCCCATGGCAGGGGGGTGAAACTGGCTGAGCTTTAAGATCCTCTCCAACCCAAATCATTCCATGTTTTTATGGGATTTAAAAGTCCTTGTAACCTGCCTGTATCCAGCATTTGCCTGACACTGTTTGCTTAGGGGACAGGAGAAGTTCATCCCACCTGCTAGCTTGGAATTAGTGCAAATCCTGCTCTGCACCTGGAGGAAGTAGGTGGTATGAAAATACCTGATGAGTGTAGCATTTGTAAATCTTAAAATGTAGGCTTTAGTTTTGTTTTAGTTTGTTCTTCTGGAGAGAAGATAATTGTTTCTGCATGGGTTTTTTTTTTGCTTCCCAAAGATTAGGGGAGGAAGGGGATTACATTTATATTCTGTTGCTTTGGCAACAGTCAGGATTTGGACTTTTTATTGCTTTATCATTTGACTAAAATATTCCTTCTAATCCTAAAGAGGTGATGGACAAGTTTCTTGTCTTTTTCTTTAAGCAAGTTCCCATCTGACTTTTGTGTGTTCATAATAGCTCTTGAGGGAGAAAGAAAGAGCAAAAAGTTGTTTTGTGACCTAAAGGTCTTAGATATCTAAAAGATGTTTAGTGTATTCCTAGTAGGCAGGTGTTTGAAATTATATGTTTATTGGGGTTCGGTTGTGGAAGATAAGGAAAGATTTCCTGCAGCAAGGTGTGCATGAACTGTATGATGAAAATAAACTTTCGTAGGCAGCTTCCAGTTCTTACAAACCTAGAAGCAGTTTTCAATTACAGCATTCTTTCTTGGCAACTCTTGAATCCTGTTTTCAAGGTGTGCCCACAACTCACCACCTGCTCTCTTTTGTAGCTTCTCAGAAGCATGAAGGAGCTGGGTGAAATTCTGGCATTGAAGGAATATCTGTAGCACTTCTTTGACATTTGTTTTCATTATCCCCAGGGCACCAGATGTGTAGGTATGATGTGAATGTGTGTGGGGTTAATGGAGTGATTTACATGTATTTTGCTTGTGACTGATGGAGGTTTCATTGACCGAAGTAGTGTCAAATGTACCTCACTTAGAGGATGGGGTTAGAATGAATCACAGAACGGTTGGGGTTGGAAGAGATTTTAGAGGGATCTTAAAGCTCATCCAGCTCCAACCCCCTGCCATGGGCAGGGACACCTTCCACTATCCCAGGTTGCTCCAAGCCTTGTCCAACCTGGCCTTGAACACTTCCAGGGATGGGGCAGCCACAGCTTCTCTGGGCAACCTGTGCCAGGGCCTCCCCACCCTCACAGGGAAGAATTTCTTCCCAATATCCCATCTAAACCTACTCATTCAGTTTGAAGCCATTCCCCCTTGTCCTGTCATTCCAGTTCCTAATGCAGAGTCCCTCTCCAGCTTTCCTGTAGCCCCTTCAGGCACTGGAAGGGGCTGTGAGGTGTCTACACAACGTTCTCCTTTCCAGCTGAACAGCCCCAGCTTTCCCAGCCTGTCTCCATAGGGGAGGTGCTCCAGCCCCTCAGCAACTTCGTGGCTGCATGAATTGTTGGATCAAAAGACTTTGTGACATGTCCTTCATCCTTTCACTTTTTATGATTTTGTAGCTTTTCAGCTTCTCTATGAAAATATTGTATCTATGTACATCCAAAAGTTAAAGTGTTATTTGTGGTCACTTATCAAATGCTTTTTGAAAGGCTTTCTCATTTCCAAGTTTCCTCTTGGGAAGTGGAAATAGCTGACAAAACTGGCCTAGCTTGTAGTATTTTGCTGGTATAGTTATAAAGCACATTAATACTGCAAACACTTGCCAGTCTGCTTCTGATTTTGAGCCAGTACAAGGAGTGGTAAATTGGGTGTCTGGATTGTGCCTCAAACTTTTTTCCTGAGGTATCTGTAGTCTACAGCTGTTCTTTGTTGGACTGGGAGGTAATAACAGTGTTCCTCTCTGTATTCCAGCAGCATTGCTTGTCCTGGCTTTCTAAGGGTTCCTTGATTGACTTGGCTTAAAGTGTTGAGAGACAGATCAGAGGTGAAATTTTCAATCTGCTTTCGTTTTTATTTTCTTTTCTGGGACTGATGAATCTTGACATTGAATTGGCTTAAAGTTCATCCATTAATCAGAATCAGTGGTGTCATTCTCTTCATGTGTGTTGTGTCTGACTGGTATGTGGATGAGATGTACATTCAAGGTGTTTTTCTTACTAATAATGTTTTGCAATCGTGTAATACTTTAGAATATATCAACAAATTTATCAGCAAAGTGTCTACTCTAAAGTGCAATAGATGTTAAAAGATACTTTCAGTTTAAACAGACCTTCAGCTTCATAGTGATGCCAGTAAAATTGTTGCAGTTACTGGAAAGCCTAAACTAGAAGCATTTTATCTTTTGAAGTTTACTTTTACATCCTTGATAGAACTCCGGGTTACAAAAATCTGAAGGAAATTCTGTGAATGCACTTGTAAATCCTGTCTGATGGAAAGGTGTGTGAGGACCACCTGTGTTATCTTCATCCTTATCAACTCAAAGCTTCTGTCTCCACACTGGATAATTCTTCAGAGCCTCCATCAGCATCCTGACTCCAGAGACTTCTGGGAGTCACTTCCTTGGAAGCTGAAGTCTTTCAAAGGACTTCTAACTCCGTGGAGAGGGGCACTGTGAGCTAATGCAGCCTTGGGGCTGTTTGCAACATTGTTTTGTGGCCATCAGTTGGTTTCTGCTTGGGCAGTGGTTGCAGCAGAGACCCAGGTTACAGCAATCAGGAGTAATTCAAGTCACCTGCTGCCTTGGATACTTCTCAAACTCAGTTCTGTGTGTGCCCTGCTCTTGTCTTTCCTCTGTCCTGAAAAGTGCCAGAAACAAGAGCTTGGATTTCAGGCCAGAGCACCTGCTTGAAAAACACACGTCATTTCATAGGTGAGCTTCCCACTGCTGTGTTTAGATGTGGATTGTCACATGTCACTTGATTTGAACCATCCTGTCTTTAACCAAATTTTCTTGGTGCTGTGGCAACATCTCTTCTTTATGTTGTGCTGTTTCCAGGAGTCCCTCACAGTGCAGTCCTTTGCCATGTTTTGAGAGCTCTTAAGTGAAATATGCATTTTCTAGTCTGTTTAACCTGGTGTTACATTGCTTAGGAGGTGAGTAAAATGTGGAGTTGACTGTTTGGCTTGTGGGAATGTTCTTTTCAGGAAACTGCCACTTAAAGCAGTGTGTTCCATTGTTGTGCTTCATCACACCAAGTAAATCCTTCATTAAAAGTAGGTTGTTGGATAATCTGTGTTTTGGATACAGATTATTTTGAGGAGTTCTGCAATAGTTAGTGTTCAAAGAGCTATGATCTAACTGTATATTACATTGAACATTATAATTTAAACCCTCAGTTTAGATACCTGAAATATATATCCTTAGCTCTACCTTATTTCAGCATATTATTATACTCCCAGCCTTCAGGGTCTTAGAACTTTGATCCATGCAAGAAAAATGGCCTCAGTTGTTGCTTGTCTTGTCTTTTGCAGAACACTGAGGATGATACTGAGTACAAGAGCAATTGCAAAAATAGGCAATAGGAGATAGCTGCAGTTCTGACTTAGTGGTGAAGATGAGTTTTGATCATAGTCATTTACAACAGACTTCATTTAACACTTGAACACTGGAAGTTACTGTGCTTTGTTGGCCTTAATTCAGTGTGTCCACAGACAAATGGGAAATAGTTCTGAACTGGTTCAGTGGGTTCTCTCCTTTGGCTCTTCTTGGCAGAACAAGGTGCTTTTTCATTTCTGTTTCTTTTAATAGAGAAGTAAAAGTCAGACATTGGAGGCTAAAGATGAGAACTTAAGACTTACACTTAGTAATGTAAAAACACTTTGCCCCAGGGTGTACTGTTTAGATGTTTATGTACATACAGCTTTAGATGGGATTTGTTCTTTATCTCAGGTTTATTTCTTAGAAAATACTCTTTAATGGTGCTGTTTTGCATAGAAATGGAATAATGATGTGTATTCATAGTAGTAATTTTGTAGGATTTAGATTTAAAAAAAGTAGTTTTACTTTCCTTGAAGTACTTAAGTTTCAATGCTTGTAACACAAAACTGTATGGCTTTAAATGACAGAATTCTAGGTTTGGGACCCAAACTGGCTTTTAGATACCATGGTCACCTGTTAATTAACTTGCACTTGACAAGCTGTGGAAATAAAGCCTCATTTTATCATCATTCTGTCTCTGCACATCCTGGTCAGCTGAAAGCTCTTCTCATTGTAAATATCATTGAACTTCCAGAATTGATCTCCTCTACCCCATTAGTCTCTTCCTTAAATATAGGTCCTGGTACTCCTCTTGCTATTTATGTGTTTAATGAATATGTATGTTGAAGGGATATCTATAGCAGAAGTATGATTAGGTCCTACTGATTGCCCTGGTTACTTGAAAAACTTCTTAGAGATAAATTTTCTTTACACCATCCTCTCTTAAAAGGTGCATTTTCAAAGCGAAAAAGAGCCGGGACCCTTTTACAGGAGAGGAACTGGCAACAGGGAAAACTGGTTCTGATTTTGCACAGGTACAAGGCAACAGTGCACTGCTTTCCACGGCTGCCTTGAATTGGGTTGAAATACCTATTTCTTAGTTGGTTTTGTTTAACACTTCAATTTTAGATCCCCTGTCAATGAGTCCCTCCTTTGAGTGTGATGCTCTGAGGTAAAAGTGTTATGTTAGTCAGGAGTGGAGCTGTTCAGGGGGCAGCTGGAACCTGGGCACTGAGGGATTTTTTTTCAAGCAAACAGTAATTAAGTATATATTTCCAAGAGTAGCCTTTTCTGGTTGAAAATAATATTGTGGGGACAGATGAAACTTCAATATATTGAAACTTTAGTTTATTTTAGAAGAAAGAGAAGGTAATTCCTTACAGTATTTAAACATGCAACAGGTGAGAAACAAAACACGTGTCATCTCAGTGATGTAGTAATTGAAATGGTTTCTCTTCAGAGGTGATCTACAGCCCAGCCATTGACTCATGTGAAGTTATGGCACAACTGAGTTGTGTTGCTTGGATTTTTTTAGCACTTTTTTTTAATACAGTAGCCTTTTAGTCCTTTTTCATCTCTGTAGCAGATGAGTCAAATCCTTTTGCCGTTTTATGTCTAACCTGCCTACACGTAGCACTACTGACTATTTCAACCTTGTTGCTGGTGTAGCAAAATTTATTATTGTGGCTGTATGAGAAACATTTGTCTTCAAGGTCCACGTACTAGACATGTGAAAATAGGACATGAAATCCCAGTACATGCAATAAATACTTTTGCTTGCTGTTGAAGTAATTACATGCAGTGTCATACTTTATCTTGAATAGGTTAAAGATCGTGTCTTCATTCTGCTGTTTCTCTTAAAAACAAATTATTCTTCTCTTGCCTTGTTCCTTGTCTTTATTCTCCCCTGTATCATTTACTGTTTCATTTGAAAATTTTTCTGCTGTTTTTTTCTCTTCTTAATTTTCATGTCATTCTACCAAGTTGCATAACTGGAGAACTTGATTCTGCAAGAAGGGACCAGAGATAATCTAAAAACTGCATGTTTATGGATGCAATCTGCTGTTGGGTGAAGCCAAAGAGAGGGCACCACACACTGAGCTGTTGAAAATAATACTCAGTCTCTTGGCTTTTACCTCATTTGTCTTGTACTGCAGGTGGACTGTCTCGACTCGTCATGTCTGTGTGTACTGGCACACCCTTTACAGGGATAGGGTTGTACATAACTGGCACTAAACAATATCCATGAATGTTCTCGAATTCCCCAATTCATTCATTTTTAGGTAGACAGGAGTGGGAGATTCTAGTTCATCTGTTAAAACAGTACTTTTTGTGAGGCAGATTCCGCCTTCAGAGATTCAGTCTGGATTGGTTTTGTGTCTTACTAAAGCCGGTTTGTGTCTTAGGTAAAAAATCCACTTGGGCTGTCCTTTTCTTCAGCTTTGGCCTGGGTATTGTGCAGGTGCTTGAAGGAAAGGAGAGTCTATGGTGCAGTATTAATCTTTGACTTCATAGTATCTGTCACATGCTGAGCTTTCCATCAGGCTTTATGCCTCTGGAGTGGTAGTCATGCTGACTTGGCTTGTGAGGCAGCAGAACAAAAAACTGGGAAAAGAGAGATGAAGTACTTAAATGGGATCCTTTTGGAGAACCTTGCAGCCCTCCTCATCCACTTCTTCCTGGTCACTGCTAATAATTTCCTAGGTCAGACTCAGCATAAATGTCCTCTGGGAGAAAGACCTGTGCACTGGACTTTGGAAATGTCTTGTGAGGGCTCAGAAATGCAGTTCCTGAGGCAGTGAGAAGAGTTGTAAGTGATGTTTCTCTGTGTGGGGTTTGCACATTTGATGTCCCCCTCCTGTCTAGTTCTACTCTTGAGGTGTTTGGGCACAGCAGAGATCTTGCCCTACCTTGTTTTCAACCCTTTTCATAGATTAACTTTTTCCCAAATCTGGTAATCTTTATCAGGTGATGAAAGAGAGGATCTGGATCTGATCTTATTTCCTCTTTGAAGCTGAAGGTCTTGATGAACACTGAAAATATTGCTGATCTAATTATTGTCAGCTGATAGTTTCTTTTAAATCCCTACTTGGAATTGAATAACTTGCTCACAGTCCTTAGTGGGAGCAAAAGCGTTTGTGGAAAAGCAACTTCTTTACACTTGATGGACTTGTGGGACTTTAGGGAACTTAAAACTTAGTTATGAGTGAGTCCCTGGTAGTTTAAGGCCAGACTGTAGGCTGGAAAAATGTCTGCATGAGCTGCTGAATATTTATAAGTCAGTGTAACCCTCACTACTGTAGTGGACTGTGTTTAGTTCTGCTGGTCCTTTCTGGGAGATATGTGGAATTCCACTGGAGTGGGTCTCAACCTCAGAAACCAAGTGTTAAATTAAAGAGCACTGGTCAGCCCCTGGGCTGCTCTCTCTATCCCCTGGGCTCCTGCTTCTGTCTCCAGGGTTCAAAGGTGGGAATGTAGCATGGAAAAACTTGGGCATGTAAATTGTCATGTGTTGACCCTCCCTTGTCTTGATGACAACTTTGTTTGGGTGTCCTTTGCTTAGAGCTCTGCTATTTCTGTTCTCCTTCTGTAATGAAGTGCAAACTGGGTAGATAATTTAACCTTGGGTAGGTTGTTTGTTTCAATTACAACTTTTAGATGTAAAAAGAGGTTTAACAGATAAGCAGAAGGATAAAGAAGTGATGGCTTCGGTTGGGGAAAGTGTAAAGAACCTTCTAACACGTATGATGATTTTTTTCAAACCCAGTTTTGAGAGAGGCAACTTGGACAGAAAAGATTTTAAATAAACTTCAGATTAATCAGTTGCAGTTGAGCAGCCACAGTGCAACCCAAAGTAGTGTGAACCTGAGGGCAGATTTTGGGGTATAACTTCATTCTCCTGCCAGGTGGGGTGGGATAAACATTACGTTGTTTTAGTGTTTTTAAAATGGAAGATTTGACATTTGAATTGCAATTCCTCGTCCACCGTGTTACTGCACTAAGGTCAAACTATTAAAATACCAACTAATAGGAGCCACACACCGGTGTGGGAGTGAGAGTTGGAGCTGGGCAGTGGTCGGAGCAGCCCGGGGACAGCTCTGTGTGAGGCTGGGACCTCACTGGGGGATGTGGAGTGAAATAACCTTTTATAACCCCCCTTCCCAGTTCTGTGGAATGAAAGTTACAGTGTTGAGAAAGGAATATATTGTTGGTCTCCTCTCAGGAGAAAACCAGCATGATGCCATGCAAGTGGATAAAATGCCCTGGCTTCCCCTGGAATTCCTCCCCTGGCACAGCCCTTTGCAGAAAGGGTTGGTACCTGTTGGGCCGTGAATTCCCTTTGTTACTAGAGGAAAGCTAAACCAATGCCTAACTCCTGCTGGGATTTTTTATTCTCTTCTCCTCAGATCAGGGTGGAGACAAGTTCTCTTAGTCAAATGGGGCAGCAGAGATCTGGATCAGGAGTGATTCTAGTCTGGAGAAAAACAGGGCAAGGTTTAAAACCTTGTTTGCTTGCAGAACAGAGAGGAATGGTTTGTACTGAGTTGCAATAAGGGTACTTTTGCTGGGAGAAGCTCAGAACTGGTAGGCTGGTGACTTCTGGGCTGTAATGCATCAGATGATCAAGTACTGAGCTTTTGTGGATGAAGATGGATGACATTCTCTGATCAGTGCAAGGATTTATACAGTGCAGATTTGTCTCAGTTAAATGTGAAACATTCATCCTCTTCTGCTATGCTAAAAATGGAAGGATTTTGTAAAAGTCACTGAAGATGCCTTCACATAAAATTGACTTAGTATGGAAAATAATCTTGGCTAGATTTGGAGTTGATGGAATGAGTTTGTATGTTTGTTTTTTCTAAAGGTATAAAGTTAATTCTTCTATCGCTGTCTGGGGGATATTTTTGTTACATTTTCAAGGCATCTTGTTGATGCAAGAGGAACTGATGATAAGTGAAACTGTGTATTTCTAGTTCTTTAGTGACTTTGCTTTGGTGTCCTGCTTTTTGAAAGCTTCCCATAAGGCTGGATATGAAGCTTTTAATTTTCCTGGGATCTATGTCTTTCAAATGCTGGCTACCTAATGCAGACAGTTTTTGAATACTTCGTAACAAATGCGGCGAAAGTTCCCTCAAAACATTCAATTTTATTTTTTTTGTCTCTTTAAGGTTTGGACCCCATGGAATCCCTGTGACCATATTTCCTAAAAGGGAATACAAGGATAAACCCGAAGCCATGCAGCTCCAAAGCAAACCATTCCAAGACGAGGCACAGGTGAAGTGTGAGTCTGACGCTGCAGTCCCTGATGACTCTCCCCTCACACAGCCATCAGAGCCCAGCATAGCTAAAAGCCTATGGACTTCTAAACCACCTCCTCTCTTTCACGAGGGAGCACCGTACCCTCCTCCTTTGTTTATCAGGGACACGTATAACCAGTCAATACCTCAACCTCCACCCCGGAAAATCAAGCGGCCCAAGCGTAAAATGTACAGGGAGGAACCCACTTCGATCATGAACGCGATCAAACTACGGCCCCGGCAGGTCTTGTGTGACAAGTGCAAAAACAGTGTTGTTGCCGAAAAAAAGGAAATCAAAAAAGGTGGCAATGCAAGTGACTCTTCAAAATACGAGGATAGTAAAAAGCGAAGAAATGAGAGTGTGACTACTGTGAATAAAAAACTTAAGACTGACCATAAGGTGGATGGAAAAAGCCAAAATGAAAGCCAGAAAAGGAACGCTGTGGTCAAGGTTTCAAATATTGCCCACGGCAGAAGCAGAGTAGTTAAAGTTTCCGCACAAGCAAATACTTCAAAAGCGCAGTTAAACACAAAAAAAGTTCTCCAGAGCAAAAACATGGATCATGCAAAAGCTCGGGAAGTCTTGAAAATGGCCAAAGAAAAGGCACAAAAGAAGCAGAGTGCAACCTCCTCTTCCAAAAATGCACATTCTAAGGTCCACTTCACACGGCGTCTCCAGAACACCAGCTCAGGTTCCCTCCCGCCCCGATTGCGTTTAAAGCCTCAAAGGTATCGGAATGAAGAAAATGACTCTTCTCTCAAGACAGGACTTGAGAAAATACGGAGTGGCAAGATGGCAACTAAGCCCCAGTCTCGCTGCTCCTCCACCCGCTCAGCAGGTGAGGCCCCTTCAGAAAATCAGAGCCCCTCAGAAGGCCCCGAAGAGGCCAGCAGTGAGGTTCAGGACACGAGTGAAGTGCATGTAACTGTTGATCAGGATGAACACCAGACACTGGGCAAGAGAGGCAGCAAAAGCAATATAACGGTTTACATGACCCTTAATCAAAAGAAATCTGACTCTTCCAGTGCATCAGTTTGTAGTAGTGATAGCACAGATGATTTGAAATCCACCAACTCTGAGTGTAGCTCTACTGAAAGCTTTGATTTTCCTCCAGGCAGCATGCATGCACCTTCCTCCTCCTCCTCCTCTTCGAAGGAAGAGAAAAAGCTCAGTAATTCCTTGAAAACGGAAGTCTTTTCCAAAAACGTCTCTAAATGTGTCACACCAGATGGCAGGACCGTATGTGTAGGGGACATTGTTTGGGCCAAGATTTATGGCTTCCCTTGGTGGCCAGCCCGTATCCTTACCATAACTGTGAGCCGGAAAGATAACGGCCTTTTAGTTCGGCAGGAGGCTCGTATCTCGTGGTTCGGCTCCACTACAACATCTTTCCTTGCTCTTGCACAGCT
The DNA here is from genome assembly GCA_013397135.1 of Pachyramphus minor. NCBI lineage: Eukaryota > Metazoa > Chordata > Aves > Passeriformes > Tyrannidae > Pachyramphus > Pachyramphus minor. Next base: position 291,413 of record VYXB01002892.1, read on the forward strand.
CTCCCCCTTTTTAGAAAGCTTCCAGTTGCGCTTTAATAAGAAGAGAAAGGGTCTGTACCGCAAGGCCGTCACAGAGGCAGCCAAGGCTGCTAAGCAGCTCACCCCCGAGGTTCGGGCCCTGCTGACGCAGTTTGAAACGTGAACATGGAAAGTAAGGTAGGCAAGAAACCTGGAGGCTCCACAAAATCCATAGCCTAGTTAGAGAACTACCATGAAGGACTTGGCGAGTCAGAAGTTGCACTCGGTTGACTGCTCTTTTTATACTAAACTCGTTCCATTTGTAGCGGTTTCTTGACAGTTAAGCAAATTGAACATGCAATCAAAATTAGCCTAAAGTGAGGACTTCAGTATTTTTCAAGTGAGAATTTTTTTTAAAGAGAGAAAAAAAAAAACCTCCTCAACCACCCGATGCATAGGAGCCATAGCCTCAGCTGAAAGGCAGCTGATTTGCAGGGAATTTTTTAGTAGTTTCTACCCAGTATATAACTAGTTGCTTTGTGGCAGAGGGTTGACACAAGGGATGAAAGTAGTAGCTGTGACTTTTTTGTTTTATTAGGTGGCCCATCAGGGAAGTGTAGTAATGTAAGCCTTGTCTAAATGGTCTTTAAAGATTATTTTAACTAGTCTCTAATGGATTTAGTCTGGCCACTCCAAATGGGTTCAAAGCATGCTTAAACATCTGGAGGTGTGTCCTGATCGGCACAGGCCGGGTTAAATGGTGTTAGAGATGTGCTGAAATTTTTAAGGAAGAAGAATTCATGTGGCTTAAAGACCAGATTAAATGGGGTTTTATTGTAGTGACCACTTAAACACTCAACCTTTCTATGCACATGGGGGCACAACTATATCACTTCAGGGTCTGAGAAGTCAAGGGATGCCTGTAGCTCTAAGACAAAGCTGAGGAGTCGCTCAGTGTTTGGGATCAAGGGCTGTTAATGCTGCATAGGTGTGAATCATACTGGTCTTTCTTCCTGAAGAAATCTTTCAGGCCATTTGCCTGGAGGTTTAGATTAAGAGAGGCTTTGTTTTGAATGTGTAAATAATCAATTGCTGAAATTGGTCAGATTTTCTCCTGACTGGTTGTTCCTAAATTCTTAGGATACGTCCTAGTAAATTACACTTTGTGAATTGTCAGATGTGTAATTGTTGCATTTTGGATGTATCTAACTTCTTTTTTTTTTTTTTTTTAAATATTTCCGTTTAAGGTATCTGTTTGCAGGTCAGAAAATGAGAATATGTAATTGTGTAATGCTCTGAAATGTAAAAAAAACAAACTGTAAATAAAATTGACTAAATCTCAATTATTTGTGTGTGTTTCTCAAAAAGCTTTGAAACAAATCCAGGATGTCAGAGTACTTTATCTGTATGCCGGATTTAGAGGACACTCTTAAAAAAGTAAATTGTCCTTTTTCATGCATTCTTAAAGATAACTGCTTGATGTAAATACTATTGGTATACTTCAGTCTTAATTTGGAGATTGAGCAATTATCTGTCCTTTTTGTTTCAGAACCAGCTCTGTAGAGGGCTTTCTGTAAAGTTTATCAAATTTCTCCCTTAATTAGCTTTTGGTCCATTTGTTTGGACAGAGACTGTGGATAAGGTCACTTGTACAGTCGGGAAATGTTTTCAGCTTTCCATCTTTCCAGCCCAGTCAGACCCACTCTCCACAGCCACCTCAGCTTTTCTTGCATGTTTTTTGCTCCATGTTGGGGCATTTTCATGCAACTGACTTGACCTTTTTTTTCCCCTTTGAGTTCTGGTCCTTATCTGACCATGTGAATTCCTGTCTCTCCTCCAACCCACTCCTGCCTCAGCCTTGCAATGCCTCCTGAAGAGTCTCCCACCCTTCATCCCAAAGCAGTTTTCATCCTGGTTTTTCCATAACTGCCCATGTAGGCAATCATGACAGATATAAAAATTTAAGCTTAGGCTGAAATTAGATTTTAAACGGACATGAAAATGGGGGTAAGGATTTAACCATCAAACCCTTAAATATTTTTAATTTCATATGTTCATAATACTGTCTGGTCTTCCCAAAATATTCATTTTCTTTTTACGTTTTTAAATTATTCTGTTGTGCCCACAGAACTATTGGAAGTCTAAAGTGTTAAACTCATGACTGTTCAAATTTTCCTCAAGGTGACAGTCATTAGGTACTAATTAAGCTTCCAAATCTACCTTGGCATTCACAGTTCCTAAAAAACCCCACTGGTCAATGCTTTTTGAATGTGATAAACACACAATAAATTTCATAATGTTAAAAAAAAATTGGAAAAAAAATATCTGTTTCACTTTTATGTATTCTCTCCTGCAAACAGAAACAGTTTATTTAAGTAAAGAAGCCGTATTTTGTTTTTAAAGCAAACTGCTTTTTCGATCAGGAGCCCATGCAAGGTGGGTCAGATGTCTATACCAGTTCCTTGAGGTTTAGAAGCTCAGGTGAACTGGTTTTAATTTAGCTGTTCTGAGCCAAGTAGTGGTGAAATCAATATTGATATTGTTATTTTTTTCTTTAGAAGGCCTGGAAGCTTTGTACTTTTATCTCTTAACTTACATAAAATTAGAATAGCAGTAAGAGCTTATATAGGCAAAGTTTGCTGAGGTGTTCACTGGGGTAGCAATAGGCATGAGAAGGCTTTCTTTAGATTGTTTTGTGTTCAAAAAAATTATTCATGACAGGCACTTAAAGAGTCAGCTTTGATTTGTAGTTGATCAGTTTTAAGTAGTCTTTCCTAAGTTTTAATAGATTTGTTTTGCTGAAAAAAATTACCTCTTTTTACGATGTTACATTAGGTTGAGAATATCCTCTTCATACTCATCCATGATTTTCCTCTCACTCCAAGTTAGGTAGCAGAGTTTCCAGGGGATGAGGTGCTGGGTTTAATGTAAAGTCTGGTTGCAGTTTGTGTCCGTGGTTGTGGCAGGTGAGATGAGCCTTGAAGGCTTAGACAAAATGTGCTGGTTTAGCTACAAACTGTGAAAAACCCCCCCACTTCTATGTGCCTGTGTGCTCCCAGCAGTGCCCATAGAGTGTGGAATGCTACTCCTGGAGCTGGGACACAGTTCCAAGTTGGAATGATGCTTTAAATGGCTTATCAATGACTTATCCATAATTTCCACCAGGAGCTGCCCTGTGCCGGGATAGGGCATCTGCGTGAGGAAGCAATGGGTGCAAACAGCCTCAAGCTGTGCCAGGGGAGGCTCAGGCTGAACATCAGGAAGAATTTCCTCATGGAAAAGGTGGTCAGGTATTGAAAGGGGTTGCTCAGGAAGGTGGTGAAGTCACTGTCCCTGGAGGTGTTCAAGGAATGACTGAACGTGGCACTCAGTGCTCTGGGCTGGATGACAAGGTGGGGATAAGTCACAGGTTGGACTCGATGATCTTGGAGGTCTTTTCCAGCCTCAATGATTCTGTGATTCTGCCTTCAGGAGGCAAACAGCAATAGAAAGGGTGACAGTTACTTTTCTATCAGCCTAAAAGAATAAATTGCACATGATGCCTTTTTGACTTAATGAAATTCCTCAGTACAGCTGTTGAATATGTATGGACTTTCAGTTTAGGGGGAAAATGTGACAGGGGCTGATGAGTTCCTACTACAAGAGTTCTGTTCTTCTGAAGATCTTTAGCTTCAGTTAAAATGCTTTGGGAGAGAGCAGTTATTCTGAAACTTAGATTTCCTTTCCCAGGGGTGTTTGAAGGTGTGAGTGATTCATGAGTGAAGCTGGAAGCAATGGGAGATGTCTCTGAAGTGGAGTCATGCAGGAAATAGAACAAATATTTGTTATTTTTATAATTAGAATTGTAATTTTATGTCAACACTTCAATGAGATAATCATCTCTGACGATGTTTAGTTTGAAACCTACAGAACCAGTAGCTCCCTTGCGGGAGGGGTGTTTATTTGGGGTGATTTAAGTCTGTGCAAGGCTGAAAAGACTTTTTTTTTTTTCCCTTCAGAGTATGTTGTAAAATATTTTTTTCCAAGTAGTTTCTAAATGTGATTAGGATTAAGAATAGCAGAAGCGAGGAAGAGGTAAGGGTTGCTTTTTTGCATTGCTAGCCTTAGGCTTCGTTCTAGTTAACTCTCTTAAATTCTGAAACTGATTTCCATTCGTGTCCTCTAAGCTGTCAGAGTAGAATAAGAACATGAATTTCGGAAAATAAGTCTCAGTAGCTGCTTCTCACCATTATCATCTGTCCTTATGCCTGTTCTGTGAAGTACAGTGAAAAAATAGAGCTGGCTCCTTGGCTGAGGAGTTCTGGAAAGGAGGAGACTGATAATCAGAGAAAGGCTATTTCAGTCCATCTTTTTCATTATAATTGTATTCCAATAAATGTCTAGAGGAATGATCAAATTCAGTCAGTGCAGGGGGATGACTACACTGATCTGTAGGTACAGACTGAGCTGGAAGGTAAGTGAAGCGAGCTCATGCTTAAAGGGATGGTAGTGTGTTGTGTCATAATCGATTTGGTAAAATGACTATGACCACTGAAAAAGGAAAGTTTAGTATAACTAACAAAGCTTCTGAAAAGGCTGGAGTGCTCAGAGATCACCCATGATTAACATCAGGACAGGCTTGTAACACTGGGAACTTCTGTAGCTGCAAGTTACCTAAAGATCCACGAGATCCAGGCTTGTGAGAGGGGATGTAATATCCACCTTCAAATTATTCTTAACCCCTAATGGAAAGAACCCCTGTTATGATCCATGCCCTTGACAATTTTGATGGCAAATTGCTAGTGAACATTTAAACCCCCTCAGCTGCTGTTGCCTGTTACAACTTTGTATTTTAGTTTAGATAGATCCCTCCCACAGTGTCACCCTGTCGGTGCACTGGTAGTGTGGCTGTTTAGATAAATAAGATCCCTCTGTAAGGTGGCTTTTCCCTGCTTATCCTCCTGGCATTTCTAGGCACTTGTTCTGGTCTGAACTCAGCTGTTTCTGACCTCAGTGGCAAGAACTATTCATGGTAATGTAGATGGGTTTTATGAAACAGAAGCAATTCCTCCCTAAGTCAGAAATATCTCTAATTATTGGGTTTTAATTCTTAGATCCTGATAGCAGGTTATAGTTTCCTATGATGTACTCATACATTTCAGTCTTCTGTAATACCTGGGATGTGGATACCAATCCAGACTGTAGTTTAAATTGTGATTTTTTTTTCTTAAATTTAACAAAACTGTCCTTGTGTGAACACAAGACAAAATAGCAGTTCCCAGGCATGGCTGTGGTGACAGTGAATTGGTGACTGGCTTGTTATTGTGTTTTTTCCCTACACAGCTTTGTCATTGCTCCCAGATTGGGCAGGTTGGGATAACTCCCTGGAACAGCACTGGCACCCTTAGTGCCAGGTACTATTGCTGAAGGGAACTCGGATCCACGGCTCCATGTTTTCCCCAAGTAAAAGCAGTTGGTGTTCTTGGTGTGAGGTAGGAATAGCAAGAGCTGGAAAATGGATGCTTTTGATAGATCAGGGCTTTCATACTTCAGAAGAGCTGAGCACACCCAAGAGGGAGGCAAATGGGAGCAAGAAACAGTTGTTTGTATGGAATAACCTACCCAGGGCTGGGAACTGTGACTTCTGTGCTAGTGCCGATGGGATGTGTCATCTTTGATCTTCTCTTCCTGCCATGGCCCGAGGGGATAATGTTAACAGCAGTCTGCAGGTAGGAGTTGGCTCAGGGAACAAATCAGGATCCCCTGCAGTGAGTTTAAATTCGGGCTTTGCTTGTTCAGTGCATGAAGACAAACAGATCTGTGGGATTTATTTGGGCTACGTTTGACAAGTTATTTCCCAAATCAGGACCAGACATATTTTGAAAAACTGTAATTTGGTTTCTATACCAGTGATTTCAATCCTCAATCCTGAGGAGGAAGAAGGGACTCTGGGAACTGAGAATATTCCAGGTGTGTAAATACCTGTGGGATCGGTGCAGCGGGGGAAACATGCTTCTGGTGAGTAGCAGCTGGAACAGGAAATATTACTTAAAATAAGACAGGGAGTTAAAATTAAGCACTAGAATATTTACTGCATTTGTTATAGTGAAATCCTGAGTGCTTTCTGTAATTCCAGGTTTTCAAAACAATGGATCAGGCAAAGCTCTATCAGGAACAGGCTAAATGCACCCGGCATTTCAGAATGGGAGAAAACAGGCAATCTGTGTGACCCTGTCATTTTGTTATTAGCAATCCTGGTTTTGCAGAAACAGAATCTTTGTAGAATTATGCCTATAATGAAGGCTTGTGCCCTGTCCTGATCAAGTCGTGCAGGAATCACACGTGGTGTAATGTAAATTGGAGTCTGAGCTTCCCCATGCAGGGAATCTGCACTGCACGTCCTGCCAGGGGCCTCTGTGCAAACTCCTGCTTGGATGATAGAATTTTTATAACAGAACAACTTTAAATGAGGTTGTTTTTTAAAAAAGTAGATCTAGGTCAGCTTTCATATTTGTTTAGTGATGGTTTTGATGTCAAATATACAATAGGAATAGGAAATATCCTCATACATGTCAGGCATGTGTTGTGGATCCGTGATTTGGAAGGCAAACTGGTGCTTAGGAACTTGTTACCAGCACTAAGAGATTCTGTAATAAAGCACAGCACAATTCAGGTGACAGAATTGTCTTTGCCTTCTTTTAACATGTGCAAAAGGGGATAGAGGGTACTGGCTTTGTCAGCCAAGTGAGGAGATACAATTCTGAGCAAATATTTGCCTAAATGCGAATTTTGCATCATTCTTTATTTAGCAACAAGGGGGTTTGTTTGGCTTTAGGAAACACTCCTCTTTAATTGTACCTCTGCAGTGGTTCAGGATTTTAAAGCATGTGGTGCCAGTTTTGGTAATTAGTAGCTCTGGTGAAAAAGAACTAAATCCACGAAAACTGGATTTTTCAAAGAATTTTAGTTAGTTCAGTTAGAAGTTTAGTTAATGAAAAAAAACCCCAAACCTTTTTCCTTGAGATTTCTCAAGTGTTGAGGGATTTAGGGATAATCTCTTCTGATACATTTATATGAAAAAAACCCTGGGTTTGGCCACATTTTAGAAATTCTTGATGCTGTGTTACATATTTATATTTCAGGGAATTAGGCACGTACACGGAAGAATGTGTTGTTGCTCTTGGTTTTTCTTGTAGCTGAGGCCCTGCTGTCGAAGACTGTCTGGGGCTGTAAAAGAATGCAACAGTTCTGGTTGCTTTTAGTAGCTCATTATCTGAGAGAGAAGCCTGGTTTAACGCCTCTCCACTGGTTACAAATGGAAGCTGTAGCAGTGAAATAGCAGTTGGTGTTTCTTCTGTTCCATGGTTTTGATGCAGACACAGCATTAGTCCCAGGAAGAGACATAGGTGTTACTGTAACTATTTAAATCGGGCTCATGGCTTTGAGCTGTGTTTTCCTCACAGGATGTGACGGGACATGCTGCTATTTTTGCTTCCCTTGTCCTTCTGGGCTGCCCTTTCTCCCTCTTCAGGGCTGCCTGTGTCTTGCTTTTCCTTTGGAGAGAAAAGCTAATACTTTCAAAGGCAGTGCTTCTCTTTGGACGGCAGTAGATACACGGGATTGAGAAAATTTTCATATTAAAAAATCAGAATCCCTGTTCCAGAGGTGACTCCCAGGAAAGTGACTGTGAAATGAGTTCAGTGGGACATCAGCAGGGAAAGGCTGTAAGTCATGTCGGGGCTTGTCCTGACACACATATTTTTGCCTCTGTTCCTGGAGGTTGTTCTGTGATGACTCCATAGGGAAGGATTGGGAGAGTCAGTCCTATGAGGAGCATCTGAGGGAGCTGGAGGGGCTCAGCCTGGAGAAAAGGAGGCTCAGGGGGAACCTTCTCACTCCCTACAACTCCCTGACAGGAGGGTGGAGCCAGGTGGGGTTCAGGCTCTGCTCCCAGGGAACAAAGGACAGGAAAAGAGGAAAAGGCCTCAAGCTGTGCCAGGGGAGGTTCAGGTTGGACATCAGGAGGAATTTCTTCATAGGCTGTCAGGCATTGGACGGGGCTGCCCAGGGAGGTGGTGGAGTCCCCATCCCTGGAGGTGTTCAAGGAATGACTGGACGTGGCACTCAGTGCTCTGGGCTGTTTGACAAGGTGGGGATGGGTCACAGGTTGGACTCGATGATCTTGGAGGTCTTTTCCAGTCTTAATGATTCTGTGATTCTGTCTCCAGCAATTGAATGAAACTGCTTCAAACCAGAGTCCAGGCTGCTGTGAGGTCACTGTGCATCACAGCAGAGCCGTGCCCTCAGTCAGGCTTAGCTGTCACTGCCCTACAAACCCGGGATTACACGATGGAGTGAGTGACCCCATGGATTGATTGATAAAACAGGCAACATGCTGCATTCACAAGGGTCAGGGAATTTAGTGACAGATCCTGAGCTGATACTGGCAGCTTTGCAAGTGCAGCAGCACAGTCTGTGAGGACACAGGGACTCTCCAGCTTTTGCAGGAACTCTCTTCTTTGTACCTGTTGGTCTCTGAGTTGCCGGTCCCTGCTCCATGTGATTCCCACTAGGGATATCTGCAGGGTAAGAAATGTCCCTCCACAATACCAGGAGAACAAGACATGTAACTGCACATGGGCAGCTTGGTTTTTGGTTGCTATATCTGAGGATTGTCATCTTCATAAAACCAGAATGGTTTGGATTGGGAGGGACCTTAAAACCCATCTTGTTCCACCCCCCTACCATGGCAAGGGGCACCTTCCACTATCCCAGGTTGCTCCAAGCCCCGTCCAACCTGGCCTTGGACACTTCCAGGGATGGGGCAGACACAGTTTCTCTAAGCAACCTGTGCCAGGGCCTCTCCACTCTCCCAGTAAGAAGTGGTGGCTGACTGGTGGTGGTCTCATGCAGTATGTAATACTTGGACTGTTCCCATCTGCTTCGTCGTCCTTTATTCCAGTTCTGGAGAGTAAATGGGAAAACAAAAGCAATCATGGGAAAGAAACACTATTAACAGGTTTATACTTCCGTGCTCCCACACACTTGGGTCTTGCAGGGCACTGCAGGATCAGGTTTAGCTTTGTGATGTGAACTAAACATCAATGTATAGATTTGGTGAATTAATCTCCCTCCCTCCTGAGCTGTCTTTAAATGTCTTTACAATTGGAATTCTCTCTGGATGCTGAAATGGGGTGAGATTTAACACAGATTGGTATGGTCGCTCCCCCCCAAACTCCAGCCAATGGAGGAGTTTGTTCACTTGTGTATGTCTGGTGATAATGTAAATCTCTTTTTTTGTCTTCTGCACACAATGCACAAAGCAGGTGAACCAGTAACTTTTCTGGTCACCTCAGATTTTGCTTTACCTACTTTTGCAATATGTACTGGAAGACATTTAACCATTTTCCCTTTCTCTCCCCTTTTCAGCTCAGAGACACTAATCATCTGCTGTTTTTATGGAACCTCACTACACTGCCACGAAGAGCACCAGCTCATCAGGACTGAAAGAAATCTGAGACTGAGTTGTCCTATTTTTCCTCTGAAATCTCCACCACGTAGTAAACATTTTTTGAAGGGGAAAGGGGGTAAAGATGTTAAAGCTCCCCCTCGCACCCTGTTAGGACACCTGTACCTAATGTACATTTTCCTTAAAGTTTAAAGAGATGTTAGGAAATATTTTATAAAACTTTTTTGCAATAAATGACGCATGAAATTATTAAAGACTATATGACACTTACATGCAAGGAACCACTTGAATTCTTAGTATGAAGACTCACTGCAGATAACTGGGTTTTTTGTAATGTGACAGTCACGTTTGTATGTTTTGAGAGGTGCCAGTGACGGAGCCAATTGCCTGGGAAGTTGACTGTAACTTTTGAACTTTTTTCTTTTAATTCTTGACTTTAGCATTGCAATTTTCCATTCTCTGAGGCTTAGTTAGTATTTAGTGCAGGTGTTAGCAGAGCTGTGATCTGTGATCAAAGCATGTCCAAACCCAGTTGTATTGTGAAATATGAACAGTCCTGCTATTTGAGACCAACATTTCCCATAGAGCTGATGGAAAGGACAGTGACCACAAACTCCATGGATCTCTGTTTTATGGGAAAGCTCCTTCTATGTGAATATGGTTGCATTTTATTTATGCTATTGTAACACTTAGGGAATTGAGGATTGTGGAATAATGTTGAGAGGGGCTATGAGGCAGAGAGCAGCTTATAATCCTATAACAGGATGGGAATCATGAATGAAGAGTGATTAAATGGGATGGCATTTCTATTTCAGATCATGGGTTATTTTTTCCTTTTGACATAAATATTTTTCAGATAGGTAACTAGTAGAGAGCAAAGGTTTTATTAGTATTTCTGATGGTTGTTGATCTGAGTTGCGTTGACTTCTTTGAAAAGCTGTAAATCAAAAAAAGAAACCCAGTGGGTTTTATCCATTTTATTCCCCTCCCTCAAATGTCTTGGGTAAGGCTTACTTCAGTGGAGCTTGGGAATGCTGGACACGCTGCTGAAATCTTGAGTTATTAAATATTAATTTATTTGTCACTAATTATTTCCATTGTGTGCACACTGTCTCGGCAGAGTAATTTCTTTAAAGTTCGTAGCAGGGGGTTTATTGTGTAACCTGGGAAAAGAAATATTTGTTTTGAAGAAATGAAAATGTGCACATAATCTACTAAAAGTCAAATTTTTATTTCTATAGAGATGAAAAGACTTGTAGTAAACTCTTTTCCTCCTTACTAATATCCTGATTCAATTGGAGAAAATAAAGTGTCTTTGTCTTGATCGTTTAAAACCAGAGAGACCTTTCTGAGAGGCCTCTGGGTCAGCACAAAGACAGTTTCTTTGTGTCTGGAGCCTGAATTAATCACATGGAATTTGAAGTTAGGATAACTCTATCATTGGCAACAGGTTGATACTTGTTAAACAATCGGAGAGGGGGAAGTGAGAGGCTGGGACAGGCACCCAAATCCCAGGCAGGCCCAGCAGGGATCCACACTCTGTGTGTGTCAGCTCTTGCCTCAAGCTGGTTCAGTTTGCTTTTCAGAAGTAAATTCTTTATTTACAAATCCAGAAATTGGGTACTCACTACCTGCTTTTTAAAAACTGGCTATATAATGCTGTGCAGTAGGTTCAAAGTGTACCATTTTTCGTAATAATTTCATCATAAACTATAAATTTGTTTTTTAATTTGAGGTAAATGTTTCTCCTACAGTGCTTTTCATTTTCACCAGTTGAAGAGGATCAGGTTTTGTTCCTCTTCAAGGCCTGAGATTTGGCTACAGCTGAAAAAGTAAGACATGCGACATGAGGAGAGGGGAGATTTGGTGCCAGGTATGTGCCAGCCTCTGGAGACCCAGCCCCGGTTGGATTGACAAGGAAGGGGGGCCTTGGCCTAATCAAGTACATTTTTACCCACCCCCACAAAAACCAAACAGAAAAGAAGCCACCAAACATGGCACAAACCAGTTTCTGCTCAGGAAAAAGGCCCAGGACTGTCCCAGCAGGGTTATTGCACATTGGATGGAGAAGTGATTGATGTTGTAAGTGGAAGCCAGTAGTGCCTGTCTGTGTGACACCTGATCTCACCAGGGCTCTCGTTTCCTCCCCTCTGGGAGCACTTGGGCACAGCAGCTGAAATAGAAGAAATTCACTTGAGAGAGATGCAGGTCTGCATTGGAGAATATGGGTATATAGAAATAGCATCAAATAGACAAGGTAGCTGATGTGTCTGCGTTGGTTTTCACAGCAAGAGTCGCAGCCATTGCGTTTGAAACCAGATTTTCATTTGGAAATGAAATTGTCAGGGATATTCTAATGATAGAGAATTACAGTAATGTATTGCTTTTCACTTTTTTGCTTTAGTTGCTTAATATTTAAGCTTTGCTCCGTGCTACCTTCTTGTCTGTATATTGAATGGTCACTATGCCTCTTTCATTTTGTAGACTTGAATGAGGAAAATATGATTCACCCTTTAAGGTTTGCTGAGAAGTAAATGATAAAGAATGTTGTGTAACATTTATTCAAATAAAGCCTTGATTTTTTTCAGTGCTCTTTTAAAGGGAAATAATGTTTTGATGTCTTAACTTTCTTGCTTTATTAGTCATTGACCCCAAAGCCTTTGATTTATGTTAAAAGTGGTTTTTCTGGATTAAACAATGATTAAACTGAGTTTGCTGGTCCATGCTGAAAGTCCATCATGAGGACGTCTCCTTTGACCACAATGGCTAAAAGATCCCAAGTCATGCTCAGCCAATTAGAAGATTCCCACCAGCAATAGAAAAAAATTGTAATTAGCAAGAAAAGATGATTGTATGTGGTAAAGACAGATCCAAAGAAGCCCTGCTGGCTCTGTCCCATGGCTTTGACTGAGGTGCACCCCAGGTCACATCCCAGGTGGAAGAGGAGGGGGATGCCATGGGAAGGGGTTCCTGCCCTGGCACACATGGTCCTTGGGCTTGTTTTTATGGATTACTCTCAGTTTCAGACAAGTCTGGCCTTCTCAGGTAAGTGTAACAGGATATTTCTCCATCTGGGGAGGAATTGCCTTGCCCTGAACTGTGTTTTCTTGCCGTGCTGCCCTGGAGCAGGTAATTCCTGTTCCAGAGCTCCATCTTGGTACTGTGGCCGAAGGAGGGACACACCAGCAAGTATTTCTTCAAAATATCTGGTAGTGTTGGGTTGGTGGTTGGACTTGCTGATCTTAAAGGTCTTTTTGCAGTCGTAATGATTCCATGATTCTTTTAAATGTCAAACTCTGTAGAATTCCACTCTACCATTAAATAGAAGGCAGCATTTATACACATTTTTTTCCACTTGCATTTTTGTTACTGTAAAGAAAGACAATATAATTTGAGTTGAGCTCCTGGGTTAAACAAAAAATATGCTGCTTGAGTAAACTTGGTTTTTCAGGTGTTCTTATTTCAAGGAAGCAATTTCTTTCTGGCACAGCCTGCCAGGAGCTGTGGGTGACACAGAGGCACTGACCCTGCTGGGAGGTGTTTTGTTGCAGTGACCTGTTGTCAATAGTCAGAAGTTTTCCCCCGGAATCGAATTAACTTCTGGAATGAAGTGCTGGTGTAGGAGGACGCTGCCTGTAGGGACTTGGCTTGGCCCTGGGTGTCTGGGATGCTTTTGGAACCCATTGGTGCCTCATGTCACTGTGAAAAACACCCACATCTGGCCATAGCTCGGAGCACAGCTCCAGCATATGTTTTTCTTTTCCTTCACAGGGTTGTTTCTTATTCTGTCGGATTACAGAAACTGCCATTGCCTTTCTCTCATTATTCATTCATCCTTGCAGCAGTTCCTCTTGAATTGGTGATCCTCATTAGGCTGTGGCGGAGGGGAAATCCTGCTGCAATGTAATTGCTCACTAATGGCTTTTCCTTTGTGACTGTCCTGGCAGCAGTGCTGTGGAGGTTGCTGGGTTTGCTGGGGAGCCCAGGAGAGGTTGGCCAGGCAGATTTCAGAGCTTTGCAATTACTCCCTGGATTAATCTTCACTCCAGTGGTTCGGTGGCAAGAGGATAAAGGTGACCCAGCCTTCAGTGGTGAAGCCAAGCCCACACAATGCCCCACTAATGGTGTTCGCTGCTGCCGTGGAGCATCAAAAGGGTGACACTTAATGAGGGCAAAAGTGCCTGGAGCAGCTCTGGCATGGGAAGTTTGGAGAGATTCCCAGCTGAAGTGTGAGAGATCGGTACAGAGAGTTTAGATCTTTTAGGGGGAGACCAACAGGCCCATTCCTGAAGGAAATTGTGGGTCAGTGATAGAGATGTGAATTCAGGCACTGTCACACTTGTTATTGTGAGGCTGCTGGGCCTGAGGCCTCAGCTGTGGTTGAGAGAATCACCAAAGGGCCTCCCCCATTCCCTCTGTGCTCCCTGGGATCATCTCCTGCCTCATGTGTCCTCCAGGACTGCCAAGAGTATCAGGGGCTGCTGAGGTTTGCATGGAGAGGCCCTTCTCCTGCTTTAGGACTTTATGGAAAGCTGGGAATGCCCCTGCCTGGGATCATTCTTTGACATGTGAGCTGTGGTTGAGCACTGTGAGGGGTACCTGTGGTGCTCAGAGACCCTGAAGGTTTTGGGAAGAGCTCATCCCTCTGCTCCAAGTGAAGCAGTGCCAGGGCTGAGTGCATGGAGGGGCTGGGGCAGAAACAAGCCCTGTGCATGTGGCCTTGGCATCGACCACCACTCACTGCTGTAATTTCTCTTCCTCACTCGTCCTTGCTTAAGTTGTTGTTGTGGATTTGTCATTCTGCTTGTTGGTGCTGGGAGGGAATGTGGAGGCCACGTGTTCTGCAGGGAGTGCTGGGTGGCAGTAGGAAAAGGATCGTGTTTTTTGCTGGGTCATACAGTGGGTTTTATTCATGTTCTGTACCTGGTTTTCATGGTTCTGCTGCTTTTCTTCTGTGGTCTTTGTTCTTCCTCCCTTGCTGGGTTTGGAGCACAAGTCGTGGATGCTCCACGCAGGACAAGCTGGACACCCCTGCAGATGTTTTTGCCTTGTGCTGAATTTGGGGTAAATATTCCATGCCCCAGGAGGGGTAGTTCTAATTTTGAAATCCAGATTTTCAGCTGAGCTTAGGGAATGGAATTTCCAAGTGTCGTTGTCTTGGTCATTAAATATTAAAGTGAGGCTGTGCCTGCTGGAGGGCTCAGCCAAACACTGAAGGCTCTGAGCTGTCAGAGGAAGGGGCTGGAGGCTTCAGAGTGTACAGGGGTGATACTGGACCATGCTAAGGATAAGATCCCAGAAATACTAATACTGCTCAGGTGGATGTGGATAATCCTTCTGTGATATACTCACTTTTCTCTGTTTGTCTTTAAAAAGACAATGCTTGGGATGAGCTGTGAGAGTAGGACTGGGGTGGCCAGACCTCACACACCTCTGCATTAACACTGCAAAATCAAATCAGGAGCCATCAGCTGCTTAGAAAACTTGCTGCTGGCTGCAGGTTCCATGGCCTCAGCTGCATTCCAGCTTGGAGCAGGGACACAAACATACATTGGGAACTGTCGCTTCAAGCACAGGTCAGGGCTGGAGCCATAAGCAGTAAATCTGTGAGCTCCTAGCCTCCTCCTTTCCCAAAGTTCCCAAACACTGCAATTCTTCCTTCCTCAGAAAGAGGAAAGCCCAACAATGGAGGGTCACAGCCAAATGAGCTCATGGAAATACGACAAATGCAATTAGGTGAGCTGAGCTCCCAGCCCCCCGGCCTCTCCAGGGACCCGCAGCATCATTGGGCACTCGCCAGCAGCACTCAGGAATACATTTAGGAAGCTATTCCAGCAGCCACCGCCCAGACTAGATAACAACATTTCCCCCCCTCTTCCTGACATCTCTCTTCCTGACCTCGCTCTTCCCCAATGTGTCTGCAGGGAGGGTGTTGCCCCAGAGCACTGGTCACACTCAGGGCTCTGCCAGGGACAGGCTGCAGTTCACACACCAGAGTTAGAAGCAGAAAATCCTGTGGCCAGTGTGTGCTTATCCCAGAGGAACAGGCACAGCTCATGCCTAGACCCTGCCAGTCTCCTGTGCTGTGGCTGGGGGGGGTCAGGTCCTTGGGCAGCTCTGGGGGCCCCACTTGTGCTCTCAGAGACCAGCACCCGCTCAATCACCGCCCGGAGCCAGTGGGTGCCAGGCAGACAGTCCTGGGAGCCAGGACCAAAGCACTGCTCCCAGCCAGGCTGGGAAAGGCAAATCCATTTCTGCTGTGTCCACTTAGGGAATGCTGGATTTGTGAATTGTCCTCTTCAGAACTCGTGGGTGAGGAATGCACAGTTCTCGGGACTGCAGGCTGGAGCTGCAGATGGTTTCCACCTGGGGGATTCCTACTGAACATGCAGAATCAGGAAAAAGGTGGTTTATTTTAGTTTTCAGTTGATTTAAGGCCTTTAATCTTTGTCAGAGTAGGTGGTGATGACTCTGCCTTAACTCCACAGCTCCCAGGGCCTCTGCAGCCAAGGGCTGCCCAGGGCCCCCTGACAGCAGGGACTCCCCAGCAGTTACAGCCTTGCACAGGTTTGAAAGAATGAAGTTGCTGAAAAAGAAAATGCTGGGATTTTTCCAAACAGGGAAAGCTTGTGAATGAGCAACGTATCAATGCTGCACACTAAATGTGCCCTGATGCATCTTTACCCCCTGTTAAAAAGAGGAGGCACTTGGACATAATTGGTTCTTGGCTGCAGCAGAGCTTGACTGGCACAGTAATCCCTTGGGAATAACACAGCTAATTAAAGCCTAGGAACTGGTGACCAGCAGCTTCTCCTTTCTCCCCGGCTGTGTCTGTGCTAATCAGAGGTAGGGAGGAGATCTCCTGGACGTTTTGTGCTGAAATGTGCTAATGAAGGAGGGAAGGATTCAGCTTCAGAGCTTGGTGCTCTGTTAAGTCCTAAATATCCCAATGCCATGAGTTGAGGGGGATTTTGGATCCTGCTGGGTGGAAGTGGATCGGCTCCATCACTCCCAGGAATCTTCCCAAGTCCTGAATTGTGGCCTCCTGCTGCCTCACTTGGGGCTGGTGTTTTGGGAGACAGATTGTAAGGTGTGAACTGGAGGGAGGCCTTTTTTTTTTAATTCTTTGAGATGTTAAATCCCCCAAATCTTTAGTGAGGCTGGGGGAACTGCAGGTGTTCAGTTCCTCTGAGGGCTGGCCCTTGGGACTCTCCGAGTCTGGAATTAGCTGTTCAAGGCCAGGTTGGACAGGACTTGGAGCAACCTGGTCTAGTGGAAGGTGTCCTTGCCCATGGCAGGGGATGAGACTCGATGATTTTAATGTCCCTTCCAACCCAAACCATTCTGGGATTCTGTGAGGCCTAAACCCCAGCACATCTGCAGCCAAAAGGATTAAGCCAGTCTCTGAGGGTACAAAGAGAGGGCAGAAGGGAGACAAATCCCAGTATCAATTCTGATGTCAAAACCAGAAGATCTGAGCCACAAGCATTATGAAAATCCTGGAGAAAGTTCTTTATAGGGAGAGACTTAACCCAGTCCTGTCTCTTCAGCTCATGGACAAGACCAACAGGTCTCTTTATTTCTATGCAACCACATTCAGCCTGGGTACTAAAAGGTTTTGTATTTGGCAGGCAAAGGAAGAAGGAACAAAGGTGGGAGCTGAGCATGGACAACTCCAAGTGGAAAAGAGCACATGCTGGTTACAATGAGGGTGAGTAACTATTGGAACAAATTAGCAAGGGACTTCCTGGTTTAAGAGCACTTATATTTAAAAGATTACATTTCATAAAACATTTTTTTCCTATTAGAGGTTTTAAGTCCAACATGTGTGACTCACAACTCCCTGGCAGTGTGCTGGAGTTGTGGCCAGTGGCACCAGGAGGAAGTACCAGTTACCTTACTGGGGGCAGCTGTGAGGATTAGTTTAGATATTAAAAAACCTTTAAAAAGCACAAGCAAAGTACATGCACTTGTTCAGGATTTGGACAATGCAAGAGGATTTTCAGGCAATTAATTGGAATTTTACCTAGAGGAGAACTTGCTGTGGTGGCAGATAACATGTCAGAGGTTTGTGGTTCAGCTGGAGAGTGGCACTGAGCAGGGATGACCTCGAGGTTTGAGCCCTCAGTAACCATGTGCCCAATTCCCAGTGTGAACACACAGTGTCTTTCACACAATCCAATTAACTACAAACACAAGTGTGGAAGCCAATCAGCTGCTTTATTGGAAAACTACAGGGACACATTAGGCAGGGAAGTTGCACTGATTGAGGATGTGTTTGTATAGCAGGTAGGAATTTCAAGTTTTGTTGTGCTTTTATTTTCCAGGAGTTACCCAGCCTCCAGCCAAGAAGGGATATTTGCAGCCCTTTAAAGAAGTGAAGCAGGAACAGAATGGAAGGAACAGAATCTGTCACTGAACTTGTTTGTAAGAGAAGCAGGAGGTTGCTAAAAGTCAACTTGTAACTTGGCACAGCAGCCACACAGGGGTGAGTAACAGCTGCACACACAGTGTGGGTAAAGATAGAAATTCATTGGTCATAATGAGATACAAGAAATTTGAAGCATCCAGAATAGTTCCAAAGTGGTTCCATTTCTGTTTGTTCCAAAGGTGTGTTCAGATGTTGCAGGGGAGTGAAACGCTGGGCCCAGACTTGCCCTGCTCAGTCAGTGGTGCAGGACTGGGGCTGGTACCTGGCAAAGCCCAGCTGAACCCTCTGATACTGATCCCAAGCCTGGCTGCTGGGCTCCAGGGACAGACTGAGCTGCTTCCAGGGCCAGCTGCTTTCCCACTCTGGGCAAAGCAGGAACAGAACTCCCTGCCCCCCCTTGCTGCACCAGAAGCTCGGGGGAAGCTCATTCACACGTGGCTCAGTCTGGACACAAGCCAAGCGCGGGAGTTTCAGCCCAGCCCAGCTCTGCCCAGGGCTCCACTGCAGCAGCTTGGACACCTTTGCTCTGTAGTGTTCCAGGATTTAGGGAAGATTATTAACATTTATACTGATCCCAAGCCTCTAAGCCTTCCCTGAAGCTGAAGAACTCAGCTCAGGCAGCAGTGGTTCCACAGCTGATCAGCCCCCCAGGCCCTGCACAGGCCTGGGCCAGGTCAGCCTCTGCCTGGCAACCATAAGCCTCTGCCTGGCAACCCCCTCTCCAGCAGCTCTGAGGGGCAAAACCTTTCTATAAATCCTCCCATCCACACATCAAACCATTTTCCCCAACTTCACCACTGCAGGAAATTCAGCCTTGCACAGAAACTTTATTCCAGTAAAGTCTCAGTCTCAGCACAGGGAAATCCCAGAGGCTGGTGGTTGTTATTTACTTAAGTGACATTTTAAATATGCAGATGTTGGAGGAGGCACAGGCTGCCAATTAGTGCTTCTCTCCTCTTCTAAGAACGACATTTTAATTCCCATACGCTTAATACTCACTGCAGACTTGAGATGGTTCACCATCAGGTACTAAACTAAAAATGCAGCAGGACAAAGTTAAACGATGAAAAAAACTCTCCAGAGCTGTAGAGACAGAAATGAAAATAAAGCACCAAACCCACTGTAGCTGGAAAGGCTTTTCCTTTCAGGCTTATTAGTGAAAGGCTGGAGCTCCTTAATTTCAGACACACACAGAGACTGCCTGAAATGAATTCAAGATGACACCCAACAGCCAAGACAGCCACCGCTAATTATTTAATTAAATCATGTATTGAAACCTGCATGGAGACAACTGAAGAATCTGCCTCCAATGTAAACACTTCAGCATTGATAAAACCCAGAAAGCAGGAATTACAAAGGCATCTTCTCCAAAATCTGAATGAACCACCTCAGCAGGACCCATTTATATACCACAGACTGGTCTGGGTTGGAAGGGACCTCAAAGATCATCTTGTTCCATAAATACTTCAAACTCTTCAAGGTCCAGGATACTGTGAAGACCTTTTGCAATCATGGTTGCCACTGTGGATATCTGCAACATGAATGAATCTCACACAAGCAAATTTAATTTGATGGTACCAGGACAAAGTGTGTAGGTGTAAAGAGGCACAAAATCTCACTGCTGCCTTCAGAAAAATTAATAACAAGTACACAAACTGTGCTGTGAGGGTGGCTGAGGTTAAATTACTAATATTGCTCTAAGCAAGGCCAAAAAATCAAATGCTTCCAATTATTGTCTTGCAACTGTGTTATTTGTGGGTAGCTGGAAGCACTTCTAACAGCAAAACTACCCTGAAAAGGACTCAAACAGGGCAAGAACCTCACAAAGCAAACCACCACCAAGCCTTTATTACAAAGAACCAGGATTCCAGAGCTTGTGTCCATGGTGCTGCCAGTCACACCCACGTGCTGAGTGGATTCCCCAATTCCCCGGACACCATGAGCCTTTGTTCCTGGCCTCAGGTGGGTGAGTGTTTGGATTCACCTGAACTGATTCCTAGAATTTTGTTGCCAGCACTGAGTGGGCCAAAACAAGGAACTTCTCTTTTGGATGAGCCAAACAACGCATGGGAAGGGAAAAAATATTTTAAAAAATATTAAATCACACACTGGACACAGTTATCACTACGAGAAGTCAAATGACTTGCTTTACATCCACATTGCAAATAATTTCACAAGCAGGAAAACGAATATACTGAGTCTCATCTTCCCCTGGGGAGGGTGAAGGGTGTTTGGGATCCTGTCAGTGGGACGTGCAAGAACGTGGGCAGAGCCAGACTGAATCCATGTTATCTGTTGTTGTTTGGGTTTTGAACAAAATTGATGGAGTATGAGCCAGTTGATGAATCCTGTTTTATCTGGAAGTTTTCTGTTGACAGGCCAAAGGGGCGGAGAACCAAATTCCCAAGATCCTTCAGTTTGCCTGCAAAGAAAATCCAAGAGAACATGGTGAGAGCTGAGCAAAAAGAAAACTCCCATTGAATTATGGTCAACTACAGTCCAGCTCTACTGATTTACCTATTAATTTCAGGTAAATGCTGTGGAAATTTCTGCATTTTGTTAGTATTTAGGCTCTTAACAGGAATTAGAAATCATTGCTAAATATCCACAGGGTATGACAGTTAATAAAATCTAAAGACTTCTGTCAATAATGTGTCATACAGGCTTTCTCACTCTAGAAAATGAATCTTGCTACACCTGTAAAAGGGGAAGGACAACAAAAGGAGCTATTTTAAAACAAATCATATAATGATAGAATAGATGAAATGAAAAAAGAAGCAGAGGTAACAACTTCACTGTTGGCTGCACATAGGATGACCAAGCTCCTGGCATGACAAGACAAAGGAAGAAGATGGTCAGTTTTCCAAGAAAAACATTATTTTCCTCCTGGCTCCACTGATGCACTGTAGACTGATTTCCCAAAGAACAAACAAGAGAAGTCTGGACAAGTTGAAGCCTAAACTGGGTTTGCATCCCCAGGCTACACCCCACCTTCCCAAAGCCTTCCACCTGCACTGATCCCTCAGGACAGTGAATGGATTTTGTTTTGCTGGGAGTTGAATGTGACAACAGCAACAGCTGACATGGAAAATCCACCTGAGCAGCTGCAGCAGCCACAGTCCTGTAAGAAAACATGCAAATGCCACACCTATTCCTACCTCAGGTGCTTCCAGTCATGGGAAACACCTGTCACTGTGGTCACCTCCCCTGGCTTCTGTTTGGTGCTAGGCCAGACTGGAGCAGTAGGATCATGGAATGGTTTGGGTTGGAAGGGACCTTGAAGGTCATCTCGTTCCACTCCCCTACTGTGGGCAGGAATACCTCCCACTAGCCCAGGTTGCTCCAAGCTCTGTCCAACCTGGCCTTGAACACTTCCAGGGATGGGGCAGCCACAGCTTCTCTGGGCAGCCTGTGCCAGGGCCTCACCACCCTCATAGGAAAAAATTTCTTCCTAATATCTTATCTAAATCTACTCTCTGTCAGTTTGAACCTATTCCCCCTTGTTCTGTTGCTCCAGTTCCTGATGCAGAGTCCCTCTCCAGCTTCCTTGTAGCCCCTTCAGATACTGGAAGGGGCTCTGAGGTCTTCAGACAACCTTCTCTTCTGTGGGCTGAACAGCCCCAGCTCTCAGCCTGTCTCCATGGGGGAGGTGCTCTATCCCCTTATGAGCTTCGTGGCCTCCTCTGAACTTCACAGCAGGGAGAAAGAAGCACAGAAACATGAGCAGGGAAGCCCTATGTCAGCTCTTTATAGAAAGATCAAGATCTGTGCTTTGCCTGTGACTGTGCTCAAAACAGAACATACTCAAGGCTGAAAAAAAGCCAACCTTACCCCTGACCCTACCAAAGCAGCTGGGGGGTGAGACACAATTTTCTTCAATTTGATTGTTTTTTAATGTGAGGATTAACAGGAGGTGATTCAGGGATCTGGCCAAAGTTGCTCCAGGGAGCAGCTCAGGTAGGATTAACTTCTTTGTACTGGTGGTGGGGTTTTTTCAAGATACACCCTGATTAAGGTAAGTTAACTATTAACCTCCTACCTTTATGCTGCACCCTAAAAGCATTTTGGTTATAAAGCCATCAAGTTGTTTGGTAGCATCTCTGTGAGTGACATGAATAGTTGCTATTGTACTTCTGGGCAAACATTTGGTCGTTGCTGAGCTTCAGGTTTGGGGTGAGACATGTCTTTGTGTGGTGGGAGAATCCTGGCAGAGTCTGGCATGGGAGTCCCCCGGGCCCTGCAGCTGGTTTGCCTGTGTCAGGAAACTGTGAAAGGTCTTTTCTAATTGCAGGGAGCACGATGCTCTTTTCCAGGCACTCCAGAGCCAATAAACACACCCCAGATGCCTCAGGATCCTGCAGCTGGGGCAGCTCTCTGGGAGAACCGAGACCATATGATAGATTTAGTACTTTATTCTCCATCTCACTGCGACTGAATAATTCAAACAACACAGTCACAGGTCACCTTCCTGTTCTATCACTTCATTCCACAGACAGCAATGGCTCTGGGGCAGCCACACTGAATATAAATTGTTAATGAGGCAGAAGAAAGCCTTGGCTTTTCCGGGAACTCCAGCCCAGAGCTGCTCCTGCTGTCCTGGCACACATAAACCCATCATTGTAGGGAAGCAGTCTTTCCTCCTCCCCCACCTCCTTTCATCCCTAAATTAGGATCTGTAGTTAAGAAAAGCTCTCTTAGCACAGAGCCTGTGCTTGGAGGAAGGAAAAGGCACGTGGGGCTGGAACTCAGCTGCAGAGAGTTCCCAGCCATCACATACTCCTTGTCCCCAAGCAGGGTCACACTCTCCTCTCTGAGACTTCATTTTCATGGATTTTGTTCCTCTTATTTTAGAGAGACCATGTCTACTTTTCACCTGCAATCCAGCACATTAAGTTTCTTCAACAAAGCAATATTCAGGGGTTACCAAGAAAACTCATTGGTAAAAATCAATTTAGGCCTCAGAAGTCCGTGATTCATCACTCACCTAAACTGCAATTTAACACCCTATTGAAAAAGGCAAATGAGGGAAAAGATTCCTCACAATTTACATGGGGATGTAACAGCCAAAATTAACTGCTATTCAGCCTTTCTGGCAATAATTCTAGCTTAGTTGCTGGTGTTAATGTGGTGTTTGGAAGTTGAAAAGCTTCATATTGTTTGTGTTAAGATTCTTTTTTGGATAAAAGACAGATTTCCTGATGAGGTCTCCTCTCTGTGTAACTTTCTGTATTATCAACATTTTTAGAGCAATTAAAAGAGCAAGGGCAAATCTCTCCCCTTTCACTAGAGGACTGAACTGTAGAAAATTGTATATTAGGTCTGGTTTAACTATTTAAACTGACCTCCCTATATGCACTATTGGGAATTAACAGCTTAGTTGCGAGCACAACATAACCTTCAGTATTCAAAAAACCCCCAAAAAACATAATTCTTTAGGTATGAAGCCTTATAAATATTTTTGCTGATTTCAGGTAGCTAGAAAATCTCTTTTTGTCAGGAAGGCCCAGGTGATATGCTCCGAGAGCCTTCCCACTAATACACTGATAATCCAGTACATTTCCCTATTTTCTGCAAGGCACTCATTTATAACTCCAGTGTTTAATTTGATTTGATGAACTGTGTGTGTGTAAGATGGGCTACACACACTGGCAAGTTCCATCTCAGGTTTTTGTATCCAGTATCCTTGGCTCCCCTGTAGCTGTATCATTACAACAGCCCCCAAGCTCATCTAACTAATCCAAACTTCCCCTTTCCTCACACCCTCTCCCCAGAGGAGTGGTCCTAGTTATCATAATAATTACAGTTTCTCTAAACAAGACTTTCTTGTTGCACAAGAGCTGGAAATCATTGGCTTTGAGGTCAGAAGAGAAATACAAAAGAAGAGAGAAAATGGTCACTGTGCGTTCACATCCTTGGACAGACACTGAGGCAGAGGATACTCATGCTATGAAAGCAGAAAGGAAAAGATCCAAATGGATTTCAAAGCTACTTCCCAAATGTGTTTTAAGTTTAGCTTTCTTTGATGTGGAACTCAGAGGACACTTCAGCCTGAGCAAACTTCAGTGACAAAAGAATTGACCGTCAAGGGCTGAATGGAAAACATGAAAATAACTTATAAATATGAAGCCAGCCTTGGAAAAGTAAGATCCTTGCAGAACACACAGCTCAAATGGACTTGGTTTGGCCACAAAATAGGATTTTTCTAGTGACATCGACTTCATCAGTCACATGCAGCACCACTTGCACACAAGAATTCCTCCTTAGGTAGTCAGGAAAGAAAATCTAGCCAAGAATGTGTACTCTGACTTATTTACACACAATCACTTCAGAAGTGGTTTCAGCTTCTGACAAACTATGTGGTAACGAGCTGTAGCACTGGAAAACAGGAAACACACTTGGGGAGGGAGGAAGATGCACTCCATCTATTTTGGTTTGTTTATACAGAGCTCCAGCTTTCAGGACAGTGGGAGTTAGTTGGGTACCCCTGGATTTGTTTTAGTGAAAGAATAAAAGCATAGCATTTATTTGGCTGATTCATTGACTAAGACAAGGATCAACTCAATATCCAAACTTAAAAGGAGCCAAAGCATGAACTGGGACATTCTTTCTAAAGGTTTTGTTGGTAATTTCAATTTAGTGTCAGTGCTCCTGGAGGAGGCCTTGCCTGGAACTATTAGGATGCATCTGACTTGCTCTCCTGGAACCAAAATATCTGGAGTACAACCCAGACACCTGAGCTGACCCTGTGAGGAGGCAAGAATGCACGTGGCACTGTTGAACCCTCAGTCAGACCATGTCCTGACAGACTGCCACAAGCCATTGTCTATCCTGACACAGGACTCCCTTGGGAAACAGCATTAACAAAAGTCTGGAAAAAGATAAGTGGAAACAGCTCACAACAAATGCACTGTACAACAAAAACAATCCAAAGGAATCTCATAACCACCACACCATATCAAGTCTGTCGTCTTCCAGAATTCCCATCTAACCCTCCTTCTTCATTGTAAGGGTTTTTCCCTGACCTCAGACAGAACAAGAGCAGTTTGTAAACCTTAGGAAGTCCTTCATTCCCAGGCCCCCCATGGGTAGCTCCGTGACATCACCAGCAAGATACAGGGAATCTTACAGCAGTTAAGAAAATGAGCTGCCCATATTCCTGACTTAATTTCAAGTGTTCTGTTCAGAGGATAAATTATAGAAACCCCCTCAGTTTGTGTTACATTGGGGACCACAAGCAGTGCTAAGAATATAATATCACCTGCCCCACTGACACCATATAATCTAACAATACATGTGACATTTTAGATGAAACCTGTCACACACAAAGGTTGTGGATGAACACAAGGTTATATGTTGTACTGTCCACTCTTAGTCTGGTTCTCCTGACAGTAACTCCTTGTATCTTTGTAACATCATTGAGAAGGAATTTCTTTCTCAAGAACCCAATTAAAATTTTCTGAACTGGTTGCCAAAGGACCAGTTCATTTCTGCAATGCTAACTGCCACTTTTAAAGTTGTAACCCTTCTAAAAAAGATCAT
Source organism: Pachyramphus minor (assembly GCA_013397135.1). NCBI lineage: Eukaryota > Metazoa > Chordata > Aves > Passeriformes > Tyrannidae > Pachyramphus > Pachyramphus minor. Next base: position 316,789 of record VYXB01002892.1, read on the forward strand.
ATGTGGTCTGAAATCTAGGCAAAAAAAGAAGCAGTATAGAACCAGGTTTGAATTTACTGTTTCAGTAAAATCCCTTGTAAGTTCAAAAATGATCAGGAATTTTCATATTATTTTGTGCTGAGACCCATCCCATGTCCTACAAACAGGCCTGATCCTTCAGGAGATTTTCTGCATTTCTCATTTATTTATAGCATTATCAACCTTCTTTATTTATGGCTTGTTCTAAGTACAATGGTGAAAACAGAATCTGATCCTGTAAAGCCCTAGAAAGCCTCACTGACACTTTGCCAGGTCAGAGCAGGTACAAAGCAAGAGCAAATCAGAGTCTCAGATCATGAAAAGAAATTACAGAAAAATATCAGCTTCAGCACAAGCCCTGGAAACAGTCTCTTCTTCTTAAATATATTAAGAATCAGTGTCAGAGTTAGACAGGATGAGTTTATTTAACCTGATTCTCTGCAGAACAGCAAACCCTGCCTTCCCCTTTCCATCACAAACCCTCCAAGCCTGCTCATCTCAAAACAGAATTTCATCTCCTGCCTGTCACGCTCAGAAGAGCAGAGAGCTCCTGAGAGCTATTTCTGAAGCAGGGCAGGTACAGACTCTCTTACACTGTCACTGGTCCTTGCTTTTTTGTGTGGCTTTTCTAAACAGTGCAAATGAAACACTTATGTAAAAAAACCCCCTCACTTGAAAAAGCACAAGGATGCCTGAGCCTGTAAGAATTAACTAATCCTGTTAACGAGGAGACAACGTTGACAGCAGCCTTTTTTTGGCAAGAGGTTCCCTTCAAAAGTATTAGTTTAACCATATAATTGTTTTACACACACATATATATATTTGATTTATACTTAGTGTTACACAGGAAAATCAACCTTGCTTGGGCACTCTCATATAAGTACTTATCCTTTTCAAATACACCGACCCAGTTAAGATGTTATCCAAGCAATACCACACACCATGGTGATGGGGCATAGACATTCAGATGAGTTGTATTAATTAAATTATCTTTTCTAAAACAAATCCTTTGTAATAGAATTGTAAAGAATCAAGACACAACGAACTGTGCTATTAGGAAACGTAACCACACTCCTGACAAGGCCTGTTTGTAACACTGGGTAGGTCTAATTCAGACTCCAAACAAACAGTAATGAAACACTGTATAAATCAAGGTAAACATGAAGACTTGGAGGTCTATAGGTTGGAAGTGCCACAGAAAGAATCAAATTTATTTCTTCAGACACAAGATCAAACACCCTCAGTTATTACAGCTGGGTGACTTCTTTTACATAAGGGTTTGGTGAAGCCCCTGGTTTATCCTTTCCATGGGAATGTTTGCTTTGAAGGTTTATTGCAGGGAAAAGATAGAGCAGAACAGTTGGTCTGTTCCAAAACATTTTCCCCACCTTTTATATACTTCAATATTAAATTGTTTTAAAAGGTCTTAAGTACTCTTTCTTTAAATATAATTTTCTTTCTGGGAGAAAGTATTTGGCCAGCACTTACTGTAGGTGACACCAAGAAACAGAGAACTACAAAGAAATCAGGAGTCTTGTTTAACACAAATATTTCCTTTAAGATTTACCTTCTTAAATTTTACACAAGAGATTCTACTAATGCTTTTTTTCCCCAGCAGACTATGAAGGTTATTATAGAATTTCTATGTACATGGTACTTACCCAACATTTCTTTCTTTAATTTTTCATTCCTCTCTTCAATTTGTCTTGGTAATCGCTGTGGAGAGAGGGAAAAACTGGAATCAGACCCATGCTTTCAATAATGCTGTAGGGTAAGATGATGGGATTTTTATACACAGATCCAGGATACATTTCTCACTGCAGAAATGTATTTGTATGTGCTTACAGACACCTACCTGTTTATCTGCTGCCTGCAGTACTTATCTCAAAGTACAGCTTCTGGTAAAGTAGTTTATCTGCCCTGCCAATCCCTCAAAAACTGTGTGGAAGCTAAAAATTCACACAGCACTTACACACCTGTTAAAAACAAACCCTAAACATCGACTCCATGTAATTAAACTCTCAGGAAAGCAGCAATAGGGATTATTTGACCATGAAACACGATCATTTCAAACTGGTTAGTTTGGTATTGGAGGTTCAAAAGTAACTGGTGACACCAGGGTTTAAATCAGAAAACCAGTACTGCACTTCTCAAATATAAACAGAGCTGAAATACAGCACCAAATCATGAGTCAAAGCAGGGAACTACTGTGTATTTAATATTTTAAAACTGTCATTTAACAAGGTCATGACACTCCCTAGAGCAGGATATGAAATCATTTCTAGCTTCAGAAAGGAGAAGATTTGCTGTAACAGTGAGTGGGGCAAATCTGCAGATTCTCTTGCTGCATCATTGCCAGTGAGGGGGAAAAACTGCTGTGATATTTCTGCAAAGCAGAGGCACTTTTACCTTCCAATAAAGCAAAGCTCCTACACGTCAGATACATTAACCACATATGTGGAGCCAACATTACAGCTGAAATTGGTTTATGATGAAATTTAGAGATTCATGATGAATATTTTAAGAAGTGTAAAACTGTCAGGATTTCCCTAATGATTTTTTAAGAGGGGAGCTTTAAGCTTCAGCCTCCATAGATTCATTCTCCCCTGAAACTTGACAAAGAGCAGGACCAGCTTGGGGCAGAACATCCTAAATCCCACTGCAGTGTAAATTGAGGGCGTTTTGTACAAAGTGTTCTGCTCACTTGTGAGCCCAGGGCCTCTGCCTTGAAAAATGAGGTCAAGGAGCAGAAGGTACGTGTATCAGTCAACTTCTGCACTTCTAGCCACAAAAATTAAGAATAAATCATTGATTATTCTAAAATATTCCTGGAAGAGGGCCAGGAGGAACAGCAGCACTTATGATTCACTGGGGACTGAGCAAGGGCTCTTTTGTGAGATTAGAGGCACAGTCTCTGAGAGAAGGTTTTGCTTGAGTTATAAAGGGCAGTGTCTGTACTTTCAGGGGGTTCCAACCAGCCTAAACAGATCCAGCCATTCCCGAGGGTCAGACTTCGAATCACAGAGTATCCTGAGCTGAAAGGGACCCACAGGGATCAAGTCCAACTCCTGGCCCTGCACAGGACACCCCAGCAATCCCACCATGTCCCTGAGAGCATTGTCCAAATGCTCCTTGAGCTCTGGCAGCCTTGGGGCTGTGCCCACTGCCCTGGGGAGCCTGTTCAGCCTTGAGCTGCTCCCACCCTGGCACAAGGGAAACCCCTGCACAGCCCTGCAGCACCAAAGGTTTGTAGCTCAGCTCAGCTGTTCTGTGCAATCACACCCTTACCAATAACAGCAGCTACACAGTTAAGCAGCATATTTTTCTGCCATCAGTGCAACTGATCCAGTCCCAAAGGAAATCATTTCAGGCAAGATTTCTTGCCTAATATGCCATAAAGGCCGTTTCTAATCTGTCACTTACAACACAACATTATGGGGAAAGGGTGAGGGAGAATCACTACTAATGATTTATTTTCCCAACTGGAGAGTTAAAACAATTAAGCCTTCCAAAAATATTTTTGTAAAACCACATTCAAGGGGGTTTTAGAGTCAAATTTGCAGGTGATGCAAATAATTTTTTTCTTTCTGGGGTAGAATCCATTTTGCAGGTAGAAACCATTGCAGGTTCACTGATGTGAAGCTGAACTAAAATAATGGTGCCCTTTGAAAATTTAACCAGCTATAAATAAAGTCAAGTATTGGCACAGATTTGGGTGCCCAACTAAGAATGGCATTTTCAAATTGCATCCATTTATCTTTACTGTTTTTTTTTTTCTTTTTTTTTTTACATTTGCATTTACAGAAGTAAGGAATAGTTTGGTTGTTGTTTTTCCTGCTCAGCTCTTCCCAGGCTCTCTGATGTCCACAAACCACTCCCCTGCCATGCCTTGCAGCTCCCACTTGGATATAAAAGTGGCAACCCCTGCATTTTTTAGAGTGGCTGCCTTTCATCAGCACGTGTTCTTTCAAAACCACACCTGTCTGGCCGCACCTCTACTACATTTGTCCTTTCAACACAGCCTCCATAACCTCTTTCCAAAAACAAAACCAGCAGCTTCTAAGAGGAGTTTGCAGAAAACAGACTTCCCTTCTTGCTACCCTTGTGAAAAGCCCCTCTGAACTTGTCAAATCCAGAGCTACCTCCACACTGAGCATTAACACACTAAATATCACCAGGAAAATCACTTCCTGCTGGTGCTTTGCACAAAGACTTACTTAAAGCTCAAATCAGCAGGTTGTGGCAGTGACTTCAAATCCCCACTGAGGAGGGATTATTTACATGTGAGGCTGGGGTTTCAGGAAGTGCCAGGGGTTTATCTTTTTTTCATCCAAGCTGACACATCCTAAAAGCCAAGGAAGCTTTTAAAGCACTTCCTTACAGGTACAGAGATATGGCCAAGATTTTGCAAGGAATGTTTCATTCTGAAGTATTTGTAATTTGATTGAGAGTGGTGAAAGTGGACACTGAATCACAGGACTGAGCTGGAGAATCACTAAGCTGCAGAATTTTTTTATATTAGAAGAAAGTAACTGAATCAGAAGAGGCTGTTTGCTAGTCACAAAGTGCCTTTCCCTGCAGGAAAAGGCCGAGGTTTTGAAGATTATTAGCAGCCTTCAGTCACCATTAGTAAAATAACTCAAACTGCCCAATCCACACAGAAGGCACAGCAGAGAACAAGAAGGGAAAAAAGCTAAATCTAGAAACAAAATATCAACATTTTAAAGTAAACACAAACCTACAGAGTGAGAGAATCCTTTTTTCCATTCTCAAAATTATATAATCAAATCATCCAAAAAAAAGTTATGCCATAAAGGCATTTGACTGCAAAATTAACCAATCAGAAAAATAACTCCCGTGAAAGACAGACACTCAGTTATGACCCAGCCAGTTTTTAGCTTCATTACAGGGTCCTTCTATTCTGACCTCCAAATTGCAAATCTGTATTGAAATGATGGCACTAGTATGCAGCAGGTTCAGGCAACCTCTTCTAGCACATGCAGAAATACAATTAACAGCCTTGATCAGAGAACTGGAAAGTGTGTGTGTGAGCTGTTCAACAGCTCAACAGGTCATCAGCTGCTCAGAGCTCAGAACACTCATTTGCTTTCACTCATTTTACAGAGGTAAAAAGAGAAACCTGCTTTATGGTCCAGAGACTTGTCATGGAATTTGTGGCAGATCATTCAGTCTTCCTCATGTAAAACCAGGTGAGTAAAAGCACTACTCTTTAAGACTTGGAAAAAGAAGTTATACCACTGCATAGGAAGCTCCTTAAACAAACAGCACTGAATATTTAGAATAGGAAAGGAAGTCAAAATTAGGTTTAAAGTTAGGCCAAAGAACAAAAGGCTTACCATGCAAGCTTCTCTGGCTTGATGAACTGATGGGTCTTTTTCTAGGATTGCTTTATAATCTTCCAGAGCTTCATCTAGTTTTTCTGTTTTTTCATATAGTTCTGCTCTCCTCAGCAAAGCTCTAATGTAGTGAGGGTCTAATTCCACAGCTGGAAAACAAAACCAAAACACAGTATTTTACCTGAGACATTTCTACACCCCTTAAATGAATTCTTAAGTGTGTATTAAATTCTTAAGTTACCTTTATAATGTAACCTAGAATCAAGCAGAGCTTAAAAGCTAAGTCAGAATTCAGAAAGGCAAACAGCTGCCTGGGAAAGTCTCATGCAAATGATCATATTTCACTTAATGTCCATAATCTATCACAGATGGAAGTGATTTATAATGTACAAACATTTAATTTTGCAATACTATATATGCATTGATTCTAAGTGATGCTTCAGAAAGTTTAGGGAGCTGTAAGATATTTCAGCTTCTGTGTATTTAACAAATGTATATTATTTGATCACAGATAAAGTTAAATATACCTAAAGATACATATAGCAGGGGAAAAAAGCATTTCCATGCTTATCTCAGTTCAAGTTGAGACAAACTCCAGAAGAATTACTGGTGCTGTTCTGAATTTAGTATCAAACTGTCAAAATTGAGTTGGGAATCCACAGACAGTTATTTTAGCTTTACAAGTCAGCAGAGGGGCATCCTGACTGGATTTAAGCTCTTCTTCTCCTCGTTCCCTTGGCAGCCATGACTGTTTTCAGTAGCAATTCAGACTGAATGCTAAACTTAACAGAAACCTCCAAATGGTAAGAACTCCTTAATCCATTTTTCATCAGAAAAAAGAGGGAGTATGAAAGATTTTTCATCACAGAAAGAGGCAATATAAAAGGTCTGTCCATTTTGTAATTACTAACCCATTAAAATCCTTCTAGGGACAATTAAATCCAGGATTATCTAACTAAACATTCTAGCTTATTTCCTCTGGAAGGACAAAGGCAATGCTACAGTCAGCAAGTGCAGACTAGTGTGAATTGCTCTGCTGTGCTCCAAGTGTTGCACTGCAGTCTGTAAGTCCCTGGGGAGTGTCAGGCACTGGCAGTTTAAGTCTCTCTGCTGCAGAGCAGATTGATTCCCCTTCAGCCACTACAAAATTAGAAGTGTTTTTCAAACTGCACCACCACCAAAGCAAGTCAAACCCCCCAGTGACAGAGGCCAGCTGGGATTTGGTACCTTCAAGAGTACTTTTAGCATGTACAAACTCATATTTACTGTACAAGCAGTACTGGCACACAGCCACTGGATTAGTTTTCTGATTGGTAATTTGGGCTTTTTTCCCCAGCTGTCATGGGGAGTTTAACAAATATTCGAGTGTGGGTGAGTGGGTGGAAGCAATAAAGCAAAGCACAGCTGAAATGATTCCACCAGAAGGTGCAGAGAGAAAACTATGCAGGGCAAGAACAGGAGAGCACAAGCCCTTGTGACAAAGCAAAAGCTGTGCAGAAAAGGGACTTGATAATGCTTTTAACTCTATAAGGCCTTACAGTTCTTTGGTATCTGGGATTAAACCAAGATTTGGCAGGGAATGGCAGGTGGAAGTGGGTTTAAAATAGTAGGTGTAAGGAACCAGTTTCCATAGTAAAAAGACTCTCCTATTAAAAGGAAGTACAAAGAACAGCATTATTGGTACAAGAGAATTATACCAGACAGGAAAAGTTTGATAGACATTTTACAAAAGAAATAATACAAATCAGGTGTCTTCCATCACAGCTTTCCATTAAATTCCTTAAACATTCTTATGCCCAAAATTACAGCTCTGCAATAAGGCACTAACAGGCACAATTTATGTAGGAGAGAACTGGCAGAAATGCAGCACATAGAGGAAGAAAAAAGTGGTACCTTTGGTGCAGTCACTCAGGGCAGCTTCTGTCTTGTCCTACAAAGAAGACAACATAGTTTTGTTAGATTTAAGTCATATTTCTTCATGATGGGTGGAGGCACCTTCCCTGGAGGTGCTGAGGGAATGACTGGATGTGGCACTCAGTGCTCTGGTCTGGTTGGCAACTTAGTGATGGGTCACAGGGTGGACTCCATGATCTTGAAGGTCTTTTCTGATCTCAGTGATTCTGTGATTCTTGGAAGACAGATTATTTACAACTGCAAGTAAACAGGTTTGTGTGGCCCCAAAGAACTGGGATGTTTGTGTAATCAGGGATCCTGTTTTCATCTAAACTAAAAAATTTTAAAGAAAATAAATCAGGCTGTTCTGAGCTTGCACTGTTGATCTGAGTAGTAGGAATCTTTCTACTTTCAATATTTTCTCCTCCATGAACAGAAGCTGTCTCAGGGAATGCCTCACAAGCTAAAATGGGAGCAGCAGGTATGGGAGAACAAACTTATGGGGAAGATACACCAGCATCTTTTAATACAGATTCTATTTTTTTCTTGCCTGCTCAAACAGTTCAGTATCCCAACAGCAAATCAGATAATTCCAGCCAAACAGGAATATCCTATGCTGAGTAAGAATTTATTTATTTATGCCTAAGTATGGCTGCAAGGTACATTTCTAAACAGAGCTACATCTCTCAGTCCCAGAGGAACACTGCAAGAAAGTTCCTTTTCCAGGAGGGTAAACTGAGAACAGGAGTTGCTGTGCTATTTTTCTGTTCCAAGTGCAACTTCCAGGTTAGTATTCATCTGCAGTAAAAACAAGTGTACCAAGAATTCTACTGGGAGGAGGACAGACTGAGCAAAACCTGCAAACAGCTTTATCCTTTGCCCTCCTTTCTGCACCCCTAATCACTTCATTATTGCATTTGTCATAGAATCAATACACAGAGTTGCACAGAATAAGAAGAACACTCACCTGTTTCATTTTTGCAGCAGCTCTGTTTGAAAACAAAACAGCCCTGTCTTTCTGGAAGCAGGCTGGACAAATCTGCAGAGCCTTTGTGTAAGAGTCTTCTGCCTCTCCATAATCTGCAGATGCAATAGAAAAAAACCCAAAAACAACAAACCCCAAACCAAACCATTTATTTCAAATCCATGAACCACATGGCTGAGATTTCTTTGGAAATATTTCTCCATGTGTGATGCAGTATTAAACTAGAATCAGTTGCTGCTCTCTAAGTACATTACTAAGTAGTACAAAGATCAAACACAATTATTTTAAAATTCACACCATTATAAAAGCAGTAATATAGTCCTGAGCTCAGTATGACAAGTGCAGCATGATGTGTGTGTGTAATTCTCATCCCTGAAATTGTTTCCTTCTATTTGAGTACCAGCCTTACAGGCAGAATCTCCTTAGATTAAGTATATCCCTGATCTGAAGGGAAGTGTGTGCTGAAACATGTCACTGCACTGATACCTGTTCAAAGCAGCTGCAGAGAGATTTTACTGCCACACAGGTGCTTCAAAGGCTGTGTGTTTGTGATGAGGAAGCACTCTGGCAGGCACAGGCACACTGAAAAGATCTGCCAAAGAATTTATCAAGCAGAGGCTGTGGATGAGCCTTCACAAGATGACTCAGCCAGCACTGCAGGCTTGAGGCTTTCATGGGCTGGGCAGTTTCCTTCTGCTGCTCTGATGCTTCCCAGAATTGGTAAAGCATTCCCCAGGAATCCTTTTCTCTCAGCACACAATAAGAGACCTCCGTCAGGAAGGCCACTGTCTGGTTATCAGGGTACACCAGTTCCTTAGTTGTATCCCTGCTGACTGAGGAAAGTAGGAATCTGCATTTCCTGGTTTCTTTGTGAATCCTCCACCCACGGAACATTAAATGAAAGGCTGGTGTCAGAACCACTCCCCCCTTTATGTTTTTCAATAAAAAGCAATGTACAAAGGTACAAGAGAGCTACAGATCCCCAAGTCCTGCATCACATGCATTAGCCAAACTCAGAGCCCAGGGAAGCCTTTTCTGATTAGTACAAGAAACCCCGGCACTTGGAAGGCAGTTCTGTACCATGTTCCTGGATTAACCACTCAGCTTTCATGGGAATCCTCCTTTAGTAATCCAAGTCTTTGTGATTTAAACAACTCTACAGGAGGTTTGGTATCTCTTTTCTCTAGAGCTGGATGAAAAATGAATTATGTGATAAAATTGAACAAGGATAGGTGTGAAATCTTCCTATGGGTTTCCTGCAACATCACCATGATGGCTGACTATTAATCTAAGCTGCTCTAACATCCATGAGGTGTTAAAAGATTATCAACCCACCTCCTTTCTTGAACTGCTCATTTCCTTTCTCCTTCAGCATTGTGCTCTCCTTTCTTCTTCTCTACAAAAGAAAAGACAATGTCTCAAAGTATTTAATTGAAATGAACAAGTAGGTCAGCTGTAGTTCCAAATAAAGTATGAATGGAAATCAGAATAAAACATAACCTGAAGAATTTTAAGTAGTACCAAGCTTGCTTGCTTGCTTGTAGCCACTGTGACATGATATACTTTATACTCTTTATATCCATGAAACACTGGAGTGTAACAACAAGGCAATTAAAAAGCTCCAGTTCATGGACACCAGTGTGCAGGAAGAGCATCCACAGTGAATTACATGGTTTAAACCACTCTGTTAGCATTTTAGCTGACTGCTTGCTTCCCCTTTCCAAGTGAATTTAATTCAATCACTGCAGGTCAACTATGTAGAATATCTTTTAAATGTAAAGTTTTGCTTGAAATAATTCCACCTCAGCAATTCCCAGTTACTGTCAGGGGTGTACAAAGCATGTTGAGTCGACTGCATTAGAAAAGGTCCATGGCTGATACTGCCCTGAAAGATTTCTTATGCAGAGAGTGACTGAACCATCAGAACCAGAGACAGGAGGATTGTTCTCTTGTACAGTGAGAACTGCACATGCTGAGCAGAGTTGTGTTTTCAACCATGAATATCTTACCACAAGTGGAGTTGACATGGGGGCTCTTCGCCTTTAACACAGAAAACACAGGATGTCACCGAGCCACCTCTTCAACCTACTGACAGTGAAAGTGTTTCACAGGCAGACATTCCTCTCACCAGTGAAAACAAAGCAGTGTAAGGCTCAGGAACATCAAAGAATAATGCTTGAGTTCATGAGTCGTTTCTATGGTAGAAAACTGATCATTTGACCACTGATTTTCCTCCCAACACACAAAGGACTTGAATCAAGGTGTCTGTAAATTACAGATCACTGAGCAATTAAAAAGCCAACACTAGGGAAAGGAGCAGTTTCCTTTCCTGCAGATTGTGTGAATCGAGGATTAATGCAATTATCAATATTGCACAGAACATCTCCTTGGAAACAGCTAAATATAGTCCTGTGTGTGGAGCACTGCACCACTCACAGCTATGCCAAGGAGCTGACAAACAATGCAAAAACAGAGCTTCTCTCCTCCAGCTTTTATTGGTTTGGGGAATTAATTCACCTGACCACTGTCACCACCTTGGTAGTAACAGATCAAAATGTTCTGCAAACCAGGCTCAGTGGAAGAGCACTCAGTTGTGACACACAAAATTACACAGCAAAATCTCATCTCACCCTTTCCATACGTGCCCAGATCATGAAATTTGTTCCTACTGCCCATTCAGTACGTTTTTCTAATACTCATTGCTCCTCACATTTAAAACAAAACAAAACAAAACAAAAACAAAACCACAAAACAAAGGGCAGATAAAAACATGTCCCACTATTTAGAAAATGCCTTTCCTTGGGGTGGGCTGACAAATCCACCCAAACCCTTCCACAATGCACCCATGGCCATGAGCTTTCTAAATATGAGCATACAAATTCAACACTTCAGGCTCAGGCTGCATTAAAATCCCAAATTCTTTGTATATATCCAGGACTCTGCTGTTCAGCACAGGGAATATGGAACTGCTACACCTGAATTTTCAAAGAACAGCTCCAGCAAAGTCACCGTCACACACAGCTGGGCCTGCACAGAAAGGGGTTTTCAAAACATCTTCAGTGCACACAAAGGGGAAGTTGGCACAACATTTTCATACCAGTGAACAAAGCAGCCAGATCCCAGCACAGAACAGGTCTGGAGAGGATGATCCTACTGGAGAGATCTCCATAGACAACCCTCATTCAAGAAAAGCAATGCCTGAAACACAAGCCCTACTGACTTCATTGCTCATGACCTATTTAGAAGTGGCCTTTCAGTGCCATGAGCTGATTCACTGCTGCACAGGGTTGAGTTACAGCTCTACAAGAATGCAAGAATTTTTTTTATAAACAGAACTACAGATGGTCACATTATTCCTGAGGCAGAAAGCCTAAAACCAAGGAATACTGGATGAAGAATTTTACCTGTATTATCATTATTTTATTTCCTTTTATTAAAATTATTACAAAAATTTCACCCTAGTTATGTATTAAATGCTAATATAAGCACTGATTTGCAGCAAGAAATATTCAGAAGAATAAGCTTTATATTAAAAAAGAAGAGTAAAAGGAACAACAAAGAAACAAAGCAACATTTTTAAGAGCACCATATATGGTTTTGCCACTTAGCTCCCTGCAAAGCAGCAATGCAGTCCTAGCTCAAAACCTGTACTTCTGTTAGACCCTGACCAACGTTTTCAAGATATTTCTGTATTATGGGTTTCAGTTCCAAACTGTCTTAGCTTTTCAAAGTATTTTTAAGAAAGGTGAAGTCTATAGGGTACTTCATGTACCATTCTGGGTTTGTATTTAAAGTATGACTGACCAATGAGCAATATATAAAAGCAAATTCCTCTGGCTTTTTCACAAAATGTAAAAGCATAAAAAATATATCAGCCCCTCACATCCTAAAGGCACTGCCCTCAAAAGCAGGTTGTGTGATTGTGAAATAAATATTTATTCCCCCACATATACATTTCTTTTACAGAAAATCCTAACACTGAAAGGGCTGCTCAGGGGAGAACTTGTGTTCTCCTTAAATTCAGGGTAAAAACCCAAACATCTAAGCCACTGTGAGAAGAACCAACTCTTCACCCAGGATGTTAAATTTCCAGCTTCCATGGACAACTGCAGAGTGACTGGTCATCAGTTTACTGTGATCACATCAGTCCAGAGGGAAAAAATTGCAAGTGACTTGTCCCTGGGACAAATTTTGCACAATGTCACTTCAGTGTCCCCACCCACTCGTTTTTCAGGACAAGATTTCAGTAGCTGCAGGGCAGGCTGCCCTTTCCTCAGCAGGGAAGTAGGTCAGCCTGAACTCCTGGAATGCTCTGCCTTAGGAAAAGGCATCTCCCTACTCCATTCCCTGAGGCTGCTCATGTACAACATTGGGGTCAGGAACAACTTCCCCAATTTACACTCCATTCTATGATTTTCTGCTATTCAAATTCAGTAAAATCTCAAGGTTTGGTGGGGGTTTTTTTCAAATTTTATTAACGCAAAGATGACAAATTCCAAGTGGCAGTTTGTACAAATTTAAAAAAAAAAATAAATTTTTTTAAAGTCCAGAAGGAATAACTACATGTAACTAGTAAAATGATTTTTAAAGAATCTAATTAGAAATGTTTAGATTTGGATACTGGATTACAATCCCATACTGCGAAGAAATTAATATGTTAACACAAAACCTGCCTGGCAAGCCAGAGGTGCTGAAGAAAGGTCTGATCTGAAGTCATGACAAAGGACACATTGGTCCAGTGACAATAAAGTGCAATTCCAAAGTAAGGCCCATCACATACAGTCTCTGCACCTCAGCTACTCTGCCAGGGTTAAAAGTAACAGCATTTAAAGCATTATTCTGCTATGAGAGAAGAAAGCAACCTACACATTTCCCTGTTTGGATGGGACATAACCAATACAATAAAAGTGCTGAAAGAGAAATCCTTAATCAGAGCCAGTGGGAGCTGAAGGACAAACACCCTCAGGTTGTAACAATTCCAACTATCCTTGCTCTGGCTGTTCCTATGCATTTTGTTTGATCCATTGATTCACCTTGCCAGGGAACAGTTCTTGGCTCCAAATCTGGCAGGAGCAGCAAATTGTGCTCTCTCTCCTCTATTCCCACAATGACAATGCACACCCACCCCTCACACTCCCTTCTGGAAGGTCTCCAAGAAGCAGTGAATTTAAAATTACTGGAGTTCAAGTGGGGCACAGAAACAAGGAATTTAAACAGATAAGGAATATACTTTTCAGCTTCAAATGCCAATTCTAAGCCATTCATTAGCAGTCATCTGCTTCCCCCTGCAGTTTTGGGAAGCTACTGCTGTATCCTGCATTCAAGGATTTTAATTTCATTTTAAGGCTGGAGTCCCCCCCAAAAAAACCCCTTTCTTCAGATCTTGGAAAGTGCCAAACCTGCCCTGGACACTTCAGAGGTCACAGAGCAATGAGCCCTGACAGACCTGGCCTATCCCTGCTCCCTGTAATCCGTGGGAAAGACACATCAGCCTTTCTACTGCCAAATCACCATCTTTTCCCGAAATTGGAACCAGCACTTCCAGACACAAGGAAGGAGGTCAGAGCCCTCCCTGACAGCTTAAGTTAACATGCCAGACTAGCTGACTATTCCTGAGTGACAATATGTGCCATTCCCTCATCTTGCTCCAGAGGCAACAGCCTCAGGGAGAAAAAGTGGAGCTGACCACTGAATCCATCACCTCAAGTGGAAAAGGGCTCAATTTGACAGGAAAATGCAAAACTGATATAGCACTAAAATCAGCTCAAAGGAAAATAATTATCTACTTTTTCACTCTTTGTATTAAATTGCCATCCAGCAAAAGACTTCTGTTTGCTTAACAAGGCAACTCAAAAGAATTATAAATCACACAGGGAGATTATAATTCCAGATTTTATTAAAATTCTTCTTACCAGCTCTCAGAATTAATTACTCTAGCAGATACAGATATACTTCTCAAATGTTCTTCTCCAAGCTTGGATTAACTCAGAAAATATAACAGGATGTTTTATTCTATTTTGCAAGCCATAGGACAGGGCAGGTTTAGTCCAGCAATCCATCTTTTCTTCCAATTTGACCAAGACAATAAATATTTAGTGTAGGTGCTGTACTGTCTATTGGATTTAGGTTATTAAAGCAGGTAATTTGAATAAGGGGATCACCCTTTATTATATTGCAGAAGATTGTACTGTGACACCTTTGAAACCAAATTGTCTTGCAAGTTTTATTGCTATACAAAATAATTGTGAGTGCTGATGAGAACTGTTAACAAAATATATATTCTGTATTGGCATTTATCATTAATTTTTGTAATACGCTTTACATAGTCATTTGGATTGTCTTATGTCTTAATAATCTGGCTTTTTTTTGGTCCAACCACATAATTCTGCCTGGAAAGAGTTCTGAGACCATCTCCAGGTGATCAATGCTCGAGGACTGTTCCAAAATACAACCTTGGCTTTTATTTTGTAAACACTACAGAAGAAACCAGCAACTCTAACACAATCAAGGTTATATTATATTGGACAGATGGAACTAGGAAAACACCAAATGCTGAAATGAATGACTACACCTATATTGGAGAAGAAATCCCAGGGCAGCCGTTCAACCCCTGGAAAAGCCAATTCTATAGAGAACCTTCTATTTATGGAGAACAATGGGATCAACCTGAAGGCATGGGGAAGAAAGAAAGGGTGAGGAGGGGGGCAGCTTAAAGGGAATTTCTTAAGACAATATTCTCTTACTTGAGAATCCTTGAGCTTCTGCATGAAACAGGGGATAAAAAGAAATTTTACTGCTTAGCCCAGAAAGAATCTCAGGGTTAACTCAAAAATGCTACTTCTCAAATAATTTTCACTTAATTCTTACAGAGTGGCTGACAAGACACTAATGAGGAATCTCCCCTTCCAGAGCTGTGTTCCTTCTCCTGCTGACACATTTCCCGCTGTTAGAACAGACATGGCCTATGATTCCAGCCAGCTGTATGCCAATGGACATGGAACAGTCCTTTGGAGGAATATTAGGTATTTATTGCAATGTACTACATCCAAAAAAAAAGAGCTTCCTAGGCCAGGTGCATAAGTCCTTGCCAGACAAGGCCCAAAGAACAAGACAACGTCTGTCACGATGGAAGAGCACGAGGGATTCAGAATGTTGCACTGGCTAAACTCCTAATTAATGGGTGTCCCTCCAGAAGAGGATGGGGCAGGCTGGAACAATTACCATGGAACAGCTGTTGGGTGTCCTTGGATTAATCCTGCAGACCAGACCAACGTCAAAGCCATCACTGTCAGTGACAACTAACCAGAAAAATCTGTTTGTAATGCATCAAAAGCAATTTACTGCTCAGTGCCTCTGCTGAGGCATTAATCAGAATGCTTTGGGAACAGCAACAAAACCTTATAAAAGTCAATTTTGGTTTTAATTCTTAAAAAGCTCTGAGTTGCAAGCCCAGCCAAATAACCAGGCTCAATGTTGCATCTGTTTTTGAGAATACTTCTTGCAGGTTTGTGTCTTAATATCCTTTCAAGCTCTTATTTTGCTTCATTGTGCAGAGATTTCTTATGGTATCGATACTGTTTCCCTGGGAAGAATTCCTGCTGCTTAAAATTAGAAATCTCACTGTAAGGGGCTCTTGAAACATAACTGGAGAAAATACACATACACTTGCTCCTTCACTCTGCAGCAGCTTCTGCACAAGTGAGTATTTCTACTCAGAGCTGCTGCTGTGGAAGTTTGCACACCAGGATACAAAAAAATACACAGAACAAGGACTAGAATCTGCCTTTGCACTTCCAGCATAAATTAGAGACTTTTTCTACAGCCTATTATTGGGGAACAACACTTGATAGAACTCCTTTATTACAGCTGCTGAAACACAGCATTGGTCTTCATTAATAAAAAGCCCAACAATCTATTAAGGTGCAGCTCCATAAATTTGATCAGAGCAGGGCCAACATCCAGCTCTCCTTATGACCCGAGCCCACAGTTTATGGCTGGGGCTGCAACAACAGTTCAGAGGGAGGTTTTCTTATTTAGACAAGCACTCTAATGGAATCCACCTCCCCCTGTGCCAACACGAGGCTGCTGTTTGATGTCTGCTTTTACCAGCACTGCCCTTGATCTAAAAATACAGCTTTATTTTTCATGTGAATCACTCCCCTGAGTGGTTCAGTGCACATTCACACAGAGGTGGGCCAGCACAACACTGGAGGCCGTGGAGGGATGAGAATAACCCATCAAGGACTGCCTGAGGAACAAAACACAGCACTGCTGAGTGTCTGCTCACGACCTCAGCAGCCAAGTAAACACTCCTGAATATTTCTGCCTCGTTTTCAGCAGCTGAAATTTAAAGAAAACAATCTCATTGCCCTTTTTCTCAAAAAAAACCCAAACAACAAAGCAAATCTTTTGAGTAACTGGAAGGCGGTTTAAAAGCTCTGAATAAATGAATGTACAGCACTGTTTTCAGACTGTGACTGCAGTATTTTTTCTTAACAGCTGCAGATTCTTTTAATAATCAGAATATATATAATGTTTCACTTTTAAAAATAAATTTGGATCCATCAATACCAAGTACAATGAGAAGAGTTGGAGCAGCCACTCAGGAACGGCCCATGGTTTTACTACACAGAAATGCAAGGTGGTACAGGGCAAGATAGTTGTAACAGCTGTATAAGCTTCTAATTCTTCTCTGGATTCAGGATTTCTCAAGCTCTGCTTGTAAGAGATACCAACAATAATTTGTTACAGAAAAAAATAGCTACATTTGAAAGACTGTTCATATAATGAGAAGGCTCTCTATGGAATATAAACAAAGAATTGCCAATCTAATCCTTATGGTGATAGTGAGAGACAGAATCCCTCTGTTTGGTCAGACATAATCACAAGCCAAGCTGAAGGACAGAATTGCTCAATACCATTGGAAATAAACCTACAGAAAGATGAGAGCTGCAGCTGCCTCAATACTTTCTCCAAGGAAATCTTTCCAGCTTTCATCAGCTGCTATTTTGCACTCCCATAGCACCTTTCAGTGGAGTTCCACAAAGCTGAATGCAAAGATTCAACACTTCCAATTCTTTTGCTCATTTGACAGAAGGCAAAGATTGAGGTGCAAAATTAAGTGATTATCCAACAATACAATGGAAACAAGAGCAACATGAAAATTAAGACACACAATTTCCAGGCCTGCTGCTTTAGAATTTTAATTCTATGACATAATTTCCCCCCATAGCATTTTTTAGCTGCCTTCAAGTTGCAGGCTGCTGCAGCAGCCTCAGCGTGACTCATGATGACAACGCTCCTTGTGCAAGCAATAAATACAAGGAGAAAAAAGGGACTGTTCAGTCTAAACTGGAAAAGACACAAGGGCAAGGAGATGTCTTTTTGTCTGATGAGCAGGTCAAGGAAAGTGATTATTGCCCCCTGTTCAGCACCTGAGAGCTGCATTCGGGAAGTCCCCTGCTTTGGATGTCTCCCCTGTGCAAAAAAAATCCCCAAATTAAACGAACTCTCTCCTACAACAACAACAATAAGACATTGACTTCCCAGAGGGTCTCAAGATGGTCAGGACCCTGGAGTTGCAATAAAAGAAATTCTGATCAAATACAGGACAAACGTTTCCAGTATGAGTGTAATTAAACAACAGGACAGGGAGACAGAGGGGAGTTCTATGTTGGGACACAGGTTTTAATGCAGCATCTTTACTCTCCCAATATTTGCCAACTAAAGTTGAAAAAAAAACAGAAAAAAAATCCATAAATCAGTAGAAAGCCTTCCACCATCTGCCACAGGAGTATTAACCAGCAGAAATTCACTGGATTACTCATGTGAGCAGTCTAATCCTGAAAGTGATTTAACAAGTTTTAGCAAAGTCAGAACAAAAAAAGTTCTTTTTTTCTAAGTACTTGATGACCATATCTCAGAACCCTGAAAAACAGCAGCTGTCGAGTGACACCAATGACTGAGAGTCAAAAAACTCACAGACTCACAGGAGAGTAAACACCATTCCAAAGGCTGTTGGCCTGTAAGACCCAATTCCTGACTCCCCACAACATCACCCATGTTACCTAAACATTCTGTCCAAAGTAACTGCACTGAAAGTAAACAAACCCACACATTTAACGTGTTTTGTTTCATTAAAGCTCAAGTAATCCACAGGGATACATTCAAATTTAATCCCAATTAGCTGGATTGCATAAACCAGCCTTCCAGGAAAACTATCCCAAAACCTGCTGTGAGTTTTGGAAAAGCACCTTGCAGCTGATCGGGGGAAACAACGGATGCACACACACTAGCGTTACATGGAACAGGGAGACTTTTGTTTCTTGTAATCTCTGAGTCACAGTCACTTCACTCACTGCTCAAAGCAGACAAAAATCTGCAATGGAATGTGATGATTAAGACCAGCAAGGAAAGCTACAGAAATACTTGTTAACCTAAAAGAGGAAATTAAGAACAGTAAAAGCAGACCCATGAGGGCTCTAAAGGTCCATTTTCGTGTCAGTCACAGACCATTCAAAAATGCTGCACTGAAAATCTCTCTGTTTATGTTCAGCTCTGGATTACCTGTTTCTCTTCCTCTGGCATATCTTTCTCTAGTTCTAGTAAGTATTCTTCATCTAGTTCTGTCTGCTTCCTCCAGCTACTCCCACCATTCTGTACATTCCCTTCATCATCCAGCACAGGTTCCTTTGCCTCAAAGGAGTCCTGACAGTCATGGAAACACTCATCTGCTGTGGGATCTTGGCCTGGGCATGGGGCACATCCACTCCCAGTGGTCTGGGTGTTCTGGGCATCTCTGGGGTCAGTCTCTGCAGGTTTCTGGTCAGAAAGCTTTAAGTGACTGAGCAACTCTTCAGGTGAACTTGCATCTTTAAATTCTTCCATGCTGGACTCCTGGGAGGGGGTTTGGAAATGAGAAAGGAATAACCCTCAATAAGCATCATTTAAAACACTTGTCAGAAAACAAATCATAGGATGGGGCACGTTGGAATGGACCACAGAGGCTCATCTGGTCCCACCCCCCTGCTCAAGCAGGGTCATCCCAGAGCACATGGCACTGGATTGTGTCCAGAGGTTTCTGGAATATCTCCAGTGGGGGAGATCCCACACCCTCTTTGAGCAATCTGTTCCAGTGCTCGGTTACTGCACAGGAAAGAAGTTCTTCCCATTGTTCAGGTGGAACTTGCTGGGCATCAGTTCCTGCCCGTTGCCTCTTGTCCCATTGCTGGGCACCCCCGAGCAAAGCCTGGTCCATCCTGGCACCTCCCCTTTAGATATTTATACACATATAAACTTATTTAACTCAATTATTTATTTTATACACGTTTAGAAGCCTCTAAAGTACTTCAAGGTATTTTTAGCATCCCCTGAGGTAAACTGTGACCCTCCAGGGAGGGAACAACTTATCCACGACTCCACGCACTGCAGCGACACGCGGCCGGGACACTGCGGCCATGAGTAAGTGAATTCCCGAGCTGAGATTCCCAAGCCCGGCCCAGCACCGAGAGGCTGAGCCAACACACAGCCCCCAGCGCTCCTCGCCCACCCCGACTGCCGCCCGCCCCGCGGCCCCTCCGCGCCACCACCACTCCCCGGGGGGTGACGTGAGCGGCTCCCAGGAGCACCGCAGCGCTATCCCGACGCTGGGGCATGGGGCGCACCCGCAGCCACCACCTCCGGCCCCGCCGAGCTCCCCCAGCCCACCCGAACACCCTCCGGTACCCCCGAGCCCGGCCCCCCACTCACCTGCGCCGGCCGCGCTTCCGGCTTCCGGCGGTCGCCCCGCCCCCTGCGCACGCGGGAGCCGCTTCCGGCCGGGACAACCAATGGGCGAGGAGGCGGCGCGCGGGGCTGCCGGGAATTGTAGTCCGGCAGGGAAGGGCGCGCGCCCGCCTCAGGCAGAGGGCGGGAACGGGCTGAGGGGGCGTGAGGGGAGCGCGGGGGGAGGGTGGTGGAAGTGACGTAACCTGCCTATATTTTTAATTAATAGCAGCAGGTGCCTGGGTGTCCCTTGTCTGTTTGATCTTTAAGGCACCGATGCTTTGAGTTTCTCTGGACTGGCTCTGATGAGCTTTGGTAAACGCAGCTTGAGGGAGTTGAATGTTGGACAGCTGGGATCTTAAATGTACGGTCCTTCAGAGACATAACCAGAAGATGCAGAGAGGACTGACAGCCTGAAAGCTGGACACTTTCTGTCTAAGGAAGAATGATAAGAGGACCAAAGAGTGGGGACCAGATTAACCAGTAAAGAATGGAGCAATTAAATTAATTAGATGAATTATTAAATTATTAATTAAATGAAGTGAATTGTGTGCTTAGAACCAGTGAATGTTAATTTCTTTGTTTCAATTTGTTACAATTTTTGTTGCTAAAACTCAGCGTTCTGTAAAATAGCTTTCATTATTATTATTATTAGTATTAGTATTAGTATTATTAAACTCGTGTGTTTTGCAGAAGAAGTGATTTATTTTAGAAATGAAGACTAGGTGAAATAGTTTCTACTTAGAGAATACGTATTACATCTGGAAGCTCTTCAGTCAAAGAAAGAGGAGCTTTTTTTAACAGGTTCTTGTCCTGAGTTGCCTGAACAGCATTTTCTTTCTTCTTTTTTAAAAATGAAGCAAAACAAAACTTCAAGACACACAAATTTCAATGGAAACCAAATTGCCACTTTAAGCACTTACAGGTTTAAGGAGGGGATTTTTAAGGGCAGCAGCAGCATATAGTTAGTTAACTTACTTTTCTGTAAACTTGCCAGTTGGCTTTACTGTAAAAAACTAATGTTTTGACAAAGCAAACCAAGCTTTGGGGATGCGTCATTTCTGGAAGAGACAACAGAAAACCCAGGAGATCCAAGTTCTCTTGCTGCCTTAGGGAAAAGTCTTACTGCTTAAGAGGCTGGTGTGTAAAATCCAAGGAACTCTTTGCTGGATTAGAGTATTTGTGACTCTCCCGCACAATAGAAGTCCAATAGATGGCGATGTTGGATTTTCCAATTTCCCTGTAAAAAGGATCCAGTTTAGTGAATTCAGAGCTGAATCTCTGCTGTGTTAAAGTACTGTGGGACTGGACTCTGAGCTGACCAGGAGAGGGATGAACTGTTGCACAATTACCTCAGGCTCCAGACCATATGTTAAATTTACTTCTTGGGACAGCTTTTTTTTTGATCTTCACAGTGCAGAAACCAAAGCTCAACAAATCATGAACAGAAAAAATAATTACCATTTTCCAGAGGTCATAGAAAGTTCAGGTTCTTCAGTATAATTAAACATGTGCACACAAGTCTCAGTGGAATCAGATTATTGTGCTTCCCAAAAAACATTTGAAAGGAAATTGTGAAATAGGCAATTAAAGGCTTTTTAATCATAGCTATAAATTAAAGTTTTACTACATCCGCTTTTTAGGCTGACTTATTAAAGAAATTGTGAGCGACTCTTATTAATTTTGAACACCCTTTCTCTTTCTCTCTAACTCTTGGCTGGAGTCCTATAAAGATTGTGGGAATTACTAGATAGGGAGCATATTCTTCACTGGTCGAGCTAAGATGTTTTGACATAAAAAATTTCCAGTACCAACTCCAGACTTCCTTTCCCTGTCACTTTCCACTTGTCTGAACAACCATATCCCACTATTTTTTTCAAGCTTTCCATTATTTTCACCGGTTTGACTCAAGTTCACAGGGTATACAATAAGGGTCCAGCCTGTTCATAAAGACCATTCTTTGCCTCTATCACTCTTTACATGTTTTGCAGAGGGAAGATGCTCATTATTCAGCAGGTGTAAATGAATTTGCCTCATTTGAGCTCAAAACTGTGCCAATCACACCATTAGAGTTTCTAAAGCAGGACTTGCCATGGTGTTGTTACTGATTCATTTGGTGGGATTTCATGTCCCACCTGTGGCTTTCATTTGCGTCTTGCTGCTTCTTACCCTCAGTGGTGCTGATGGAAACGTGAAGTGACTGAGAAGAGTTTGTAATCTCCTTGGAGGAATAAATAAAATTGCAACTTTAATTTTAAACTAACTTTAATTAATTAAATTTTGGCTGTTCTAGGTAAAAAACAAAGCCATAGATTATGATTGAGTAGAAATAGAACCTAATTTTCCATGTTCACAGCCCAGGCAGGAGAACATAGGGGTGCAGGGGCATCTGTCCATGTGGTGACATGAATTGACATAATAGCCCTGCTTTTTCCTGCAGAGACACTTTGTTTTTCTCCTCATTTTAGTGACAGACCAACCAGATAAACAAAGTACAACAAGTTGTCCTGTCATTAAGATGAACAAACGCTGATTTGTGGATTTACAACCTTTATCTTTCAGCACTTCTCCCTTTCTCTTGGTATTTTCAGCACTCTCATTTGTCTCCCATGTTATCCTCCCACATGTCCTGTTCCACATTGCCAAATCTTAGTGGCCCTGGGCTGTGTGTGCTGACTCACAGTCAGCATGTGCAAGTTAGTAGCCAGCAGGCTTTGAGACTGATCAAGGGACAGCCTTAGAAAGGTCTCCTGTGAAAAGGCTCTAATTTGGTTCCCTTCCCTCTATTCAGGGAGCTGGTTAATTTGTGGGATAAGGAAGAAGTGGATGCCAGTATACCAATAGTTCTGTGGATAATTATGTCCTGTGCTGTGCAATTTTATAGTCATTTGTGTGAGGGAAAAGTCAAGTGCAGAAACTGAGTGCTCAGAGCTCATCTGTTGGATAAGAAGTTGCTGTTTTGACATTTTTTCAAACTAGAACTGTACTTTATAATATTAATGTCCCCTCTTCTCTCCCTGCCACATTTGGAAAGATAATAGAAAACTGCATTTCCAGAGAGTAAAGAATGTAGAATGCTTTACAGTGTCAGTCTCATTCAGCTGGATTGATTTTACCATAACACTTCTCAAAAATAAGCAGCACTTTTGTGATAGCTGAGTGCACTGAAGCTTAATGGGTTTCATTTGTGTGCAGCTGGGCTGCACCAAAGCTCCCTGAGCCATTCCAGCTGTGCCTCTCTGCTGAATGGCTTTGGACAAGCCCCTAGGTAGGGATTAAGCTCCACACAGTAGCTTAACCTGGAGAAATTCACCATGTTTTATGAACACTTTCTGTGTTAAATGGCAGCAACTCTTCTTTGGAGGCAAATCTATTTGGGGTTCATCAGAAAGCCTGTTAATAAGCCTAAAAAACACCCATGATAGAGTGTTGTTGCATTGGACAGACCATCATCATGTGCCACTTCACTGAATCCTGGATGTTCCGCTTGGCAAAATAATTTTTGGCTGTACTAAAATATGGGCTAATATGGGCTTGTCCCACAAGGGTTTATGATCATGCCCTGATCCAAATAGTTTTTCCTTTAAAGGAAAACATTGCAACAAATGAAGGACTAACAAAAGGAAGAGGGTGATTTGTATGGCCTCATTTGGGCTGGCTTTTTCTGGTGGAGGTCGTAAAATATTCCAGTGGTAAAAATAAAGATATTTAGAATAGATTTGTTCTGGAGAAGTCAGGTGGTCCTACAAAAGTTTCATATTTTAAGGTGGCATATCAGGTGTTCTCCTCTGTAATCTTCATAGTCCCTCCTTCAGATCCATATGGGGCGTTTTTTCCCATTTTGTACCATCAGTTTTATTGCCTGTATCTCCAGTGAAGCTGTGGCTGGAGGTGAAGCAGGTATTGTTAGCAACTTATGAGCAAATATGATGGGATTTTGAAGTCTTCCATAGTTGACATATTTGCATGGATAGAACCCCACTGGTACAGTATTGCTGTACCAAAAGAGAAATTCATGAAACAAGAAGTAAAGAGCTTAAAAGAAGAGTGAAGTCATATAATATCACACATGGCTATAAAGAGCTTGGAGAAATGTATTTTTGAGAAATATTAGGAATATTCCTGCCTTATATTTGCTACACCTACAAGCTGTAGGCTCTCCAGTATTAAAATTTAATTTTAAGAATGAGACATAGTTTATTAAAATTCTATTTGAAGTATATATCAGGTATTGTGGGACATGTCTCTTTGGGTCTTTTGCTCTCTGAGGATTTTGGTAGATGACTAATACCAGTGTTTTGAGGCACTGAATGTGTTGTTAATGCGTATCTTTTTCTGATCAGTTACAATGTTTACAGAAAGCTGTTTTTTTCAGTACTAAAATGGCTGAAATTCTCTTTTTATAGATTGGAAAGAAGCGGTGAGGGAACTTGTGGGTTTTGTGACATTATATGTAACAATGCACAAAGATGATAAGTACTTACAGTACTTCAGTATGGGGTAAAAACCTCTCTGATTTCATCCATAATTAGAGAATTATAGCATTGTTTAAGGAGCTTAAATGATGATTAGAGATCTCTCTAATCCTTTATCCTCTCTAGCCTTTATTAGGACTAGAAAATAATTAAAATAATTATCAGTCTCTCAGAGCTATATAGTTAAAGGATTTAAAGTAATAGAATGCTGTTTGTTCTCAAACCTTGCATTATCACTTCTCTCTCAAATATGGATATTGAATTTAATTTACACTATACAAGTTTTGTGGCTCAAAATTTAGCTGAAGTGTGCTGTCAGGTGATAAGATTAAACGAATTCATTTCCGGTTCGCTGTAGTTTGGAAGAAGCTTTACAAAACCTGAAAGTGTTTGACAAACAACTGTATATTCCCTCCAAAAATTGTAGCAGTAGGTCAGAAATACAGTTCTCTGTCTCTCAGAGCCCCAAAGGGCACAGCTTCCTACTGGTGTATCACAGCTGGGTGTGATAATTCCTTATGGCAACATCGGTCTATGAGCAACAAGAGTTTGTTAACTGTTTTATAATACTTCTAGATTTTATAAACATTTTCCTTTTAAGAGGAAATTACTGCATTTTCCACAATCAAAACGAAATTATTAAAGTAGGAAATTAGCCATACTGCAACAGGATAGGACTTAAATATACTTATGTGGTTCTTACTATAACACAGGATGATGGGAAGATGCTGGAACATGACTTTCCTATCACTGGGCTTGGGGATGTATCATCTAACCACACACCACATCCACCCCTGGCTATTTGATGAAAGAATACACATGCAAGGAAACAAAAACTAAGGAAATGGCTCTCCATTGGATGTAGCATTGTTAAATTGTTCCCAAGCACTTTCAGTACATCAGTTTATGGTTTGTTCCCTGTTTCAAGCTTTAAAAAAAGGTCATAACAATTCCTAGTAAGGAAAGGCTTGGCTGGAGAAAGGACTAAATACTAATTGCCACGGTTTGTACCACTTCATGTGAAAAAATCAGTTAGTTCTGTGATTCACACTTAATTGCTAGGGATGAAAATAGCTTCTAAACATGACCTAAAAAGTCCCAGAAGATATTGTCAGGAATTCTCTTAAAGAACTGTATTACTGAGCTGGAAAATATTAATGAAGTGATACTTACACTACTCCATTGTTTTGACCCTTCTTATCTGAGAGGCAAAGTAAAGTCTCTAAATGTCCAGTGCTGTTTTCAAAGCCTGCTCAAAGAACCAAAGGCTCAGCACATCTGTCCTGGGGCTCGTTTTGGGCCTCCAGCGGTCACTGCTCTTTTGTGCTGTGCCCACTACACTATTTATGAGTTATTTGGAGTGATTTATGAGTGTTGCTTTTAGAAACCAGATCCTCTGGTAGCCTGTATGTTTAGAGGACACTTACTGATGTGCTGAAATGTAGATTATGAGCTCTCACCACTGCTGGTATTTTCAGAATTTTAAAGAAGAGCTTGGTAAAGCATAGAGGAGTTATAAATGCTGGTGATCAGGGAAGCAACTGCATCCTAGGAGTCACAATGGCAAACTTAATGGCTATGAGTGTTTTATTGTGAAGTGAGAATGGTGATAAGGGAACTTGGCTGAATTCCAGTCCTACAGTAATAGATGCAAGTGTTTAAATTTTTGAGAAATTACTTTAATCGTTGACATTGTTTTCAGTTTCTAAAGTGCGAATGCACAGTGACGTACAGCAACAATACGGAATTACAGGCAAAGTTGGGGCGACCTGCAGAGGAACAACCAGGACTGCATTGCTCACTGCCACTTCCAAACATCCATCCACACGGCTGGCACACCTGGACACCCACCCACTCACACATGGCCCCTGCCCACCCCCGTGTTTATACGTTCTTTCTATATACAGATGTGTTTGACCGCTCAGTAATTGGATGTGCACTTCTCTGGGTTTATGCAGCACTTTTCCTGCATTCTGTTCATGCTTCAGTAGTTTCTCTGGAAGTTGACTGGGAATATGGTTAGTCCCTGCACTTGGCCACTCCTGTGACATAGATCTGCCTGTTCCTCACTGGTTTCCATCCCATGCTATCCTGAAAAAAACCATGCACAGGTCCATTTCTTCGCCTGGGCCTAACATCAGACAGGTCAGGGAACAAACTGGTTGGGATCCATTCATTCCAGTGTGGTGTTTGCTCCACAGGCAGCTTTGCAGTTCAGTGTGTCACAGGTGGCCTCACAGTCCCTGTTGCTGGAGCCCTGGCTGCCGGCAGGGACGTGTCCATTGCGCTCCGAGAAGAGGCTGAAGGTGAAGAACTGGCACGGCTCCTTCTGTCTGCTGCCATCCTGCAAAGGGCTCAGGAGGGAGCTGGAGTTTTTCCATTCCTGGAACGTGCACATCTCCAGGTGTGGGTGAGTGATTTTGCTCACGTACCCGGGGCTGGGAGATGCTGAGGATAATGTCCTCTGGCTACCACTCAGGAAACTCCCACTGTCCTCCAGAGAGTCTTTCCTGTGGTGTTCGAAGGAGCACCGATTCCAGTTTCTGTAGCTGTAGGGCCACCAGCCCAGCTGCTTTCGGCGGTGGCACTGGCATTTCAGGATCTGTATAAAAGCCCTCTTGAACTCTTTGCTTGAGCAAGGGTAGATGATGGGATTCAAGCAGCTGTTAAAGTAGCCAAGCCAAAAAATCACCTTGAAGATCATTTCAGGTGGCTTCAGAGCTGAAAACAGAGATCCTGTCCACAGGAAACAAGCAGAAACGATATCTGAGATAATTAGTTTGTCTGCCTCTAGGAAGAGCAAATGTTACATCAGAGCCATGTATTAAAAATCTTTTACGCATGTTGCTTTCATTTTTGGTCTTTTGCTACTAAAATGTTACTTTTGTTATTTTTAAAGCTAATAATGAAATGCTCTTCGTTATCTGAAAGTCAAAGGAGCACATAATTAATGTAGAATTAAAAAGTAAAATGCAGTTTATGGGTACACACCTGCTGTACTAACATGTACTGATCCTGATGAGAGATCAATCCTCCTCTGTCCGAGCTGTCATACAAGGCACACATGGAATATTTTTGCAAAGGGCTTTCAAAGGTCATTTTTGAAGGAATAGATCTAAATGTTTCCCAGGCTTATTAGGAGCAGTGTGTCCAGACATACCTTATAACTTCTAATACATTCTCTGNCTGCAAAGGGCTTTCGAAGGTCATTTTTGAAGGAAAAGATCTAAATATTTCCCAGGCTTACTAGGAGCATTATAACTTCTAATACATTCTCTGGCAGCTCCCAAACATCCCTCCATTTATCCAGATTATTATCGTAGTACAAACCTTTTGAAACCTGAAGTTAGTTGTGGAACTTCCCATATCTCAGGCATTCATAAAAGTGTTGTAACCCAAAATAAGAGGTTATTCTGTGAATGCTTCCTCTTCTGTTCACAACCAAATAATTTCCCTAATGAGGCTGCCCAAATGAAAAACTCCTACTGAGAAATCCATTTCCTGTACTTTTAGTGTTAAAAGCGGGCAATTGATCAGCTGAATTTAGCAAATGAGGCTGTAGAAAATAATGTGTGACATTTTTAAAGAAAAACAGGCATTTAAGTTATCCAGCTGGGTAAAGACCTTTGTGTCTGGCTCAAGTAATCAAGGAATGGGGATTCAGGGGAGAATTCTTATGTCAAGAACTGGAGTTTGATTTGAAGACTTTTTCTCAAATGGAAGTCAACACCCCAGCCTGGATGTCACATCCTGACCTTTTCCACTGCAGTGGTTTCAGATTCGCTGGGCTGTGAAAGCAGCTGAGTCAGTTGTGGCTGTCAGATGCCTGAGTGGGGAGGGATGTGATTCTGGGCATATTTCCCATCTCACAGCAATGTGGAGGTCACGGCTTGGGCCTCAAAACTACGCAAAAGTACTTCCTATCCTCTTGGGTAAACAGCTCTTCCGTGCCACGGCACAGTGTGTCTGGATGGCAATGCTGGGCTTGGAGCCTCCTCATTCCACAGGAATCCAGAGGGGAGTGTGTGCCATTCCTCATACATCCACTGCCCTCCCCAGGGTGTCAACTGCTCCCTGAGGTGGCTCAGGAGAGAAAATAGGATGCTGAGCTGGCATCAGCTCTCTGGAAAGACTCTTCCTCATCAGTAAGAGTCAGGAAAGGTCCCATGAGTCCAGAACCACAGATTTTTCCCTGGCGGTGTTTGGGAGTGGTGCCAGCTAGAACTAGCTCTGCCCATTGCCTCGGAGCTAAGGAACATGCTGGCCCTTGGGGTTAAAATCAAGGGTTTAAATCACAAGGTTCAGAGAAGTTCTTCATGACTCCTGCACTTTACTGATTTTACCCATGGAGAGTAAATGGAGAAAAGAAAATATATCAGATAATCAATTGACTTGATGAGTTTTGATTGATCAGTTTTTTGACCTCACTTGCCAGACTTGATAGAGTGGTTCAGTTTGGAAATACACTGAGCAATAGCAAATATCATGAAGAGAAATTAACAAGTATTTTATTTAGTAGAAACTAATTGCATTTAGAGTCTGACTGGTTTTTTATAATGAATATTTTATTACAGAGAAAGTAAGTGAAGCATCCTAATGAAATTAGGGAACACTGTGGGAAACAATTTGGCATATTAATTGTCCTCACAGATTCTGCAGAATATCTGCCCAGAGCATCACTGAGACATTAAAGCTCAGAGTCCACTGGAGTCAGTGGAAGTCCTTAGTCCATAAGGACTTCAGTGGACCTGGGAAGAGACCTATAGTTACTCATAGAAGCATCAGTTTTCTTCAGAATCAAGTATTTTATACTTAGGTTAGATAATAGTTGATCAGTAGTACTGTGAATTCCCTGGATTTAAGGAGAAAAAGTCGATATGGATGAGTTTGGGGCTGTCAGGTGCTGTTTTCTGCGTGACAAAAAGATCACATTTCAAAATCTTCTAAATTCAGTTTTTCTTAGGTGAGAGCCAACCTGGGGGAATGTGTGTTCTGTTTTCTGGAACAAACACAACATCTGGTTTTATTGCAATGCAATGGTCTGGAGCTGTTTGAGTGCTTTGCTATGTGTCAGTGGATATTCCAGTGACAGGGGCAAGAGAGCTCCACTGCAGTGCTTTGTTGTTTGAAGATTAAAGAAAAGCCACAAAATTTGAAACTTCTTGTCCCTACTGATAACAGGTAGAAAATGAAATGTTACCATACTTGAAACACTGAGTGGGGGTAATCTGGAGAGAAAACCACCTTCTTGTTTGAACACCATAAAACAGAAATAGTTTGAGAATTGGTAATGAGTATTTGGAAGTTCAGTTACAAGGTCTGAGCAGATTCAAATAGTTAAGGTAACCTTGGAAGGCAAACACATCCTCTTATTTCAGAGGAGGTTTCATTTTGGTGCAGATTTGGTGCAGATTCTGACTGGAATTAAATCTGAGCTTTACAACATTCTCCACAAGAAAAAATTCCAACGTTATAAAAATTGCTGTAATGAGGAATAGCATTGCAAAATACCAAGTGATAACAGATGAGTTCTGAAACATGGAAAACAGGAAGCTTCACCAATATCAAACCCTGCCTCAATCTGTCCTCCAGAACACAGCTTGTGCAAAAATGAGTATTGCTTTGCAAGAAATCTGTTTTATGATGGAATTCGGCCTTCCTATGAAAAGTGACTTGATCAGATTTGTGCTGTGACCAACAAGAGACTTTCCCAGTGCTTGGCTGTGGGCGGCTCCTCAGGGTCTGCCTGGGAACCTCCTCTTCTCCCCCGTGTTCCTGCTGTGATTCCTGCAGCAGCCAGGACGGCTGGAAGCTGCTCATGGCTGAGTTACAACCACTGTGTGCACAGCTAGTAAAATTCTCCCTCTAGAAGTAATAATCTGCCTCTGCCCAGAGTTATTACGAGTTCAGAGAAAGGATGTGGTTGTCCTTTATTTAAGCCTTTGTGGTCCCTTTCACCACATGCTTTGCCAAGCCAGCATGCCAAAGTTTTAAAGCTAATTGGATTTCTAGAGCTCCTGATTCCTTCCCTTCCAGCATTCAGTGTTTGTTTACATTCCCCTGGACTTATTTAATATAGGAAAAAAACCTCACAGTTTACAAACAGTAGAGGATGAAATAGAGAGTATGGTTATAAAATTACGGGCTGATCATGCTGGGAGGGAGTGCAGGCCTTCTGGAGAAGGGGATTAGGATAACAGTGAAAACAGTTAGAAAACAGAGAAAATAGATCTCGAGAAAGAGGAAAGCATCCAAAATCAACAGGATAAAATTTAATAAAGAAGATGAAAGGAAAGATGGTTAAATTATAACTACTACAAATAAACAACAATAGATAGTGTTTGGTTGTGGTTATTTGGCATGTTGGTGTCTCTGTGGGATGCCTTGGGCTGCACATCCCAGCCCTGCCAGGCTGGAGGACAACCCCAGGAATCCAGCAGTCACTAACACACTGCTCCTGTGTTTGTGGGTATCTCATGTGTGTGTGTAGCACTTTGCTTTTGAGGAAGGAAAAATATCAAATAAGGAATAACTGCTGTGGGCAGGGACATCTTCTACTGGATGAGGTTGGTCAGTGCTTCAAACTGTCCTGGTTACGAGGATTGTCTGACCTACAGCTGACTACCTACAGCAGTGTCCTCATACTGCAGATGAACAAATCACTTGTATGAGACCAGCAGGAACTTCATTCACAATGGCTCACATCTGAGAGCTTTTTAAAGGCTCCAAAAAGTAGAAACTTATCTAGAATTGCAAAAATAAAACCAGGACTTTACCTCCCTTCAAGGAGTACAGGGAGGGATCAGATCTTTTTGCTAAAACCCAGACTTGCTACACCTTCTTATATTACAAGCAATTGCAAGGCAGAGCAGCAATATTTGCATTTCTACGGGGACAGTGTCTGTGTATTTAACCCCAGAACTAACATGGGCACTGCCTCTCAGTCCAGAATAGCTGTGCTGACTTAGACCATTGAGAGAGCTCACTTGTGCCTAAATTGTGTTGTCCTCACAGAAATACTGTAAAATCAAGATCAATTTTGATAAGAATCTTGTTTGGTACCTAAAACTGACAGTAGTCAGGGACAGAAACATGGCACTATTGTTGTTATTATTTTGTACAGAAGAATTACAAACTTCTGCAGCTTCCTAACTAGACAGAACATGGGCCAAGCTTACTCTTGTTTTGCAAAAGATTAGCTGATTTAAGGAGTCTAGAAAAGCTAATCTAAGTCTGCTGACATTTCATTTGTTACCCTTACATATCTGCAATTACTGAACATGCTTTGGTGTTGTTTTCTCCTCTTCTGACTTATAACTGAGACATCTCTCTTGGCCATGGTTAGCAGATAACAGGCTCCAGCATGGAATTGAGTAACACAGCTGCAAAGGTACTGTATGAACTTCCAGTGCAGTTTTTCTCTTTTGTCACTCAGACACATGGTTATTGCTTTCAGGTTTCTAGGGATCACCCAAAAGCCCGTCCAAATATCTCAAAATCTTGCAGCGGTCAGTGGAGAAGCACTTTGGTAAAGATGTGGAAAAACTCCTCGCTTTGTGCTATCTCAGTATTTCATAGGTGGGTGCCCTAAAGACCCTGAGACCTTGAGGTGTGACCTCAATGCTTTAGGACCTGTGTAACTTTACTCAGTGCTTTCCTCATGACCTCCAGCTCGAGCAATGGCACAAGTGTTTGCAAACACCTCTGGCATAAGGACCTTGTGTCCAGAGGAAATACCCAGGAATTTGTGTGGTTTCACCTGCTCTGATAACAAAGAACTTTGTTCTAAAAACCAGGAGTCTGTCAGTGACTGTAAAGTAAAAGGATTAAACCAGCACTTAAGGGAGGCCTTTTCAGTAAAATGAATCACCTTGAAATAATCTGGTCCTCCCCATGTGACAAAACACACTGTACTGGTCAGCAAATGCCCTTATGATGTTTGATTGTACATTCCCTGCTGTCACCTGTGCCATTGAACTTTGCACAAAGATTGACCTGCAGTGGGCAGAGGGGCAGATTGCCACGTATAGCAGTGATTTATATGAATTCTGTGTAACTATTAACTTGAGGACATCAAGTCTAGAGAGCTGGACCAGTTAGGCAGGGGAAGAGAAGGGAAGACTAAAACGAGATGGAAGACAAACCAGGCCTAAAGCCTTGCAGAAAGCAGAACCCAGTAGCATTGACAGACCTAATGCCTGCAAATGTTTCCCATGGGAAAGTAAGGGACCTAATTTGGTATTCTTGAGACAGAGGTGCAGAGGTTGGCCTCATGCAACATAAATCTGCATTTTGTACTTCAATAACATTTTAAGGATAATTTTGTATGGGCTGACCTGTAGCATGCAGATGTTTTCATGTTCTTTTTTATTATTTTCTAAAAAGGTTTCAAAAGCTTAATGCATAAAGATGGTCAAACCAATTCTATCTTCATCCTGGGGCTCTTGGGAACTTATCCCACTGCCAGTTAAGGTACAAGAATTCTGTTTCTGACTCCATCAGATAAGATCCCAGGTTTTGTGGGAGTGGAAGGACTTAAGCTCTAAAATGGGAAGTGAATACTGCTCTACTGGTTTCCCCTGGAATTAAGCAGTACCTGGGAAAGTTAATGTGCTCTGATGAAGGTGGTGGAGATGGGAATTTTTCCCCATTGTGGATGTGTGTGTCTGAGAGAAGACTGACAAGCCCATATCTCAATTAACAGGAATGAGACTAAACCTTTTCTTAGTAGCCAGAGGGAAACATATGATCCTTCATTTTGGATTAATTTTTTTAATAAAGGTATTGCCATAGAATTGGATGATCTGTTGTTTAAAGGATGGTGTTTTAATGAGTGGTAGCTTATTTCTGCAGGGCTTTAGTCATTAAAAGAATCTATTTTACTCAGCATTTTTCAGCAATGCATGTTTAATGTAGTCCTGATGCCGAAGGAAGAGTTTGTATAAAGGGGATGAAAAGAAACATTTATTTTAAAGAAGCAAGATATTTACTTTTCAAAGCTGAGTCACTGAATTTATGGCACAAGAAGTTCTCTCAAAGACATGTATGTCTTTAATTTATTTTTTTATGTTGCATCACAAACAATTTTGAGTGGCAGGATAACTGTTTACAAAGCCACAGAGTGTTTATAAATGTGTGCATCAAGGATGTTATGTAGCTCCACTGCTATCTGGAAAGAATATCCAGTAGCTACAGGAATAAAAACAAATTTCTCACATGACTCTCTTTGATAACAGTTTTGCTGCATCATCAGGTGCTTAAAACTGAAGACAGAATGGTTCAGTGGTACAAAACCAGACTGGGGGTAATTCTTCGTGCTGATGGTTTAATGGTGCTCAGTCCATCATGGTGTCAGTGCTGTAATTCTTCCCTGCAGTGTGTACAGAGCTCTGCCAGACCCTTCCTTGCAAAACCTTTGAATTTTTGCTTGAAAACCACTCTGTTAGCGGTAATATTATTTCTTTTCATTTGTCACAGAATATTTATTCAAACAGTGTGGCTGCTTTCAGCACCACATCTGTTCCCAGTGCATATCTGTCACTTGATGCAATAATCCTTTGTCTGGAATATCAAAACGGGCAGCTGTAAAATATATTGAAATGCCAGAGTGGAAGAATAATAATTTTGTCTGGCAAAGTAGTAGAAGAGCTGAGAACACTTTTAAAATGAAGGAAACTCCACTGCATATAAGCAGATTTGATAATACATGGGTCTGGGGTGCTGCAGAAACAACAGTTACTGACTTGTCAAATGTTTTGTCTGAAATCCAGAGCTGCTCTGTAACACCGTTCCACAGAGTCATGGCATTACTGAGGGAAACAAGGGGCAGAAAAATAAATAGGAAAGAGGCAGGTGTGAGGGTATCATTTGGGATAATGGTGAAAACATAAGGCGTGAGAAATGGAGGCTAAGGGAGAAGCTTATCCTTGCAGTGAGTGGAGGTGAGTATCTGTCTGGACAGTCCAGGACACTCATGGAGAGCTTGGAACACCATCAGTACCGTTTGATTTCTGCAGTTTTCTATCACAGAAATTGATTTCATAACGTTGAGTGTTTTCTGAAAGAGTTTTAATAGCATTTCATTTAATTGTGTGTCTTTAGGACACAAAGCAAACTGTTTCTGGTAAGAAGAGTGCAGCACACAGAAAGCTCTTCAAGGATTCTTTCTGCACTGCTTTACCCTCTCCTGCAGGTAAGGACAGCTGCATTATGCAAGTCAGGAAAAGGGCTTTTCCCCACCTGTTTTAGTGAGCAGTGCTTTAGTCATGTCTAACACTGTTAATTAACTCTGCACTGATACACAGAGATAAAAAATATTGGATGCTGGAGTGTGCTGGATAATAAATTAAAAAAAAAAAGAAAGAGTTCAGGGACAAGGAACAAAACCATCCCTATTCCTAGTCTGCAGAACAAAGGTAAAGCATCTCCTATTTAAATGCATTTTTATGCTGCATTGGGTACTATGGATATCTTTTGACCCTTTTTTTAGACAGAGGATTTCTAGACAGGGGCCAGGAAAGCCAGCAGTCTGAATTGCAGTGCTAAGATGTTGATCTTTTCATTCCTCTAACTGACACACACTCCTCAGCTCTGTGGATGCCAAGGGCTCCCAGCACCGTCCTGGAGGTGTTGGGGTTGCAGCACTCGGTGTGTGTTGGGTCAGAGCCCCCAGCAGTGGCTTTAACCCCCAGCCCACCCAGCCCTTCTGCCAGACACGCTGTGCTGTGCTGGAGGCTCCCTGCCTGGCACCCCACTGGACACGATTTGTAAGGGAGATTAAACTGTATTCTGTCAAGCAAGAAATTCTCCCCTCAGGTGTCTTAAACAATGACTCACTAAACCTGCCAGGGAAGCTCAGGAGTTTTGGAAACTTCTCAGAGGGAAAGCTGATGCTCTTTCAAGAAACTTGTGTCTCGCGTTGCTTCTGCCCTGTGACCAGAATGTTTCTAGGGGACTTTTCTGCATCTGTGTTCGTGAGGAGTGTCAGGAGCTGTACTGGCTCTTGATAGCTACAGACATGCCCTGCTGAGCTCACATTTGCTTTTTTAGTTCTTCAAATATTCAAAATCAAGGAGGGAATCTACTTTATCAGGGATCATGACCTACTAGCTGCATATCTAGTACTACCACTGGTACCATATGGTGGAAATAGGTTTCTATCCACAGGTGAGTATTTTTGCAATAGTTGGAAACTTGCTCTATGTTATAAACTTTCTTTAAGAGCCAGTACAAGGACTTAAACATCAGCAGCCAAAGAGAACTTTGCACATAGTTTTCCTTCTGTTCAGAATTTTTCACATCCTTAATGTTACCTTTATGCAGATCTTGAACTGTAAAGGTTTTAAAATCTATAATACAATAAGCTAGAGATTACAAAGTTGCCCTGCAGTAGCTGAATTAGTTGTCCTGAAATAAAGATTCTAGTCTAAATGACATTACACAACCACTGAAATTATCACTTTGTAATACTTCACCAGGAACAGGTTGCTGAACTCAATTTAGTTTTCTAAAATAGTCGCTAAAAATATTCACTTACCACTCAATCAGAAATGTTTTCAGGGTAACTAAGTAAACACAAATGTAGAACATTAATAAAGGCTTTTTCTCACTTTTCTTTTCCCAACTCTTTCCATATTTAGGCTGTCAGACTGTCTCTGTCTCAGAGAAATGAATTTTGGAGAGATATTTCTGAGAGCTTAGTAATTGAATGTCTTGAGATTCTCCACTTCAGGGGCAGTGCTAGCATTAAAAACAATGCAAGCAAAGATCACAAGGATTTAGGAACACAGAGCCATGTGCTAAGGCCACATCAAATACTTAAATAATATTTTAAAGCTGAAAGTGCATAAAGCAGCTGCCCAAAGCTCACGTGGCAATGTCCCGAAGTGCCTCAACTGAGATCTATAGAAACCAATGAGAACCTTCCTGTGGGGATCTGTGGGCATCTTCATGTCTTTGCTTTTGGGATTTGATCAGTAATGTTTGAACTGAGAACTAGAGCTTTTTCAGCTTCCCAAAGCTCAGGGGAGCTTTTCACCTCATCATTAGATCAAGTCAATTTTCATTTAAGGCTCCTAATAACGCCAGAAGTCCCAGACACTGAGCAGTGAACTGAACCAAGAACATTTCAGTGCTGAAACTCTCTCTGTTCTTATGTAGGATTTTTGCCAAAGCATCCTATGATAATGTTTCTGAAACATAATTCAATTCAAATGAAAAAAGTGGGATTTAACATATAAACTCTGTCAGTATTGTACCCTGATTTGACATCTGCCCATCACTGAGGACTCCAGGTGAGCAGCTTTCTGCACACTTCACAAAGTTCAGCAGGACTCTGAAAAAGCCAGAATCAGGAGTTCCCCTCCCTTCCTTTCATCTGTTCACTGAAGTTCCCACAACACTATCTACTTCTCATTCATTTGATTTTCTTTTCTATGATATTTCTGCAGTACCCAACTAACCCACTTTCCTCCCCCTCCCCTCACAACCCCCTGATTACCAACTTACCTAGTGGCAAAACAATGAAGAAAGGTAACCAGCACAGGATAAACATGCCAACCACAATTCCCAATGTCTTGGCTGCCTTCTTTTCTCTAGAGAATTTTAAAAGTTTGAAAGCTAAGGAGTTCCTGGGATTGTGACCCTTGGATTTGGTGTTGTTTAGGGTGTCCTCGTGAACATTCTTGTAATGAATCCGTAAAGTCAGCTCTTTGGAGTTGGACATTTCTTTCATCACCCCAGCTTCCAGGTTTTTAGTAGTCCTTTTGGCCACTATGTAGACCCGACAGTACATCACAAGGATGACAATTAAAGGAATATAAAATGACCCCAAGG
Organism: Pachyramphus minor; assembly: GCA_013397135.1. Taxonomy (NCBI): domain Eukaryota; kingdom Metazoa; phylum Chordata; class Aves; order Passeriformes; family Tyrannidae; genus Pachyramphus; species Pachyramphus minor. The sequence continues at coordinate 354,114 of VYXB01002892.1, forward strand.
AAGAAAACAAAGCATAGAAGGGTTCCTCGGTGATGCGGCACTCCTTGTCGTCCTTGGGAGCTGGTTCTTTCCAGCCCAGAAGAGGCCCAATGGAAATCACCATGGAAAGGACCCAGACACCCAGGAGAGCTAAAATTGCCCTTCTTCTTGTTACCAGTGTTGGGTACTGCAGAGAATAACGTACCCCTATATATCTATCAATAGAAATTGCACACAGACTTAAAATGGAGGCTGTGCAGCACAGCACATCAACTGCTGCCCAGATATCACAAAATATCCTCCCCAAAACCCAGTAGCCAAGGACTTCCAGTGTAGCAGAGAACGGAAGGACTGTAAAACTCAGCAGCAAATCTGCTATTGCGAGGTTAATGATGAAATAGTTTGTAGGAATTCTTAAATGTCTATTGCAAGCAACAGAGAGAATTACCAAGATATTACCTATGATAGCAAAGAGGATAAAGGCACCGAGGATCAGACCCACAATTATCGCCCTGCTGGTAGCCCAGGCAGGTGAATCCAGGTTAGCTGCTGTCTCATTGGAGTTGTTCGCAGAAAAATTGCCATTACTTAGTGCAGACACTTTCAAATATCCAGGTATCGATGTATTGGATTTATCGTCAAGGTAGGTATTCATCTTAAAAATCATCCTCCATAGCAAGTTGTGATTGGGTCCCTCACACAACACGCCGATGGTTTGAGTCAGTTCAAAGTCATCTCTCGACCCAAGAAGTTGCTGTAGGACCCTGGCCAGTGTGAGGTGGAGAACTCATCTGCCCTGAGAGCTGTCAGCTCTGAGCACGTAAAACTTGCCCAGCGTGGAGTCCTCGGAACCCTGTCAGAAACAGCAGGCTGTTCAAACTTGCTTAATTTCTCGTAACGACTCGTTGAAACACAAATGAGCAGGCAGAAATCCTGGCTGGAGCTGGAAAGCAGCACTTTTGATCACGGCGCCCCTGGAAGACAAGACAGGTTTTACAGTTTTCCCTGGAGCGTGTGTGGCTGTGTTGGAGGGATGTCCCTGTCAGGCTCCAGGAAGGTTTGTCAGCATTTCCAGCCCTGCGTGAGCTGGATCCGATGTCACGGTGCCTGTGCAGTGACATCACTGCGGCGGGGCCGGCAGCGCTAGAGGGCAATGCAGGCCAACATACAGCTCCCACCAGTCACAGCTAAACAAACGGAATGGATCAGTCTTAATTAAAGCATTTGCCACACAAATCTGGAGTGGAAACCTTTAAAAAAACACTTTCACTGTCTGAGGAAAAATATACTTGGCGGGCTGTGGTGAAAGCAGCAATTTCAGTACTAAATGATCTGTTGCCCTTTTGCCCACTAAGGAAATATATTTGAGTTTATTTTGCAATTGAAATGAATCACGTGTCATTTTAGAGAACTAATCATCTTCTAAGGACAAACAGGTTGGTTCCAAATATCTCTGGCTTGTTTGTAAATGCAGTACTTAATGATTGCATGAAGTTTGTTTCTAACTGTAAAAATTCTCTTAATAATAAAAGATAGTAACAGATTAGCAAAATCTTTATATTTGCTCTATACTCCTGTGTAACAGGATGAATGTGGCTTCATCTCCTCTTTTCTCCCTCTATAACTTTTCTAAGCATGGGTGCATTATAAATCCCAGACTTGAACAGAACTGAGCACCACAACCCACAGTCCAAGGGAAGGCAGAGATAAGTGTTTAGAACCTTTTCCAGGTACTCTTTATGCTTAAGCATCTTCCTATGTCTTTAGTAAGAGCTCTGAGGTCACTGAGACTGTTGTTAACTTGTTGTAACTCTGGGAAGAGTTATCCTCTTACAGTAGGCTATAAAACAAAAAATGTGAAACAACTTCTTTATTTTTTAGGTAATAGCCTTTAATGTTGAAAGCAGTGGTTTCTTGATTTCTTAATCTTTTGTTACCTGGTGGGTGGAAGTCTCAAGTCTTTAAAGCTCAGGGCCATTAGTAACAAAAAGTGAAGGATTTGCTGAAATTTTGCCAAAATACTGTTCTCAACTTTCTGTCATCGGATTGTGTCCTGCAGCTGTTGCCTGCAGTACTCTGGGTTACTCTGTATTGATTTGCCTGTTACAAGATGTACTGTGTTTGAAGTAAAAGGTTCATTTTTAATGAGGCAGCTATGGCTGAAAGTTGCAGCTGACTGCTGGTTTTAAGGACAAAACAAGTAAACACAAGCTCTGGTTGGATTTTCCTCGAGGAGATGTTTGTGTAGCCCTCCCTACACAGGACTATGGCACAGCACTGTCATTCAGAAACTTAACTTTGAAATGTTTACAAGAATGACACCATAACATGTCACAGAGTCACTGAAGGGAAGAGGGACAAATACCCGGTTTATGAGCTTAACCTCAGCTTTTCTGCCTCTGCTCTCTTCAGGGTAGAGTTTTCACTGCTAATAAAAGCAGTTACCAGCCTGTGACTTTGGGCATTTACCCTTCACATTTAGCATTCCTGCTGGACTCCACGGAACCACTCAGTTCTGTTTGTGTTTTCTTATTTTGTTTCTCTGCCTAGTCTGTTCAAGCTGTAAATTCCTCAGGCTGGGGGCTCTGTCCTGCTGTGAAGGTGCTGACCCAGCTGCCAGGGGTGTGATAAAACTGTGCCTGGCCAAGGCAATGACTTGGGACTTCTCTCAGTGGAACTAGGGTATCACAGAGGGCACAGAGAGTTGCTGAATCTTCCCACTCTTGGTGTTTGAGCTACCCTGATTAAAGCTCATGTGATTAGACCATTAGGTCCAGACATAATGATGTTTCAGCCTTTGGAACATAAGAAAATATGTTCACTTCAAAATGTGGAGAGCTTGGACAAGAAAAGGTCGGTGAGGGTGTAAACTACTTTGCTTTGATTTTGCAGCTGGCATCATGTGGGACATGCCCAGATTGCAAAGAATAACAGAGTGGCCTGGAAATCCTCCCTGGCTTTGGACACACTACAAGAAGGCTTTGTAGGGCCAAGGAACCAGATCTTTCAATAGCCTTTCAACAACCACTTCCAGGAGTCAGCTGGTTCCAGCTCTCTGGCAAGGTCTGGGACACTGTGCCAACAGCAATGACAGGAAAGAGGAGAAGGGAACAGAACAGGGTTTCTAACTGCTAGTGGTTGGACTAAAACATATTTCTTTGCTCAGTACTGGGACCAGACTGCGTCCCTTACTAGTGTTGCTTTCTGTGCCCATTTGGATGAAACCATAGACAGAAAAATCCTATTCTAGGGGTCAAAGGAAGACAAAGCTGCTGCTCGTCTCTCACAGCCCTACTGAGAAGTCTGATGTGTTTTCATCAGACATCCCTGTTTACCAGTCTGTGTAATGACATACTGGCTGAATAGTCATGAGACTCAGATGAATAATGTTCACAAATTGCTTGGAGATCTTCAGCAGCAGGTGCCATGATAAAGCCAAGTGTATTGAAACCTGACCATGAACATTAACCATTTATCTGCCTTGATTGAATAGGTACTGTGAGAAACTGCCAAGTTCAGGGTAGCACTTCAAGGTAGTGCAATTGAAAACACCTGCTCAGAGCAGTGTGGATTGTATTCATTGCAGAGGTATTTTCCTTCAGATGAATCATAGTTTTCAATGAGAAAGTAAATTTAATAGTCTGAAGATTCTCCTCTATAATATTTCAATAATGATGTACAGAAAGGCAGGATGGTTCAATGTGCATCTGCAGAGAGCTTGCTGAACAGCAAAAGACTGAATACAGAGCATGCAATAGAGGAAATGTGGAGAACACCTTCATGTGTTCTCAGGTGAGTTCAAATTTGCAAATATGCAGAACTTCAAAAATGTATTTTGTGAAAGCAGATAAATGCAAAAGGAGACATTTTGCACTGCTCAGTTTTGTAAAGATCTGTGCTCCTATTCTTCATTTACAAAGGGATATTGAAAATTTGTGCTGGCATTTTGATTTGATTTCTGATACACAGCAGAGAAACTTCCAGAGCACATTTGTAACGCTGCTCTTAATTGGGCATGGAAGTATGAGCTTGATATAGGATTTAAATGAGTATATCTACATACAGTTTCATATAATTCCTCCTAACTATTTCTGTCTCATCTGCTGCTGTGTCTGATAACTGAAACATTACCAAGTAGAATGAGGAGGTGGGCTTGAGGAAGGTTTTTTTGTATGACTGTGGGTGGGTATGTAGACTCCTGTGACAAATAAGTGTATCTGCAGCTCAGAGAAAATGTGAGACTGTGTGGCACTAGATCATCTTCTTCATAGTAGAGCTTCACTGTAGATGGGGCCGTTAAAAACATACTGATAAAAAGATGAAACTCTTGTCTGCTTTTTTAGGAACTCTAGTGTTAGTTACAGAGCTGCACTTCATTGCTTATTTTATTAATTACAGATGATGCAAGAAATTACTACTGCATCATTGTACTGTTGGTACAACTGTCCTTTCTGAAGTTGATCTTTCTCTAAGCACCACTGGACAACACTAAAAATCACAGACAGTGTGATCCAAAAGATATATTCCTTTGATTTCCATTCCTGCTGTTGAGCAGACCTTTATTCTTCAGGGAAGACATTTTTGGCTTAGCCAGATTTGTAAAAACTTTCCACAGACACTGGAAATAAACAGTGCTATAGTTCCTTTACATTTTGTGATAAAGAAGGAACATGTTTCCTTTGAACAAGCCCTGAAACTCGGGAAAGGGAATTTCCATGATGACAGGAGAAAAATGCATTTAAAATGCTAATTTTCAGTTGTCCAATAGCGATATTTAAAGCCTTGTGTGTTTATTTTCAGAGTAAGAAAAATATCTCATGGGTTTGTGCTAATAGCTCAGGTTATTAGCTTGACCTTGCCAAAACAAGATCGCAAACACTTGCAATTTTGAACAATCTTTTTTTTTGTGGTGATTCAGTTCTTGTTATTTCTATGTAAATAGAATTTACATAGAGAAGAGCATTTTCTAATAAAATGTAGTCAATTAAATAAGATACTATTGGGTTTGTGTTGTCACTGGCTCTTAAATCCTTTTTCACATTTAGGTTTTTTGGGCCCATTGCCCACACTAAACCATATTTTTTCTCACACACCTTTATATGTACATTTCTGCTAAAGCTGTGCTGGAGACCCCCAGAATGACCAGTTATTGATACAGGCCCTATCTCAGAAACAAGACTTCATGAGGATGATGCCAGCTCACTGTTTGGGACAGAGGATAATGGACTATGTATTTAGGTTAGGTAGAAAAATCAGTATTTGGAAATCTGGAAAAAGTCTGTCCCTGCCTTCAGGAGAAAGGAAACAGCACAACCCCCCTCAGCAAGAGGAAGGAGAGCAGGTCTGTGTATGGAATTGTCAGCTTGGAAAGCGCTGGTTGTCCTGGCTGGGCTCTGTCCCATCCGCAGGGATAACCTGGACAGGAGCTGTCCAAAGGAAGTGTAACACCCTTGTAATGCTGTGCTAAACTAAATAAAGAGGATTTCTTCCTGATCCCCCATGGAGATGAGTCCTAAGCCTGGGTGAACTCTTTGACTGTACAATCTTTCAGAATTCAAATCCAAATAGGGGACTTTTAAGGGAACCAGATGAGGCAAAACAGTTGAATTGTGGGTGGTGAGGCAGGAGGAGGATACCAGGCTCTCCTGAAAGGATCCTTTCCTTCCCTATGCATTTAAACTATCTCATAACTGGTATCTTTTAGAAGAGATTTACAAAGGAATGAACATGAGGTTTTAATCTGCATATTATAGTCTGTTCTAGATCATAGAAATTCAAATTAATACAGATTGCACTGTCTTTTTTTAAAAAGGCACAAGGTTGGACATATTTATTTACATTAAATAAGTTCATCTTGATTGAAAATATTTATTGTGACATTAAAAGGACAGTAATCAACTGCTGAAAAAAAGAAAAACATTTTAAACAACACATAACTTATGTTATTCACTGTCATAAAACAACATTGTGCTGAGGGCTGTGCAAGATTAGGAGCAGATTCAAGGTTTATGTGGCTAATGAAGCAATCACTGATAAACTGGCTGAGGTGACCACAGTGTTATAAATCTTCATGCCTCAAGAAATAAATTTAAAGGTAAATTCAGGTTGGATAGAAGCTCCTCATACTGGCAGGTGATGTCATAAGTAATTAGTCTCATTTCTGTGCCACCTTCTGAATCATTCCTTCACTCTAAGAATGAGGGACTGAGCCTCCAGTAATGTTTTTAACAGAGCAGGAATGTGGCCGGGAAAGGGATTTTTCAAAGGTATCTCAGCTGGCTCAGAGCTGTAGTGGCACTTATTGGGAATTTTGCTGTCTTGATATTTTTGACCTTCATCTTTAGGTACCAAATACCTTACTGACCCTTAGAAACTTCTGCAAACTCCCCCCTGATCTGTCCACCAGAGCCACAGTTATTTCTGTACCTGATGACAGCTCTTCCTTTATTTTAAATATCTGGATGATTTATTCTGCCTCTAGTAGTCATAGCAATTTGGATCACAAAGTAATGGGACATTTAAATTGAAACTTTAATTTTCCAGGTTGGACATTTTTGTGAAATACCAGTATTTTCTCTGAAAAAACTAACATAAACTTATTTTTCTCCTTTCTCTGTGTAACTAAGTTCTGATCATGGTGTGCACAGCACTTAATTTCATCTTTATGACATTTAGAATTTGCAATTGCAGCATAAATATCTTATTGCCAGTAAATGAATGGGGACTCACTGCTGATAAACACTGAAATGCATCTTGCTGGGGTGATATGCAAACCATTCTGATGGTTTTGCCTTGATGAAAATGCCTGGGAGAGGCAATGACTGAGTTTTACACATGCAATAATACAGCCCTTAAAATATGGGCCTAGATCTTCTTCCAAAGAGATTGATGTCAATCTATCATCTAATTCGTTTTGTTCCTTTTCATAAATCTGAATGTAAATATATTTCAGGATGTATTTCAGGATATCTTTATTGGAATCAAGCAATTTTCTAATCTTGAAGAATTTTTGATATCTAGTTTTCATAAAATGTTGGTATCTGAGAAAAGGAAGCAAGTTGAGACTTTCTGTTTCATTGCTTCCCTGCTCCTAGAGAAGCTGGAAATTTGTATTTCTCCTCCATATCTCAGTCATTATCCAGTCATTCCTTTGCTTAATTACAGTAAAAATAAGAATAGTGTCAAAGGGCAGAATTCCTTGGGAAGGTTTGCAATTGGATAAGAAGCTGCTTTTGGTGCATGGTTGAAAACATCAAGATAATAAAGAAGCAGAGGACGAGGAGGAGCTCTTTGCTGTACAAGAAGGGAATGAAAGAAAGAGAACTTTTTGAAAAACACAGCAAAAAGAGCTGAAACAGTGACTTCTGTCCTATCTCCAAATGTGCCTGTTCTAATGGTCTGTTAATCGAAACAGGAGGGAAAAAACATTGCATAATCCTGAAGTCTGGAACTTGATGGCAGCAACTGTCCCTTTTGTGTCTTTTCTTCTAAGAACAATTTGAGCCTCCTGTTTAAGGAGGGAACCAAGATATTCCCTCTTCCATAGGACTTTATTAGGACTCACTTTGTGAGACAGGTGTTTAAGAGTTACTGATCCTCCTCCTCCTCCACAGCAATGTTTGGAATGCATATAAACATCTCATAATACTTTAAATTATGTACTAGTGCTTTCACACTACTCAGAGTAAATTAAAGAGGTTTGTGCTACTCTGTCTTTTAGAGATGAGTGTAAGAGGAGAAATACATTTTTTTTTTAGTTCAGAATTGAAATGAACTTTCAGTATTACCCAGTGCATCAGCCAGAACACATTCCTACAGGTGGAATTGTGAGAATAACAAAGAAAAGAATTGGAGTTTCATTTGTATTTTCTGTTAAAATGAACACTGAATTCTTCTTTCAAATAGTGTTAAATATTCATGAATCTGCTATTTTTTCCGTATTTTGTTCTTGTGAGAAGCCATAAAAATCTATAACCAGTCTTTATTTCTCCAGGGAAAAATTAGGTGAAAGGAAACATCTGTTTCTGTCTTTTTCCTGTGAAGATTTGGAATAATTATATCAACCATTAAAGCAACTGGAAAAAACCTAATTCTATTTAATTCTAATTATGTGCATTGGATATGAAAATGAACTGCATTTTGTATTGCTTGATAGCTGATGGTAGTGTAAGAGAACAATGAGAGCAGCTTTATTTTGTAGACCTAAAATGATATCTGCTGCTTTCCATATTCCTGTGGTTTAACAGAGGGACATGTGAGATGTGTCTGCTGGTTTTCCAGGTGTCCTATGGCAGTGCAAAGCAGGAGAGTGCAGGTGGTTGTGGAATCACTGCATGAAAGGGAAAAAGCCAGGGAAATCACCTGATCCCTGCCTATTGCAAAAGACAGAAAGCAGAAAACCTGCAAACCACCTCTGCAGGTCCCACTTCGATTATTTAACTCCTCTGACAGGTGCCTGAGCAGTCTGGATGTTCATTATGGATTTTAGTGGTAGCTGCAGAGTGTGCAGCAGGACAGGGGAGGGAAGCTGAGGGAATTCAAGCTATTAGGAACTTTATAGTCTATGACCAGCACCTTGGCTCTGCCCTGGAGGTTTGCTGGCAGCAGAGTAACGCAGGGATGGCGCAGTCTGGGAGCACTCCAGCACAGAGCCCTCCCGGGGCTATCAGGGATTTATCAAACACAGCTATTGATTGCTCATTTTCTTACATAAACAGTTGAGCTGTAGCTCCAGGCACACAAGATAAGGGCCTTTTCCTGAAAAGGCCTATAATCCCACCAGTGTCCACCCTTGGAGTTGTTGGCCAAAAGCAAAGCGCAGTGGTGCTGTGGAATGGAGCTGCTCCAAGCCTTGGCTCAACTGAGAAAGTGGGATTTTGATGGAATTCACATTTTTTACACACTCACTGCAAGAGATATTCTTAAAAGTGTCACAAATCACCATGAGTCCGAAATAAAAGTGAGCTAAAGGCAGCAGTTTTGGCCCATCAGCAATAGTTTCTGTTTCAGAGAGGTTTTGCAAGATCATTTAACAAGCTGTTCCCCACCAGCACGGGGCAGTGCATGAACCATGGCCAGTCACAAGCACCTGTCCTGGAGGAAATCTTATCATCTTGCTTGTCTGTGGCATAAAGGGCTAAATGACAAAGAATACTGTGAGTAACTGTGTCCAGGGAAAGAGCAGAGAAATACCTGAGAGCTCCATGAGTGCAACTGTGCAGAGATCTGTCAGAATCACGGGAGGGATTTGGAGAAGCTGAATACACCAATGGGTATGGTGCATTGCAGTGCATGAGGAAGGATGAGGTACCCTCAGAAATTCATGTTTTGAGATACTGCAAATTATTTGTGGTGCCTGAGTTTTTTAATTATACAAAATACATGTTTCAAACAAATAGGAAATGATCCTTTAGAAAGAACCTGTTGAGGAGCTGATATATGGGGTGTTGTCTGGATAATTTGTGACCCCACCAGGCAGTGCTTCTGCAGACTTTGTCCATTCCAAGTCCATTACTGATGTTAATTTGTAGTAATTAAGAATGACATTCGTGACTCCAGCAACACACATCCATCAGAAAAAACAACTCAGGAAGGCAGCACTGGCTCACAAGTTAGTGATGCCAAATGAAGTCATTAGACTTGTCAGTCAGTCTGGCACCACTGTTCTGGTTAGAAACTTTCCTTTTTTGGGTAGGAATCACCCAGCATCTCTGTGGCTTAAGGAGATTTGGCTGAAACCAGAAACTACTCCAAGAGTAGCTGGTTAAAAAATAACTCACCTTTAAGGGCATCGAAGGAAAGAGAATCCTGACCTACTTCTGACAAGAAGCCAGTCACAGCTTCATTCCTTCTGACCCTTTGGAATGAGCAGGAACATTCACCCATGATGAAGATAATGGAAGAAAATATGTATGAGAATGAGTCACTGAAATTTTTGTTCAGAAGGCAAGATCCAGGATCTCAAGAGACCTTTATTTATAGCCTAGGCAAACTCAACAGAGAATTGCAGGAGGACAAATGAAACTGTAAAAGAAGCTGAAGTAATGGATAATGATAACTTGAACGTGCTATTTCCATCACAAGTTAAGTGAGCACATTATGTGTACATTTGCAGTAAATCTGCAAAACTGCTTAGACAGTTTTAATTCTGGGGAGCACTGAAAGATTTTTTGGAATATATGTTGGAGAAAAGTTTCATTTCATGTGTTGTCTTTATCCCCATCTAAGCAGTGCAGTGGGTTTTGTCTAGGACAAAACCTGCTAAAAGTCTGGAGAATACTCAAAATAATACTAGGATCTGCATCTCACCTTTGTGTCTGAAGTGCTCCCACTTCAGGGTGTGATATTGCCATAAACGAAATATATTCATATATGAAATATATTCAGGGACAGAAAGTATTTACAATTGCAAGGGTAAAATCAGGCTGACTTAATGTAATGTCTGTCACCCTCATCTCAACTGTGATCTTAAGTAACTGTAGAAAATAGGCACCGGACTTCTCCAGAGCTGATGGAAGAGGGAAAAGTTCCTGTCATGCATGTTATTTAGTGAAAACAGAGACTCACATGATTTACGTGAGTGATTTGTCTGTGTCCACATGTAACAGAAAGGCACTATCAAGGTTAGAGCAGCACAGTGTACACGGAGAATATCCCAAATGCCACCACATTGCTCAGCCCTCGAGCTGTGATCTCCTCTGCTCAGACTAATTCCCTGCTCACCTCAGGTCCAGTGTGAGCTGCAGTGCTGGCACTGGGCAGGGCACTGTCCTGAGCCTGAGGAGATGGGAATTGGAATCTGAGCTCATCTAATGGGCTGCTGAGTGAATCTAGACAAGTCATATAGTCTCCCAGTGCCTGGGCTTCTCTGCCTTTCAAGGAAATGATGATGCCTGTCCTTTAAATAAAACACCTTCAGACATTTAGCTGAAAAGCAATGCATCAGAAAAATATTATTACTAGCTGTGAGGCAAATATAATATTGTGAACAGCCAAGCTCTCCCCCTTCCCACATGCATACATATATATTGATATATTCCGAGCCACTTCAGTACAAGTGTGATTTTCTTCTGTTCATACTTACAGTCATGATTCCTCTGTCTGTGCTCCTGCTGGAGTGAATTTTTCACAGAGCCTCTGTAGCCTTTTACGCATACTAACAGGGTGAGCTCGGCTGGGGTGTGACTGAGGCTGTTACAGAGAGAAAAAACAGCAATGCTTACAAATAACCGAGCAACTGAGAACTTCAGTGATGTACCTGGTGCTGTGATGTCCTTCAGCCCTGGAAAAATGAAGTGGTGGGAATTACGAGTTGGGTGTTTTTGGCCGAATGGCTGCAGCGCGTGCTCCGCTGGCTGTGACAGGAGTATTTTTGGAAAGGATCATTTGGAAGGGGTGATTCTCTTGCCTTGCCTTGCCTTGCACGTCACTGTGATCTCAGTGCTGCCGAATATGTGATGTATCTCCAACTGCAAGTCTGGCTTGCAGCAGCTGCATGGTGAATGTGAAGTGTCATAGAAAGAATGAAGGTACCTCCCAAGTAGGCTCTAATAGCAATTTTTTCACTGTTTATTGCTGGATTGTACCATAAGAGGCTTACAAATGCCTGAAATTAAACTGTGCATCAGTAAGCAAATATTTTAGAGATATGGATCAAAATTTTCCGGTTAAACAGATTTTTATTGATTCCTCTGAAATATTTTACAAATGCTTTTAAATTTTTAATTTAAAAAAAATCATACAGAAGTTTGCAATCCAGACTTTCCATGGGACCTTGGAGATTTTGCTGTACTTTCTCTTCCTGTTATGTGGCAGGATGGAAGTTGTTATTAATATCAGGGAGGTAAAGGCCCATCATGAGAGAGCTCCATGACAAAGTGATTCATCTGAATTCTGGATCACAACCATTCCAATTCCTCCTCACCTGTCTCAAAGTGGGACACCCAACTACTCACCCATATGACTCATATTTCACTCCTTTCCCATAGTGGCCAAGAGATTTTCCCATCCATCAGTTTTCTCTTTTCCCTGCCTGTTTCTGGCTGGCTTTATTGTTTGAATACTTTCAGGCAAGTGCCTGGCTGGTAGATGCATCTTCCAGCAGAAGGCTGAGACAAACGTTGGAGTCACAAGTTTATATGGGTTAGTTCAACATTTAGAGGTGAAACATAGGGCTTTGTTTTCTTTTTAGACTGAAGAAACTGTATTATTTGCAGATCTGTGTTGGAACTTACATTAAAAAACAGTAACATAAAAGATAATTAAATACTGCACATTGACTTAGAGATTTTTGTAAGTGGTAATTAGGAACCTCATTAAATTTTCATGACTTAAATCATATTCTATTTTCTGAAGCTTTGCATCTCCCAAGTTCTTATTTACCATTATGAATGAAGAGTTGATAACTACCTTGCAAACATTAATAAGAATATATTCACAAAGTATTATCTTTAATACATATTTTTGAGAGAAAGTTTTTTAAATTCACACAAGTGAAAACAGCTAAATTAAACATATTCTAAATACACAGGACTGCATTAGCCTGAAGTTAATACAGGCTTAGAAAGGAAATAATACTCTGGCACACAGACAAGAATAGAGGCTCATAGGAGAGAATTGTGAACTTGTTACGATTGGCTTGCTATTTATTTTGTTCAGGTGAAAGTAAAAGTAACAATACTTTGCTAAACTCTCTGTGTTGGCAGTTATTCAGCATATGACCGATTAAACTGCTAAGATGATGCTGGAATTGTGAGTCCAGTCAAAAATTAGTGCTCTTCCCTGTTTGGTGAATGAAGGTTTAGCTCAAAGGCTGTAGCTGTTTGTTTAGGAGCTGAATAAATCCTGTGGACATGGAGATCCAGAGCTGTGGCAGCAATGATTTGGAGCTGTCTGTCCCAAAATGATTTTCTAAAAATGACAAGATGTGTATTCAGTTCCTCGCATTCCCACAGATACCAGGACAATTCTATAGTGTTAATTTTGCTTCCAGATGTAGAGTTGTATTTAGAGAATTTATGTCAGAGGCTGTGTATTCCTTAATCTTGTGGTTATGGATACCCAGCATAAAATATATTCTTTGTCTTTCTTAGGACTTTTCAAGCTACAGAGTCTAACTCCAGCTTTACATGTAAAATCTTGGCCCCATAAGTACGTGTTTTAAAATGTTGAACAAAAAGAACTGAAAGGGCCAGAAATAAGTGAACCCTTTAGTTCTTCACTGCAGAAATTTCTATCAGCTATTCTGTTGTTGCTGCAATGCTCATTTCACTCATTTCAATACTAACATACTGTATCACCTGTGGCCATGCTGTTGATCTCACTTGGTTTGACAGAAAGAGAAATTATGGATTGGATATCTCCAAAAGGTTTCATTTCATTTGTGTTCAAATGATATGATGCAGGCTGCTCTGGGCTTGTTTGGTTTATGGGCCACCTCACATGTCAAGGGTTTTGCTAAGCTGGGGATTTCAGCTGATTGACCCCTGGAACTGCAGAGCAAGGCAGCCAAAAATGAGAAGTATTTTCCAGAGCTTTGCCAATGCTGTTGGGAGAGGTGCCCTGCAAAGGCACTTGTTTTTCCGGTTCACAGGGCTGTAAGATATTAATGTCGCACTTCTGGCACAGAACATTGGGCTGGAGAAGAGTTTGGCATCGGCACAGGTCAGTGCCCTGAAGGATGTGATCCTCTGAAAATGCCACCTGTGTCTCCTCCTAAGTTGTTCTCATTCCCATGACCTGCCTCTGTATGTCCAGGCCAGACCATGGTGTGCCAAACTCCTCTACTCCTGAGGAAAAAAATTGGAGCCCTGGGGCCCTCTGTGCATCCGGGATCACACTGGTGTTGTGGCAGCTGACAAAATCAGATGCACTCTGGATGAAATCATCAAAGAGACTCTGCAGGTCCTAGAACCAGCAGAGCTGGGAGTGCTGGTGTTGGAGTGAGGAGTCAAGAGGCCATGAAAGGTTGGCACAAACGGAGTGCCAGAAAAACACCATGACAGTGTAATTTCAACCCTCTATTCTTGTAACTCATAAACTGCCTCTTGATTCCTTTCTTAAAACTTCAAACTCTAATGAAATTGGTTCAAGTTTATTACTCCCCTGAGGTCAAACTTCTCCAGACATTGTTTCATTTGTATGTTTTACCCACTCTGTGCTCTAATGACTCCTGTTTTCTTTCCTATGACTTCAGTCAAGTCATGGCTGCATCAAGCTGGTTTAACACAGCAGTGATTTACATTTGATGAGGAGACTGCTGCTGCAACTCACAGCTAGAGCACTGCTATTTCTGCACACTTCTGGTTCTGAGTCATCATTCTCCTCTGCTTTTTATCCAGACATTTATGGATTGAGTAATGGGTATGATGGGTTTTTACTTAGATGAGTTTTCAGCAGACTTACGACACGTATTTTGACAGGATGTTCTGGGTTAAATTCAATAGCAATGAATATTTTATTAATATAAACTTAGCTAATATTTTGTGGCTATGTGGAGCAGTAACTGTCTACAGAGTTGTGGTCAGGATATCTTAAAGTTCATAGCCAATTTCCTTTTCCTAGAAAAGGGTTTTCTTTCTTGGCACCATGGCGTAAGACCAGAGGGATCATATGTAGTTAAATGTTTGTTCTACAAGTGAGAATATAGTGCACAATTTTAGCCAATTGTGAGGAATAACATTTGGTATCTACAGTTGATCAGTTAAGACTGATAAACTAAATTTCAGCACACTGAAATCTTGTGCTGATGCCAAGACAGCATCTGAGACAAGTGGAAAAGATTCCAGGATTTTGAGACTTTCTGAAAATGACCCAAGTACAATTTAGTGTTACAGGGAGACCCTTTACTGGGGATGCAGGACTGCAACTTGGGGGAGAGGGTGTATGTTGCTGTCTCTGAAGAGAGGTGCCTGGGTTATAACCAGACTTTTTCCACTGTCCAAGCTGGACTGGATCTCCCAAAGAAACTGATCCAAGTGATCCAACTGCCCCTCATTGTGGGGACGCTCACAGTGCTGATTAGATAAGTTTTCTTACAAACTGATTTGTTTTTAAAAGCTCTTCTTACATCTCTATTGTTTGTAGATGGCATTTGATATTCAGTGGGGTGGGAAGCCCTTGCACCTTTCTACCTTCCAGGCAGTTCTGTGTTACTAACAGTAAAAAAGTCCACAAATTCCTTTCTGACACTTAAAATTTCCAGGACAGTATTGGCAGGCTGATCACTGCAAACAAAAAATAGGGGTTCCTAGGAAGAACAAATTAAGGAGGGTGAGGTGGGATAATTTTTCCCTTTAATATATCTCCCATGCAATTCCAGCAGTCCTACTGGAAGTTATCATGTCTATCATAATTCTGTGGCAGCAACTCCATTTTCTTTTACCATATACCCTCATCTACTTCAGTTTTCAAGTATCTGTGAGAAGCTGAGGAAAAGCAGACTAACAACTGCTGTGAAGGACTTGGAGTCAGGTCTGAGATCAAACCTGTAGGCCAAACTAAAAAGCTGTTTGCAACTGTGAGGCAAGTCTTCACATTTCTCTATACTTCAGTTTAGTAGATGTTGAGCTTTTCACAGAACAGCATCTGTGTCAAAGGACGTGAAGTGAAGCCCTTGGGGTGTGAGAACCTCCTCATGTTTTGCATTGACTCCACTGGCAACCAAGATAAAGGGTCGAGAGTGACAGCAAAAAAGGGGATTCTTTTCTAGATGCAACAAGAAACTGAGGGGAGGGCTGAGAGCAGACACAAGCTGTTGTTCCCACATGCAGTTTTCACAACTTCAAAATGCATGAGAGCAGCATGGATGAGATTTTAGCTAATGTTTACACATAGAGTATAATGAAAATAAGAAATGAGAAAATGGTAGTAAATACCGGAAGGAAAAAGTAGATGCCCCCTCCTTCCCATCTCATCAAAACCCAGGTGGGGATTACAAAAGATTTTCCTCACATTCATTCCACCTGAGGAGTATGTTGAAAGTCTGGCAATATTTTCCTCAAATTCACTTCACCTGAGGAGCCAGTTAAAGTCTGGCACTATTTTCCTCAAATTCATTCCACCTGGGGAGTCATTTCAGAGTCTGTTGCCTGAGGTTGTTGTCTGGATTTGGGGATGAGTGCATGCTCTCTCTTGTGGGGAAGGGTAAGTTTTGTCTCCTTTTGATTTGAGTGCATGGTGTGTATTCAAAGCATTTTACATGTTCCTGCTATAGGTCTTGCAAGGCTGATCTCAGTTTCTGTAGGAGCTGTGTGCAGAAGGACTGGGATACCCCTGGAACAGTGGATGCTGGACAGGGTGATTAGGAGCTCCTGTAATGTTTTCTGCAGGCAGCAGAGAGACTTATTGGCTTGGGGGGCCTGAGCTGACCTGGGCAGGACAAATTTGATGCAGTTTGTCAGAGCTACCTAAGAATATATTTCTGAAGTTATCAAGGAATGAAAATAGGGTGAGGTTTTTTTGACTGATTTGTTGCTACTTTGCCAGGACCTTTTATGTGTGTCTGCCTTTCCTCTGTATGGTTGCCATGAGGCCCAGAAGCACTGTCTGAAATGCCAAAATCCCAGGGTCCAGCTGTGCCTCAGATTTTAAAAGAAATCTAAGTGGAAGAAAGGAAAACTCCTAACTCTGCTCCTGTTTGTGGCTAAGAGTTACTGGATGTTTCTTCCTTATCCAGCAGGGCTGTCTGCCTTCAGTCTGGCTTTATTTGAATGAATTAAATCCCTAGAGATTAAAATACTATAAAAATTCTGTCTAAAATTGGGAGGCTTTGTGGGAGAAAGGATACAACTAGAGGTGGATTAACAGTACAAGTAAATAGCTGTAGGGAGCACATGTCAGTCATTTTCTTTGGGATTTGCTCAACCCTCCCTGAATCAGGAGTGAAGCAGGTTTTGGCCTGCAAAACCACAGATATCTCATGACCCTTGTAGGAGTTCATTGCCTAAATGCTATTTCTCGGACCCAGTGGCATCTCCCTTCAGGGAGAGGGCTCACTGCTTATGATAGGGAATATAATACCATTTTATTTTTCACATTGTTGTGTGTCTAATGGAGCTGAACAGGAAAATAATCTGTTACTTTGATAAAACAATCAGTTTTACCACATTCTGACTATATTGTGTGTAACAAATAAGCCAAAGAGTAAAATATCTGCTTTTATATCTTCTCTGAATTTCTTCTTTGAATGAGAGGTTTCTGGTCATTGCAAGGGAATAAAGAGTAAGCTTAGCATTTTCTTTACCCAGACTTGAATAAAATGGAAGGTTAGATGCCAGAAATAATACTGGGAACATGAAGAGTCACCTGGAGAGTCAAAAGCTTTTTGTAACCTAGTGAAATGATGGTTGTTTCCCTAGTGCTGCCTCTGCTACTACAGCTCACCTGAGGCAGGAGTTTGGATTTGTTCTCCCAGCAACTGAAAACAGCTCCAGTGTCTTTACTTTGTTTCAGTGACTAGACAATTTCTGTAGAAGCACGTTTCTAAGTGAGGTACAGTCACAGAAAGGGTTTCAAATTGTGTCTGCAGAAATAGGTTTAGTTTTGTATCCCCTGACCTGTCGGAAAAATATTACTTTGAATATCAGGATGAGGTCATGGGACTGGGTTGGGGAAACTATCACAGAAAGAATTATTTGGTTTGCAAACTAATCAAGATCTATTATTCAGTATTCTGAGTCAGATGTATTATGACTGTGCTGGATTTTTGAAACCAGCTACTTGCAGGAATATAAAATCTATTAGGAAAGTTTTGTTGGCAAAGTACCACGTGAACATTTGTCTTTGTCTTCACAAACACCAATTTAGTGTCTTGAAAAAACGAAACATTTGTGTTCCTCAAAGAATAGGAACATGTAAGTTAACAGGCTCAAAGCATGAGAGTTTATTGTGACATATGAGTAGCTAGGCTGCTTTTCTACACCATTGTTATATCAGTTTTAGGGTCCTTGGTCTACATGTAGCAAAAGTATATTATCACTCAGGCATGTCTTATTTCAAGCAGGAATGCTTCTACAGCTGTAGGAGCTGTTTGGTTTCACTGAAGATATTTTACATTAACTAATTGGGTTACACATAATTTTTCAAAATGGAATCATATAAAGTAACCAACAACATAGGTGACAGAATCCCTCTTACCCCAGGAAAGGATCCTACCAAAATGTTTGTACTAGAATAGCACTAGAAACCATATGGCTCCTGTTTTCATTATCAGACTGTAGGAAGTTCATCTTTAATGATCATGAAACAGTTTTCTGTAACAGTTCAGTATTAAGGGTACCACTGTCATCTGCCATGGGAATTAGTAAACATGTGTTACTGACTTCAAAGAAAAAACAGTGGCATTGCAGCATGTGCCAGTCACAGGAAAAGCTCTCCTGAAATCTGCTGTGTGCACTGAGCTGTCAAGAAAACTGGTTGTTCTTCCCAGCCTGAGCAGAGACACTGCAGAGAGCTCAGAGCCCAGTTCCACTGAGGGAGTATCTATCATTCTTCCAAAACAAGTTGGCAGCTGAGCTTCTAAGGGACCTGGATCAGCATCCAGAAGCTGAGAACTTCTCACCTCTCTTTGTTCTTTGAGCTGATATTCCGGGGAGAGGTAACCAATGACCACCTGCAGCATTTGAGTGGCTTTCCTTGGCTGCAGGGTAACTGTGCAGGGGGGATGAGCTTTCAGATTGTAACTCCAGGTTTATATCAGGCTGATTTGTTGCTGAAGAACTGGGAACACGCACATCTAATTTTGATAAGCACAGCACTCTTACCTGGAGAAAGTTGTGGGGATTTCTGGTTCCAAAAGGAACAATTTATGCCTTCTTCCACATAAAATTCCATGTGTGGTCTGTCCAACACAAGGGCTGCCCTTCCTCCCTGGTATTTTTTTCTGAAATTATAGCATTGCTAAGAGGAGAGAGTCAGTCTTGGGAATGTATTGAAAATAGCTGAAGTAAAAAAGTTGAAAAGACAATCCCAACAAAAGAAATAGAACTTGGGCACACAGATATAAAAGAGGCACTGGGTGACTTCCTGGACATTAACTCGACATAAATTAATTCTTCCTGAACAGGGTCAGCCTTGGCACTTTTTTCCACGCTTTCTGGAGCCATTGTTCAGCTGGTAGAGTGTGACAGCAGGAATAGTGGTTGTTTGTTTCCTCCAAGGCAGCAGAGCTCTGCTTTGCTTCCACCTTGATCCCTGTGAGGGGTTGCTGGATAGAAGGGAGCGTTGCTTTTTTGGGAGGGCAAAAAGTAGGATAATTATCTTAGAAAAACTTAATTAGGTAAAGAATTATTATTTAATCAATTATTTTTATTAAAGAAAAGAAATCTAAAAAAAAATTAAGAAAAATTAAATTAGCCTCAATTTTATGTAACTATAAGGAAAAAAATGTTACCAACATTCCTCTTTCTAGAGGATCCATCCATATTACTTTATTTCAGAGTAGTTTTACAGTCTAGCAACTGGAGTTTAATTACTATCTCCTGTTAAAGTTATTTTTAATAACTTACAATTTTCTTCAATGGTCAGTGCTTTGGATGCTTCATATAATTATAAGGAATTGCTATGGGATTTCGCATTAATGAATTATTAACAAAAGATATTGAGATTCCTATAAAAAGCTCCAACGAGAATAAAATTCAATGATAGCTTGAAGATGGGGTGCAGAGCCAAATTTTTTCAGGTAATTGAATAAATAAGAAGATCATATTGGTTTTCAGCTTTATCTGTTTCAGGAGGAGATGGACAGCTCAGCAGCCTGTTTTGCTCAGTGAAATGGAAAACATGAAAACAGCAAACCAGAAATTAATTAGAAATGGGCTGAGACACAAGAATGAGACTTGAATTTTAAACATATCAAATTTTAGGGAACGAAGAGTTTTTATTAATCTTCTGGATTCAGATAAAGAGGGGGAATAAAAAGGGCAGTGAGCAATTCAAGTTTGAGTGTGGAGCAGCAGAACTTGGCAGTACGAGCTTGGCTCAGCCCCCCTGTGTTTATTTCTGAATAGAAGAAATAATTGGTGTTTCTCCAGTCGCACAACTGCTCTGCATCCCTGTGGTGTGGAATTAGGGCAGCAGAGAAAAGCTGTTTCTGCTTACAGGTACATAAGCACCCTTGGGATAATTCTAAAGGTGCCTTCATTGCTGCTTTTGTTTTCGGTGCTATGAAGTGACTTAAAAATATATTTAGAAAGAACTCTGAAATGGCAAAGTAAGGCTCTGTGAAAGTCTCTGAAAGTTACAAGTGTTTGTTTTAGTTTGTATGTAGCATTTTTTTATTTGTTTGCTTTGTTTAATGTATGGGAGGTCAGGAATGATATATTGCTTATCTTAATCACCAGTCTCAGTTGTGTCCCCTGGGTATTGCACACTGTGTGGGTGAAGTCTTGTTTGCTTAAAATCCCTAAATAAGTAAAAAGAGGCTAAATTTGTCAAACTGTAAAAAGAAGCAGCAACAATGCTGGGAAGAGCACTGAAAACCGAGGTTCTCAGACATTCCTGCTTAGGATTTGGCCTTGGGAGTGCTGAAAAAGGTGCTCTTCATGCTGACCTATGAAACTCAGGGTTGGATAAGCAGAACAGGAGTTTTTCTGTTTGGAAATGATCAGAGAGATTTAATCTTCCTCTCTCCCAAAGCACATCATCTTTTAATGATGGTTCCATGAACAAACAGTTGGTCTGTTTGCTCTAAACTGTGATTGGTGTAAATTATGACCAAATTATGAACAAATAGATCTGTTCTAAGTTACAGACTTGACTGTACCTGATTTTGTAAAAATTGAAGGTCTTCACTGTGAGAAAATGCTTATAAATTTGAAGTTGTTTCCCTGTCTAACCAGTGAAGACTTTCTAATAACAGTAAAAGTTTGCTGCGTGGGTATTAAGAATTTCACCCGTGGTTGCTTTTGAGAGGCTTGGAAGCTCAGCTGACTTTGTAACAGATCCTACAGAGAACTTGTTGGCATCATGAGCATCTTGTGCTTGATTTTATGGCTCCCCCATGTCATTCAGTAACTAGTTTTTCCAAGTTGTAGTGGAATACCAGCAAAATTAAGTATGTCAGAAACAAAGTTTGGCACATAT
The DNA here is from genome assembly GCA_013397135.1 of Pachyramphus minor. NCBI lineage: Eukaryota > Metazoa > Chordata > Aves > Passeriformes > Tyrannidae > Pachyramphus > Pachyramphus minor. The sequence continues at coordinate 375,174 of VYXB01002892.1, forward strand.
TATGAAAGGGTGTGAGAACAGAGTCATGTTTTCATGAGAACAAGTGTTCTGTTATGAAAGGAAGATAAATAATGAGGACAAACATTGCATTAAAAAAAAAAAGAAGAATTTAATGAGCTGGAATTGTGGTCAGTCACAGGGAGAACTTCTGTCTGCCCCTATTTTTCTTTTTTTATATATTTTATTAATTGCTAGTAAGTGACTACTTGAAAGCATTACCCAAATTTATATCTGATTTCTTGCAACCACATATCAAATCAACATTTGTTGAGTCACATAGTGCACTTTGCTAAAAATAGATTTCAGGTTTGTGCGGAAATTGTGGAAATTTGTTATGGCTCATTTCCAGCCAGAATGGTTGTTCTTTTTCATAAAACATCGTGATTATAATTACAGACATGTATTTATAAAGTCACGATTCACATTCTTTCTGATGAGCAAGGAGGTTAACATTCCATTAATGGAAACTCAATTATATCAACTTTTTCCCATTCCATTCTCAAGTGTACACCAGTGTGGTCACAAGAGATTTTTAGGGAGGAGACCACTCTTCCTGGTTGGACCCCACTCTCTGGGACAGGGAGTATTGGACCTTCATGAAGGCAGCTCATTTTGTGATGGTTCTGGGTCCATGGGAGACCAGGAGGATCTGCCCCTCAGGGTGAATTGCTGCAGTGAACTGCTGAAGCATGTTGTAATTTAGTTTTTATGAACACCAAACGCTGCTCTTATGCTCTGGTTTAAAACAAAAATGGAGCAAATTAGAGTCCAGTTCTGGTATCTCTGAAATGCAAGGGAGATTTGTTGTGGAGAAGTTGGCTCTGAGCTCTGCTGCACCTCAGAAGGTGTTTGGGATGCAGCTTAAATGTATCCCCTTGTCCCTTCTGTTTGATCTCTTCAGAGTGATATGAGGAGAGCCCTGTACAGCCCCTCTCAAACAGCAGCTGTTTTGCAGAACCATGGAATATCCTGAGCTGGAAAAGACCCACAGGGATCATCGAGTCCAATTCCCAGCCCTACACAGGACATCCCACCATTCCCACCAGAGTGTTGTCCAAATGCTCCTTGAGCTCTGTCAGCCTTGGGACCATGACCAGCCAGTTCAGTCCCTCTGTCAGCCTGGGGGAAGAACCTTTTCCTGATATCCAACCCAACCCTCCCCTGACACAGCTCCAGCTCTTCCATGGGGTCCTGTCACTGGTCAGAGAGCAGAGATCAGAGCTGCCCCTCATGTACAAGTTGTTCACTCTCTCTCTTTGTAAACATCTGGTGTTTCATGGAGTCGTAGCTTTAACAGGCAGATGGACAACTCGATCTTTGGGTGCAGTCTCCAATCTAGCACTGGCTGTAGAAATTCATTTGGTGTCAGATCATCAGTCCCCTAGGCAATATAATGCTTGTTTTATGACTTGGAGAAGAAAACAAAACATACTTTGGGTTAGTGAAAGCATCTGTGTGACTGGTTTATTTGTGAGGCAGGTTTACGGAGCCTATTCACACTTCCTGTTGTCTCCCAGACACCATCCACCTTCTAGCTCATGGAGAGACATAAATTTGGCTCACATCTTCCTGGTCCACTGAAAAACCACCACTTTGGGCACCACTCTCTTTTATCTCAGATGGTGAGAGTGGGTTTAACACCCAGCTCTCACTGCAGCAGGATATGAACAGTTCACAAGCTGAAGCATCAGAAAGCACGAGCGCAAATGTTGGAGATTTAACATGAGAAGAAAAATTTGAAGCTGTTAAGGAAGAAAATCTGCTTCAGCTGAACTGAAATCCTCTATTGAACTAACAGTTTGCTACAAACTGGAGCCCTGGCACAGGGGAGAGTGCAATATAATTCATACTGCTAGTCAGTGAAAGACTGTCTCAGCATTGAAGCAAGCTGATAATTTCTTTTTTCAGATAAATATAGATATTTCAGCCAAATTAAGGCTTTTACTCATCATTCATGAATTTACAGTATTTTAGCAAAGGGACACAATGTACTGCAGTGTCTGACAAAGATATGGTTTCATAAATAATCCTCTTAACACATGAAGAAGTTAATATTTTCACTTTTAGGCAGGGTTTGATGGAGCAGAAAATTTATTTACTTCTTTCAGTTTTAAGGCAACCAGGTCTTTTATTTTACCTCTCACCAATGGGCAGAATATTTCTGTTGGCTTCTCTGGTTTTTCCCTCTTCCAAGCCAGCATTCCACAATGACTGACATTTGGCTATAGGTGAAAGTTTCCAAAAATATGTAGTATTTAATTTCAACAAGACAGATATTTCATTGATAATGTAATGTGATTACATTGATACTGTAATGAAACAGGGAATATACCATGAGCTGTAATCACAGTTTACAGTTGCTCAGTATTTTTGTGCCATAAATCAAAATATACATGCAGAAATGTACCATGGATGAAGTAGAGTGTACTTTAGCATAGGAACATTGTTTTTTTCTGTTAAAAAAATGTCAATCTAAGAGGCACAGAGGCAAAAGAAAGATTTTCAGTAGAAGGCCTGGAGTGAACTGTCAAAAAGCCTGTAGTGAAGACACTGCAGAGAGCTGAAGATATTGTTCTGTTTGTGTTGTTGTGCTTTTCTGACTTCAGCATCCCTCACGACTGTCTCCAGTGACACTTTGCAATTCTATTTCTCAGTCTTTGATTGGATTTTCTGATCGTTTGAGGGGATTGTTTGAATTTTTTTTTTATGTGTTGTTTTTGCTGCTCTGCTAGGTTTATCTATTGTTTACTTTTTTGGCTGTTAAAACACTTGTTTTCTCTTTTTACAATGTCTGTTGTAGTCTACTTCAAAAGAAATAATCTCTGTCTCTCTGTTAGGAGTTTTCTCGGCTCCTTCTAGTGACAGAACAGCGCATATCAACAATTTTTGAATGACCATGTGATTATCCCAGGAGAATTAAATAGAACAAAATGTCTTAGTGAAATGAATTTTTTAGAATTTAATCACCAGCTGCATACTGTAGATCAGTGAGGGTGCATATTCTTTTAAGCTACAAAAGTTAATTACAGCAATAAGAGAGGCTCTGCTTCCAACCACAGGAATCGGTCTGGCTGAGAGTGGCTGCTCAGGCTGTTGTCCCACTGTTTTTACCAGAGGGAATGTTCATCAAAAGGCAAAACATAGTTCACAGACTGTGTACTAAACAACATAAACAAGAAGGAGGAAATGAAATTACACATTAAAAAAAAAAAAAAAACAACAAGACCAGAGGAAGCAAAGAGACCAAGCAATTAAAAAAAATTGTCTGTAAGGAGACAGATTTTTAAAGGCACATGTTACACTTATTGAACAACTACAAACTGAGAAGAGAGAGAACAATCCAGTTAGGAAACAAAAGGAGCTATTAAATATTTAAAGCTAAAACCACACAGTGGTTACTGGAAGGAACAGGCAACCCTTTATTGTGCTATATATAGGATGGGATGTGCCAGCATAGGGGCAGCAGGGATTTATTTCATCAAGCACTGATGAGACAAGAAAACCTCCTCCATTCATTTCAGATATAAAGTGAAATCTGTTCCCTCTCCTCTGCAGGTAGTGACCATCCTGGAATAGGTGTAATAGAAAGCTGTCCTGTCACAATTTGTTTCTGATCCCACTTGTGCTAAGAATGTATGGATATAAGGAAATGTGTAGCTGCACAGGAGTTAAAGACATGCTGACAGTGGCTCTGGGACTAGGAGGAGTCTTCCTCTGCCTGTCTTGCTAATGTTCCTTGTCTAAGCTGAGCTACAGGCTGTCATTGGGAGACACTGGATGTGGGAGACCTTTGGTCTTGCTCAGGATGGAAATTCTTCTGGACAAGTCACCTGTGTCCCTGTTACAGGTCTGTTTTGTGGTTCTGGACAGTGTCCCAGGAGCAGAGTCAGTGCCAAGGCCTAAGGTACAAGTGGAGAGAGTTGGAGTCAGGAGCTGCAGGTGGAGAGTGAAGCACTTTGGCAGAGCTGCTCTGAGGTGGGGCTGGGTCAGAGGCTCGGCAGGGAATCCTGTGAGCATTTGCCTACTGCTTTCAACCCTGACCAGAAATAAATGCTAAGAAAATAGGAAAAAAATGAGAAATCTCCTCAAATCCCTCTAAATGAGCTGGATTAATAAAATTAGTATGGAATCTTAGGATTTCTTTGCATAAATTCTTAGGTTTCAGAGTCTGTATTTAAAGTCATGAGGTCACCACTTATATGCAGTTCCAAGAACACATAACATATTTTCCAACCCAAATACCTTTTTTGGTATTGCCCTTCTAAAATAACTAGAAAACCTTCTGAAACAACTAGAATAACCATGTCATTTGAATTGAGGGACAGCTGGACATAAGGAAGAAGGGAGGGTAAATTGGAGTGGAGGACTCTTAGAAATGAGTGGAGTATTTTACTGCCATTGGCATAAAGCAGAGACATGATGTACTCTGAATAAAACAACTTCAAAAAACTGCCTTGAGCTTGTCTGCTCGTGTGCACCAACCACCTCCTGTAAGGCAGAGAAAGGCTCTGTTTGCAGCACCGTAAATTGGTTTCTTTAAGTGATGCAAATTGCTTTGAAACTGCCGAGTGCTGTTACACCACACTGTGCAAAAGACCTTCAACAACCCTCCCTGACAGCTTATCCTTTTACATTTCAACAAACATATCTTGTCTTGGAGTTACCTGAGGCCTGGTAGATACTGTTCATATCCAGAGGGTCACATTTTGCTTTGGGGTGACTGTCAGAGTAAAAATTTCATTAAGGAGCAGATGATAGCAAGGATTGTGCTTTTGTGCATTTAGAAGGATGCACATTTTCCTTTCTGTAAATCCTGCGGAGCCAGGCAAGAAATTCCCAGGGATAAAAGTCAAGAACTGAAGCTCTACTATTCATAGATACATGCCCTAAACAGCAATCATAGCTTTTTTTCTATATTTTGCTGCATGAATCAGAATATCTTCTGTGACTGCCTTGCAATGGTGGAATAAAAGATATTCCTCTTGGCACAGACCACCCACATCCAAGTTCAGTATTCCTGGGTAAACTTCCCTCTGTGTGTGTGTTCCTGCTTTCTGCCATGAACATGACTCTTCACTGTGTCTCAATGGCTGGATCTGTACTGGTATATTGAGACATCCCAGAAAGATTCTCATGCCCTTCTCTGTGACAGTTTGTTCTGCCTTGCCCAGGTCTGCATCTGTCTCAGGGAAAGACCCCTGAAGGAAAGGAATAGCTGGTGAACATGTAATGGGATGTGAGTGGATTAAATGTAACCAATTCCCTGAATGCAAAGGGAACTTTCAGTTGCAGCTTGTAATTCAAGTTGATATCTGTAAAAGCACAGTGGCTGCAATTTCAGTATGAAGTGTGATGCTGAACCCAAATTACCGTCTCAGCTGAAATGGATGGGATTTCTACTTCATTTAAAATCCCTCTTGGGTGTTTTATGTGCAAAGGATTGCCATTAACTTCACTTAATGAAAATAGAAATATTAATTTTGTGGTAAACTGAAGTCAGAGTGACCTCTCCGTGGCTGTCTTCAGTCACTGAAGAGCCACACTTGAACACCAGGCACTGGTAATGGGTCAGCCCAAGCTGACTTCCAGGAGGAGAGGTGTCCTTTCCACTGACTCCAGACAGTGAGCTTGTTTTAGAAATTCAGACAGCCAACTTTAAATGGTTAAATCTGCCCTCCAAAGTTGACTGAAGCTCAAGGCTTCTTTTTAAGTGGGTCTGTTTGCTGCTATTGGTCAGTCATGGTACAGGAGCCACACTTAAATTTTAACATATCAATTGATTTTATAGGAATGCCTGTATTCCAGGCATAAGGAGCTGTGTCTTAGGGGAGAAATAGTAAACAAATGAATAATTAGTTAAGACAGCCTAATTAATGGAGATATTGGCTAAAATCTGTTAAGTGCAACTTGATGAACATCACCTGCACATGACCAGTATGTGCTGTATAACAAGGGGTTGTTCCTCCTGGGTGTTATGTGGAAATTCCTAGGGACAAATAAATTTACCCAGCGTCACATCAGGCTGTTTTTATGTGGCAACTCACAAGCTGAGTTTGACCTTCTTGGTCTTCTATGATTTCAGAAACACGTAATTCAAGCAGGTCAAAGCACTAATTTTTTGTGTAATTCAGGTGTATGTTCTCACTTGTGTTATGGTTAAATGTTCAGAGACCCTGGTGAGGGGGTCTGTGTCCAGCCAGTGCTCAATGAACTTCTCTTTCTTGCTGTGCTTAGGCACAAAGTTCACTGATACAGGAAAGATGGCTGTGTACAAAAAAATCAGTATGATCCAATGCAACAAAATAGGTTCAGATTTCGAAGTGCTAAATCCCCAGTCAGTGCAGTGCCCACCAACTGGAAACTTCTAGACACAAATATGCACATATGTGACTTTTTTGCTCAAATCCATACATAAAATTATGTACCAGGTGCCAAAAGCCAGCCTGGAAATTGTGATTGGAGTTATTATGTGTTTTCCAGGATAAATCCAGGCAGGATAATGTTGGCAGATGTAAGATAACGTGGGGTATAAATTAAAAGGAGAGATTTCTCTCTGAGGCTTCCCTTGTATGCTATCAGCCAGTAGCAGTGTTCATCCTACCATGCAGAGGAGATAAAGTAGAAAGAGACTATTTCCAGCTTGCAAAAGATCAGCCTGTGTGGAATCAGTTCAATTATTTCAGCTCAGTCTGCAATAAAAAGCAGTTCATGTCTTAGAATTACAATTACATGGTAATGTGAATTGCAATTTCTCTCCTTATTCATGCAATATAACAAAATATGGACAACAACAGAGCATCTGAGACTAGTTTCTAGGAATTTGAAAAAACTCTTTCTCATGATGGACCTTTAAGCATTCTATGGTTTTACTTCATTATTTTAATATAGTGCCTTTAACTGAAAATTTTATAAGATTGATCTTATTTGAGGGCCTGAAGTACTGATACAGCATCAAATGCAATAACACACGAAGACTTTCACATGGGGAAATACTTCTCATAACTTAGTGACTTACTGGATCCCAAAATAAAGGGACACTTTGTGCTAATTACTGAGTATTTACATTAGCAATGCCAAACCCGTGCGTTGAAAAGTGAGTTCAGAGCCCAGAAAATTCATGAAATGAACTTAAGCCATGAAGCAAAAAGAAAACCATGTAGGATGTCTTTTTACTTTGACTTTTTTTGAGCCTCAGGGTATAAGCTCCTCATGTTTTCAAAACTTTTGCCACAAACATGTAGCCTAGAAACTTTCTTTTCTACTGTTGCTGGTTTTCTTGCCAAATTACAGAACTGGGGCCTTAAGGAGGAATGTGCAGGTTGTGAGAGAATAACTCAATTTGGCTCCACAGCCAAGGCACCTCATTAATCCAGGGGAGCTGAGAACCAGTTGTGCCAGTAACACCCAGGGCCCAACTATGTTTCCTCTTTAGTTACCTTTTAAACGTCTTGGGGAGGCGGGATAAGAGGTGGGGAGGTGTTAATATGGACATAAGGATGATGGAAAATAGCCCCTGGAGAACTTCCACAGGTGGTTTGAATGTCAGTTTGGCCTGGAGATACTGTGAACAATAGTTGAGTGTGTCCTCAGTCAACACACCCTTCTGACCTGATGGTAACACCGTCCTGTTCTGTTAAATCTGCCCTGCAATTCCATTTTCATTTTTTAAACTCATAGCCAGGTCTGTGTGAGTGACAGCGTAGACATGACAATTACTGATAAGTAATCACTAGTAAGTGATTAAAAACTTTATTTTATTAATTTCTTCCATTCCCTTCTGTCTCTTCCTGTTTGTGCTTGTCAGGTTCTGGCTTTTCTCAGGACATAAAGTAAATTAAGGGGGGAAAAAAATTCTGGTAGTGCTGTGAGCTTGCCTCGAGCAGGACTATAGAAACCTACCAAAATGTTCTGACTGATCAAGGACCTGAACTACAAAGGGTTTGAGAAAGACCTCACCAATATCAAGTTTAATAATACAGCAATTTGAGGCTGAACATGGACACAAAAGCGGTAGAAGATTTTCTGCTTTTTATTTCACATTTTTTTCAGGAGAAAACAAGTATTCCCAAAGCTTAAGAGAGAATGCACGTATCCCAGCAGATTATAAGTATGGAGACAGACATGCTATTAACATTTTATACCCAGCAGTGTTTGATTTGGGCCCTATAAAGTTCTTATTAATTCAACTGTTCTTGTTTTATTTTCCTGATTGAGAAATAACTGGCACAAGTGACATACTCGACCAGAAAATGCAAGTCTGTTAAAATGCACAGTGCTCTAAATGTTTTAAAAAATCAATTTTGGCAAAAAATTTACAGGGGAGAAAGAAAAAAAAAAAATCAATCCAAATATAATGAGTCCCTAAAGGTGAACACCCCAAGGACTCTGTGTGCAGGTGCCAGCTGAGCCTGAGCTACAGTTACTGATGCTGGGAAGAGAAATTTTCAAAGATAAATTATTGCTGCAACTTGTTAACATTTCCATAAAACTACAGCTTAATTTAACAATATGTTCAATTTCACAATCTAATTTTCTGAAGTAGAGCTGTATTTTGTAGGGCTGGAGTTTTTCTTTTTTTTGTTAAAATTAGTATCACTAAGAATCTGCTTATTCCCTGTCTTTCAACACCTCTTCAGTCGGTCTTGTATCTCTAGAGAACAAACAATGTCTGGAAAATCATGTTTTACCAACAAGCTTCAAGCCCAAATCAGTGATTTGTGAAACAGTCCCCTGTTTGAAGTCAAGTGAGTGACCAAAATATACAACAACTATTATTTTCCAGTAAGTATTTCAAAAACCGTAAATATTTATCATCATGAACAGCAGAGACTGGAGTGCTGCTCTTGAGGAAACATCCAGCATTTTTCTCTCCTCTGAAGAGGTTTCTGAGTATTTGGAGCAGCTGACACAGGCAAGGGACTAGGTGCCATTAAAATCAACTTGATCTTTATGAAGCCCTAACACTGCTTTGTTGAATTCATCTCCTGCCACAGTCACAGAAATACAAAAACCTTGCAAATTGAGATCCAATTTGCATTGAAATTTAGAAGTACTTATTTTTGTGGCATTTATGGCAAACTGAAAACCATACATGTGGACTCCAAATAAAAAAGAGGAAGCAAGTGTTGTGAAAGTTCTGACTGTATGCGTGCACCAGTTTTACTCTAAAGCTGAATGTTACAGGGAGTCAGAAATATGGTCCAAAATGTGATAGTTTGGAACTGCTTGTGCGAATAGTTTCCATGTGCAGGTGAGGACCTTATTGTTTGGTGGTTGTTCAAAGGGAGCTCAGCAGTTCAGTCTTCCCAGTTCTGTGCTCGAAGCACCCCGTGAACTTTACCATATAATGGAAGTGGTGACCTCCAGCACATGTTTTACCACAGTTCTAAGCCATTTCAGAGAGTGGTTTGGTCCTGTCAGCTGTAGCCTGGAAGATCTGGGACACTGGTTGGGATGTTTGCACTGAACTGCACTTTCTGTTCCCTGGCAGTGTGAAGAGGCAGAGGATGAATTCCTGAACCCTGTTTCCAAACCTGTCTCCCTCCCTCCATCCTGCCTCCAGTCACCAACCTGTCTCTGTTAAGCCACATGTGGACACTAGACAAGAATGAATTTGTCTTGTGAAACACCAGCCTCGCTTGAGCTCTGGTGTTTGATGTAATAGGAATATTCTGTATTTAAATATGGGATTCTGGCACTAGTTAAATTCGAGTGTAATTCTTCCCATTTTCTTTTATTTCCTAGCCATGCATATAAGACATTATTGACCAAAACCATTTTAAATATGCAGCTTTACCCAGTGTTCAGTTGGCTCGGTGATCCCTGTGCCACTGTGCACGAGGTATAAACAAGAAATTTTCCTGCCAGGAGCACAGAACAGACATAGAAAAATGATCTACAGAAGTAGGTCAAAGGTGGAAGAATAAATCAACTTTAGTTGTGCTCAATGGCAAAGAAGGACTCTGAGAATATTCCAGATTGCTGCCCTAAAACAATCAATGAGAGGGAAAGAACGTGCATTTTAAAGGCAAAAAAATCTGCTATGTGAGTACAAAGTGAGTTCCAGACATCCTGTGCAGTTAATCTGATTGTACCTTGAACTGTTTACAAAACTGCAGGGTAAGGTACTCAAATATCACCACTTTCCATGAAAATGCCTGTGTAAACTTAGCATTATGAAATATTTATCATGGTTTTTATAGATTTTAAATATACTGAGTGGTACCCAGCAGGTGTCCTGGAAACCTCTGCCACCTCATCATGGGCGTTCCTAATGAAAAAATTTTCACAGAGATCCTCCACCTCTTCCAAATCCCTGACTCCCTCAGGAGCTCTTTGGTGTCACTGTGTTGGGATGTTGGGAGCAGGGCAGGAGAAATGCGTGTGTGTCGTTGCTGAAGGGTCCAGTCCCCAAACTCGTTTTCACACACAAAGCTGCAGCTCATTCAAAAGTTTCCAGCTTAAATCTCAAACCCACGAAATGCTAACACTTCTTCATTTAAACTGAAACTCACTGACTGAATCAGGACAGCCTGTACTGCTGCTTTTTACAAGCCAGTAAAGGCAGAATAAGCTGCTATCCAGTAAAGAGCATTCTGGGAATTTCAGTAGGTCTGATGTTTGTATCTTCGTTCCCCCCTGGGACAGCATCACTCAATCAGATACAAAGCTGAGCTCATAAAAAGGAACATAAAGAGTTTTCCATATCATCCTTNAATCCCTGACTCCCTCAGGCCTCAGGAGCTCTTTGGTGTCACTGTGTTGGGATGTTGGGAGCAGGGCAGGAGAAATGCGTGTGTGTCGTTGCTGAAGGGTCCAGTCCCCAAACTCGTTTTCACACACAAAGCTGCAGCTCATTCAAAAGTTTCCAGCTTAAATCTCAAACCCACGAAATGCTAACACTTCTTCATTTAAACTGAAACTCACTGACTGAATCAGGACAGCCTGTACTGCTGCTTTTTACAAGCCAGTAAAGGCAGAATAAGCTGCTATCCAGTAAAGAGCATTCTGGGAATTTCAGTAGGTCTGATGATGTTTGTATCTTCGTTCCCGCCTGGGATAGCATCACTCAATCAGATACAAAGCTGAGCTCATAAAAAGGAACATAAAGAGTTTTCCATATCATCCTTTATTGTGTGCTCACATCTGGCTCAGCACAGAGTTAAAAACAAGATCATCATGTCACTGTTTTTGATAAAAGAAGCATATTGTGCACATATTATTCTGGTTATCTAATGGAAAAGGTTTGGACTTGATGGGTTGTTTTATTCCCCACAGCCCATACAGCTGCCTCAGAATTTTAGCACTATCAGATACAGCATCCAAAGGTTTGACTTGTATTAATATATTTGATATTACTAATGATATCATCATAATAAAAAAATGAACGTAAGTCTGAAAAAGCAGTTAGCCCTCATGCTTCATGGCGTAAATTATCTTGGGAAGAAGAAAATTGTTCATATTAAGATTTCTTGCACCTTTCTCTATAGTAGCATGGGAGTTTTATCAGCTCACAGATTATTAAAAACCTATTTTTAGAAAAAAAGCCTTCTCCCTCAGTGCCTCTTGGGTTGCTCTGTCAGACAGTAAGTGTTATCTGGAAAGTAAAAGCCAACTGGAGGCTCACAGGCCATGATTCATTCTCTACAAGTGTGGCAGAAATCTGAGATATAACTTTGCCAGTGACTCCAGAACAACTTGTGTAACCTTTGGCTCAAATCAAATGTTGTTTTTCCCCTCCTCAATTGTGTAATAAAGGATCAAGAAGTGAAGAAATTCAAATAATGTTATCAGTGAGAGTGAGGAGATGCTGAAACAGCTTCTGAGAGATCTGGTGGTTTCTTCGTCCTTGTGGGCTGTTCTTGCCAGGTTACCATTTGTCTATAGCCTTGAATTCAGCCACGTCTGTGGCGTTTTGTTTAGGAGTTACTGGACAAAATACAATGAACTTGGCCTGGAATGCAAGTGTATGAACTGAATTCTATTTTTAAAATCTCTGCGGCAATACGTGCCCAAAGGAGTTTGCATATTAACAAAATTACCACTGGAGTTTTTTCACGACGAGTGTGAGAGGTAACTCCCAAAGGATGGGATAAAGAGGGACTGGCCCAGGAAGAAGGAGTCACAATAAATTGTGCTTCACCCTGGAGCAGAAAAAATCTCCTCCTTCATCCTCCCACTGTTTGTCTCCAGGTTAACTATTTTCTGTTAACCTCTCAAGTCAGGCACAAAAATAAATGCTGTGACTTTATAGTTTTTTATCAGCTGCACATGAGCTTATTTTTTCTTTCATAGTAAATATTAGGGTGTAGGGTCACTAAAAAACTTGACTTTGAAATATTCAGTCAACAGAAGAGAGGCACAAACATTGCCTTAGAGGAAAGCCCCCAGGAAAATTACCGGGACAAAAGCCAAAATCTCTATGTTCTTCCTGGCATATTTGTTCACCATCTTAATTTAATTAAATCTAAGGGGATTCATGAATGATCCCAGTGCTTTTGTCTCCTCAGTCTCAATCAGATAAGCCTCCACCTACCTAAGGTCCCATTTGAAAATGATTTTTGTAATTAATTTTCTAAAATAAATGTACTTAATTTACACACCACTTACCCTGCTTCCCTATTGTCTAATGAAGTAAAAAAGAAATGAGTTGAACTTGCCAGTCACTGTAACTGTTTCTTTACCTGCACTTCTGATAAAAATGTATTATTTGACTTGTCTTCATAAATCTTTCTGTTTGCCCTTTGGATTAACCTTCCTGGTTGTCAGCAGGGAGAGCATAAAATAAGAGTGAATCTGTGGTATCTGGGGCTTGAAGGACCTGTCAGTTTGGGAATAGTGCAGAGAGCTCTCCCTTTGTTTAACTTTAACCTTCAAAGACTGGGTAGACTATAAAATACAAAATTATTTATGATACAAGCCAATTAATCTTCATTTGGATTTTCTTCTTTTAAGCAGTTTGCTATTTTGCACATTAATATTACATTAATTAAAAGAATATGAATAGAATTAATATTAAATTAATGAAAAGATGCTGCCCACTCATTCATTCCTAAGTCTGACTATCTGACAGAAGTCTATTTTTCCTAGGCCTCCTGACACAGATGGATCTGGAAGATGCAAGGACTGATTTAAGGCAGAACCTTCTGTTGCCAAGGTAGGCCACAGTTGGCAATTCCCTTTCCTACAGATGCCTGCCAGGACATCCCAGCTCTCGAGCTTCTCCCTGATCATAGTTGCAAACATGGAACTGCTCCACTTGTCCAGCAGCACTGTGTTTTTCTTTTACTGAGATGTGCAGATAGATACAACTTCGTATAACTGGCATTCAAATCATAAGTCTTTGCCCAGAGAGGAGGGAGAATCACATCCAAAACAGGCACAACCCTGAGAGTTGTATTGTGACCTCAAAGCCAAGACTGGTCCTGCTTGGAGTGGTGGGGCAGGGCAGGGACAATCAGAGCTTCTTCCCAACCCAAAATGTGACCTATCCAGGTTTGTTCTGAGCACAGGGATATCAACCCTATGACATGGATGACTGTTGTTTTAAACAATGTGTTTTCTCCTGGGTAGTCTCATCTCCCTTTAAAATATGATATTTATGTTCTGCTAGAGAGGCCTTTTACAGGTCTTGAGGGTCCTGGATTCACTACAGGCAATGCCATGTCATACATGTCAGAAAATATATCTCTGGCACAAAATTCTCAGTTGGTTGTATTTGCCAAATATCAGATGAACTCTGTATCTGAATACCAAAGGGTTTTTTCTAGTCTTTCCAACCTTACTTTTTGTGGGTTTGGACACAGCTTGTTTATAGATGTTGTCTTCTAGGAAGTGCTCAACCACAAACAGTCCCCTGCCCTTGTCCTCAGATGCCTTAGTTCATTTTGGAACTATTTCCTTTGCCCTGAACTACGTACATTTTTCATCAACCATTACAGCAGTGAAAGAATTTTCCCCTCCCATTCTCAGAACGAGTTTGAATATTTGCAAATGACAGTTATAAAGTGTTTTGGATAAAAGCAAACTATGTCCTGCTCTTCTTTAGATGCTTCAAATGTTTCTGTAGAAATTCTGTATTACTCTGAATACTGAGAAAGGTTGAAATTATCTTCTGTTGGAATTAGTTTTGTGCATGCATGAGTATTTAACATAAAATAGTCTACTGGAACAGACTCACCCTCTGCTTTAAAGTTGATGAAGATAATCTGTCATAGTTAATTAATTGTTGCCAAAATTATTTCCATAACTACTTCTTGGAGATACTGCATTTTTCTTAATTTACGCTGTTAAAATTAGATAGCAGTAATTCAGTTTCCATTTGACATAATACTTAAACAGTCAAAAACATTATTAATAATGACTTTTAAATATAAATATAATTGCACTGTCAAAATATGTGAACATAGATTTTCTAGCTACTTTGAGACATTTCAGGGGTAAGTAGTTCAAGATTGCTTTAAGGGGATAAGAAATAAAATAATTCCATGAATATTAGAGGGATCTAACTTTACTTTTCTGATGTTACTGTCTCTGAGGCAACAGGAGTTGCTGTGAAAACGCCTTTGGCCACAGTCCCATCACAGTGGGATGAGTGTTACAAATACATGTAATGTCTCAGAAAGTATAACTTTTTCTCCATTCTATTTTTGCTGTTCAAATCTGACAAATATTCTGAACTGAATTTTACATCTCAAAACTTTTCCGTTCTGTAATTTCATTATGGGCATCGTAATTTAATTGATTAGGTAAAAAATGTCAGCACTCAAAGATTCACTATCAGAAAGCTTGCTTTCATATTCCAGGCAGTGAGATGAAATATGTGACTAGAGAAAGTCCTTTTTTGTGGAACAATATGGAATGTGCTGCTTTCCTGGTCACAGAATCATTTAGGTTGGAGAAAACCTCCAAGATCATGGAGTTCAATTGCACTCAGCAAGTCCATCCATCTGTAAAATAACCTTTTATTCTTGTAGAGACAAACTGCAGCATGTGAGAAAGGTGGCCTTTTCCATGAAGATTGCTTCAAAATCAACAGCTTTAGTATTTTCTACTGCCTTCCTCTATTAGTTGTTTTTGACTTTTTTTTCCTGCTAGAAGAGTGCATTGCAAAGACAAAGACTGCAACAGGGCTTGTACCACTCCCATCCCTTGTACTTCAGGTGAGGTTTGTGAAGGTCCCAGGTCTTCCAAGGGAAATCCATTATTTCCCACTCTCCCCAGTGCAGGAAACTGGCCGTGTGTCTGCAGGGACACTTCATATGGGGTTGGTGCTGCCTGTATTCTATATTTACCCACAGGAACAGCTGGCTGGTGCTGGAACTATGTGAGGCAAAGTTGAGGAGGAGACGTGGGACCTCCCTTTTCTCCAGCCTGATCTATCTGTCACCCTTGTTCTAAATTTAAGATATGTGTTTACAGAATGCAAGAGGAAAGAGTCAGGCAGTTAAATTAAGCAGCAAAACATCTCGTGTTTATTTTTAGGTCAGAAAAATGGATTTTCTTTTCCATATGGTGAAGTTTTACTGTCAGAGCCTGATTGGTGATGTGCATGTTTTTGAAAACGTTGTGAACAAGTAAATGTTAGCCATGCTTAAATGGACCTTTGGCTTAACTTCTGACCCTCTTGTAGTTATTTTTGGCTAGAAAGTTCCATAGAATAATAAGCAGTGGGACTGAAACGTAGAGAAGAGCCACGTTCCGTGTTGATGAAAGCATTCTCAGAAGGCTTTTCCCAAAGGACACTTTGCTCATCTTAGGCTGCACTTTACTATTTGTAACCTCCTATAAGATGAGCCCGAGGGGCAGCTCTGCTGAACCCTCAGAGCCAACAGGTCCTGAGCATTTCTTTGTTTCCTTCCTGAGTGACACCTACCAGATTCCAAAAGCAACGATGTGCTGCTTCTCAGCATCCCAGAACTCTGGTGCTTCTGAGCCAAAGCATGTATTTGCTCAGAATCACAGATGCCTCCTCTCTTATTGAACTATTTCAGCCCAAAATGAAGACTGTGGTCCCAGGAGACCTTGGACGAAATTTTGTGCGATGTTACATAGGAGCAGCACGGAACAGGGAAATGTGTAATGTGCAGAGCTGATCTTTGCTCTGCTTCTTTCTCTCTCTGAGAGCAGTATCTGTACATAAACACTGTGTTGGACTCCTTGCTACTGCACTGCTCCCCTTAAAAAGAATTAATCATCTCCTGTACCAGGGAAATGTTGGACATGGAGGTTTGTGGCAGAATTCATCTCCTCTAACTTGAGATACCTTATGTGCCATCAGCTCTGAGCTCTTTGTCCAGGTTATCCACCCTGGCAAAGCAGCACCTTTAAGGGATGGTTCCTCTCCTAAAGCAGAAATATAAAATGGAATTGATTTCCCTCAAGGAATGCCAGTTTTTCCCCTCTTATACTGAAGGGAACCTGGATAACTTACTCAGATGTTGACATCTGTTTGCCAGCTTCGAAATGCAGACCAGATTTCAGTGTGGAGATAAACCAGCTGTTACTGGCAAAACTAAAGACACCCAAGAATTTAACCTTCCTTCAAATGCATTCAGTCTCTGTTAATCTCATTTTTAGAGGCTGTGATAAGCTAGACATACTATTTTTCAATAAGAAAGACCAATCTAATGATTAGTTACATTATATTCTTCTTTTTACTTGAACACCCCTGATATGTAAGATTTTTTTAATGTTTTCAAGAGAAACAACCCTTTTATTACTGCTCCTGTTTAACAGTGTATCTTCAAAATTCAGCTTCCATCCCACAATCTTGTAAATAGCTTTGAAAATTGCAATCCTGAGGGTACTTTTTAGTAGAACAATAGTGTATTTTGGTTCAAGTGTTTCCTTAGTTGTAATTTTTGCTCAGATCAGCTTTTGATGGTAGGCTGGTGGCACTTCTGACTGCAAAAAGGCTGATGTACAGCTTTTTCAGTTCTTTGCTCTGTTATTGGCTCGGGAAGCTGCCCATTTTCACTCCTTCAATACAAGAGACACTAGCAAACCCTCCAGGCTGTAGAGAAACCCAACTGTATTTGCTGAGAGTGTGATTAGAGGAAATTAATCCTGGATAAAACGCAGGTTTAACTTCCGAGACCTTAAGTTCTCCCCATCTTATCTGGTCCAACATTGTGTACATATCACTCACTGTTTCCATAATTTTATATCTTGAGTCTTAATCACATTTATATTGTAATTTTATTAGAAAAGACTGATGTCCAGATCTTGTTAAATGAATGAAGGTGATAAATATTCTTCCTGGTTTTTTGAATCTGCTTCTGACGCATTTGTAGGAGAGGTGAAAGGAAAGAAGAACAGAACCATACAGATAAAATTTTAATAATAGTTTTATGGTTCTGCTACAGCAACTGTATTGTGAAATAGTCTTTGTTGTGTTCCCAGCCTAAACTCCCTAGTGCTACAGGTTTGTACCTAAGAAAAGCATTTTTACCTCTTAGAAAGTTATTTAACTTCAGGTCATGCTGTTTATTACACAGCATGGGAAGCCAGGGACAGTTTTATGGATTTCAGCAGTGTAACCTCTGTTGTGGGGTGCTGTTGAAATGATTGAGGAAGGTCTCAGACAGGCAATTGCCCAGAGTAATTTGATTAGAACACGGAAAGGAAGCATGAACTTCAGGTGATTTCTACTCTGATACTGTAATACATATGTTTCCATGATAGCACTTTTACAGATCTTGAAATGAAAGTGTTCAATCTGAACTTCAGTCCCTTCTAAAAGGAATCCCCAGCCCCCTGCAGGTTTTTCTGCACACACCTATGTGAAGGATGGATGCTTTGGCAGTGTTGCAGTGGAGTAGCACAGACTCATGTGCTCCGCTCCAGGAATTGAGGGGGGGTTTCCATGGAGAGGGTTTGTTTTGCCATTACCAGACCACACATCCTGTGCCTGTGGTCACAGCCCCTCACCCCCAGCACACGACAGATGATGTCACAATTTTTGCTTTCTGTCAGACTCCATTTCATTCCATTATTTCCCATCGTATGAACAAGACCAGTGGGTCTCCCAGGATGTTCTCTGCAAACCAGCAACAGAACGAGAGGAATTAGCCTCAAGCTGTGCCAGGGGAGGTTCAGGTTGAACATCGTGAGGAATTTCTTCACTGAAAGGGTTGTCAGGCATTGGAAGGGGCTGCCCAGGGAGGTGGTGGAGTCCCCATCCCTGGAGGTGTTCACGGAATGACTGGATGTGGCACTCAGTGCTCAGGTCTGGCTGGCAAGGTGGGGATGGATCACAGATTGGACTCGATGGTCTTGGAGGTCTTTTTCTAAATGATTCTGGGTTTCTGTGTTTCTGTGGATCATATACCAGTAATTGCTGCCTGGAGTGGTTTGCAGGGAGCCCCCCCCTGCTGAGGAAAGGGCTGCAGGCACCAAATCCCCAACTAGAACCATTCCTCTATTTCAAGGGGTGACAGGGGACGTGGGTTTCTCACATGATTTGCAGCTGTTGGTTTATTCTGTCTAACCAGGAATTTCAAGTAAGAGATCCTCTCTCTTTGCCTAGTGCCAAATCATCCTGGTGTGAGAGATGGGGAAGGCAACAAGGAAAATGCTGGAGCATTGTTTAATTATATTCTTGCTCTTACCTGATTTTCATCCATTGGTCTCCAAGTAATTCACTAAATATGTCAGCTTCCATCTGTCCCATTGGGGAAAAGAGTGGTATAAGTGGATGCAAACCACAATCTCCAAGTCCCAGCAACTTCCCAGTCTGTGACAGAACTTTGAGAAAGGCCTTATTAGGCTGCATCTTTTCTATTTTCTCAGTGTTTGATCTACAGATTCTTGTTTGCTTGAAATACAGATGTGACTTCAAATTAGAGTAGGAGTAAATAAGAGCAAAGCAGTAAAATTCCCACATTAAAAAATAAACAAAAGGGCATTGTTTTATCTTTGAAACTGTTTGCTTCTCCCCTCTTTCCTCTCTCCTGAACTTAAAATATCCAGCTATAATTAAATATCCTCCTTTTAAAGCAGGGAGCTGTACTCACAGGATTGCAGAGGCCAAGAGGCAAAGCCAGGGTGGGAGAGCAGATCTTTCTCTGAACCCTGTGGTGGGAATCACAATATTGCCTTTGCTCCAATCTCTTCAGTTTCCCAACAGGATCCTGAGCTATTTGTACACACCCTGATGCACAACTAGAGTCTTTCTGATAAATTAATTTTAATGTTTTCTTGAAACTTAATTTTAAAGCACATATGCAGTTAAGGAAGCCTTCACAATCTTGAACCTTCTTTTATGATCCATATCCATTGTCCACTTCATTCTTGGTATTCCCTGCATTCCTGAACATGCAACCAGCAGAGAAACAAGATGGGTAAAAATAAACCCGATAAACTAGAAAAGAAAATTAATTTTTGCTTGTTTCTAAGTGAGTACCCTGAAGCTGATGCTGCACAGGACAATTGAATTAATTTTTTTTTCCTTCAAAGAGGTATTTTTTATGGGAAGTGGTTGAGAAACATTCTTTTTTGTCAGGCTTTAAGAAATTCTAGCTCCAGATTCTGAGGTAGACTCAGGAGTCCTGTTAATACTTGGTTGTACAACCTTTGTTTGAAAAGTCTCTTATTTCAGAGCACACAAAGGCAATGGAATCATTAATAAAATGAATAAGTATATATATTCTTGGGGCACTCAGTATAGTATAGTTGTCCCAAAAGGATACCAACACCAGGCTGAAAATGGAAAACTGCTAGTATTTTTTTATTAATTCCGAATCTTCTGTATTTTTCCTTCTTATTTGTATCCAAAAAAGCTGATAATTTGAGGGCTGTGACATCAATTAACAGTTTAACTGGGGTAGCAATGACTATTTAATTAGAAAGGCTGTAGTCCAATGGTGTGCCACTTAATAAGTTCCATTTCAAATAAATTCCAACCAGCAGGAAGTTTTGTGGAAGAAATTTTTCAGCATGACACAATCTCTAAATACAAAACTTTCTGATGAAAGAGGAAAAAGAAGAGCCAGACATTATGCTGGTGTAGAAATCAGAGTAATTGCAAGGAAATCAGAAGAATTTACAAACTGTAGCTCAGAACACAAGTGCTTTTTCTCCTTGGCCTCCTTTGAAGGCGTTTGATGGGATTTGGAGTGGGCTGAAGTGGTAGTTCAGAAAACATATGGTACAGGAAGCTGAAATTGAAGCAGCGTGTTGTGGAGAGCTGTGTGAATCAGTCATGCTCATAAGAACTGTGTAGAGAGAGAAATCACCTTCCAAAGAGGTTTCTGTGAGGAGCAGACCAAATGTTTAACAGGCTGTCTGAAAATTGACCCTGACACTGCAACCTGCAGCCCAAGAGGCTTGGGTTCAGGTTCTCTGAAACAAAATAATTCCATAGATTCCGGTAGAGAGTGAGATGGATGGTTTCCCTCTTCTTGACAAAATTCCTGTGTCCAAGGGCTGGCTGATACTCCAGATTCATATGTCTATTATTTAATTGTGATGGTGCTTGTTTTCTAGGCATCCAGATTTTGTAATTTAAGATACTGTGGAATGCTGAAAAGAGAATGGTCATTACTTCTTTTCAGTTTGTAAGGCACAAATACTGCCCAGCCACAAAGACCAAACTGAAGACATAATTCACACATTTTAACAGTGTAAGCTGAAGGAAACCTGGGGAAAATCTAAGCACAAGCAGAGGGGGCATTGCAACTCTGTACTTCTCACTCTGTTGTCATTATTTCGGTCTCTCTCCTTGCTTGCATCTGTTGTCTGCTCTTGACTGAACACCCAGTCATCATTTTATTACTCTGTGAAATCAACGAATCTCAATATAAAGCCTTATGAGCTTTAAATGGTCCAAAATTAGTATGTGTAGCAGACAGAGGCCAATCAATCAATTGTCAAAAATTAATCTGTTTTGTAGAGTGGCCTCCAGATCAATTCCTGTGTGAGCTGAGCCTCACTATTGACTGAGCTGGGGGAACAGATGATGGACCTAAAAGTTCTGTAAATTAAATGATTTAAATTAGTACTGAGAGTATTAAATCAATGCTAAGCAGAACAAGAGGTGATGTGTTCTACTGTTTAGTCTAAAATTAAATCTGGACATCACTTAAACAGTGCTGTTTTTCATAGATTTAAAGTTTCCTGGGCCAGCAACCTGTCCTCTTCCTGTCCTTCCGTTGTTTTTTTATTCACTAATTTGGAACTGAATTATAATCAGTTGGGTTAGGGATAAATGGCCTCGAGGTGTTTTCTCTAGCTGGCAGAGAAAGAGAAGGAAGAGATGATTTGTGTGACTCAGTTCAGGAAAAAAACCCAAATTTAGGATCTTTTTTGGGACAATCAGCAGCGCAGCGCTCAGGGATCTTGCAGGAATCTCCACTAGCATGAGCTCCACGACCAGGATAAAGTATTTTATTCCATCAGGGCAGATTTGTGCCCTTGAATACTGTTGTTGTATCTGTGGCTTTTGGGGGACACAGAAGGATTTGGTTTCCACTATGATTGATCTAAATCCTTAAATACATTCTAAAAATGAGAGAGACAAAAAAAAAAGGTAGTTTGGTAATAAAGTTGTCTTTCAGCTTTGGTGATTTTCCAGGTGCAAACCAGCAGTTTTCAATATCTGGAAGCGATAATTGGAGGAATTGAAAAAACATCACATTACAGGACTGTCGTTTACAGCTGTAAGATTGTCAGCAAATACACCAAACACATCTGCTTCCCTGGCTAATGGCATACTTGTATTCCTGTTTCCTATGAAATAATTCAGCTGATAAATACTGTTTCTTGGGCTGAGAAATCAGGTCCTTCTCCAACAGAGGTTTGGTCGGGGCTTGTGGTTTGTCCTGTTAATTTTGGAAATTCATAACAGTGTTTGTGACTTTCCGACTCTTTTTTTAATGACAACCGTTAATCTTTTATCTGAAGTTACACAACCAAAAAGTTTTGGAACAGCTGGAAAACTGTTCTGGAGAGTTGTGATCAGGCAGTGAGCACGGGAACTGTTCAGGGCACCACGTGGGAGAGCAGGTTCAGACAACTGCCAAGTCCCTGCCAAGGACTCCCTCTGGAGGACTAGGGCTCCCTCGGGTCATGCTGGGCACTGGGATTTGTGTGGCAGATGGTATTTATAGGAATATCAGCCCATGGAGACCTTGATCTTGTCTTGGATGTTTTTCTCTTGGCTGTTCATGTGGGCTCTTCATGTCACCCTGTGCCCTACTTCCCAACAGTTTACTGGGAGCTCACGAAAACACATGAAAAGATGAGTCAAAAAGGTGCTGGATAATACAGTACACATATTTTTCACCCCTTATTTTCTCTCTTGTATAAATGTTCTTTTTCCCCAGCACCTGGAAGTCGACTATCTCCCTGAAAGAGCTGCACTGAATTTAGCAGATATTGCTGCGGTTTTTCAGCTGCAAAGACATTTTCTAAATGCATTCTCGAGACATGATACATTTTCATCTCTCCTATGTGTTTTCTTAAGAACGTAAAAAGTAGTGCAGTTGAAAACCAGCAATTTAAAATTGAAAATCTGTTTTGTGTGAGCATTTATACTTATGTATGTTTATATGTGCACTTTGGCTCACCTTGATCAAGGTAACCATATGTTTGTGATCATTTTCCGGCACAACCTGTAGGCACTGAAGTGATTTGGGGTGAAATTCTTTCCAGAATCTCGCTGTCATAACACTTAACTTTAAACCACATGGAAGCTTTTAGGATCAATAAAAGAATTCCAGACTCTCTCTTCAGGGCAACATCTCATGTTTATAGCTGCACCACTACAGCACTTCAGGTACTACATTTTCAAGTGTTACTGAAAAACACATCTAATTTTATGACATTTAATCTCAGAGCATTAACAGAAAGCCTCATACAGTACAAATGTATTTGCAAGCAAGGCCAATTAGCCTGGCAGTAGCAGCTGGGTGAAGAAAGCAGTGGCCTGAGAGCAGAAAGAGCTGTTACGTTTATTATAATGCTCGATAAATCATTTACAACCAGAACCAATTTACCTGTTTATTTCCAGTATCTGCTCTTCAATTAACAGGGTGAATATTCACCTTTAATAAAAAAAAAAGATAGAATTTCTTCAGTGAATTAGATTTTTGTTTCAGCCTAGAAATGAGATATTATGTAGGTATTTTACTCAGAGTTATTACATCAGGATCCACTTCTGAGAGCCCAGTCAGCTGTGGGGTCTCTCATCCTGCTTTACTAGGAGGATACTGGGGAGTTACCTGTACTCTGCAAATTTTGTAAGACATTTAATTTAACATTAAAAGTTTAAAACTTTCAATTATGGGATGGAAGTATGGGATAATCCTCTGTGGAGTTGCTCTGCAGGTATGGCAAGAGAAGTGCTGATGGAAGCTCAGCCACTCAATCCAACACTCTGGTCAACACAACAAATGTAATTTATTCAGCTCTTTTTATTGGTTGTTCTGATCTCTTCCTTTCCCAGCTGCTTATACATAGGAATCCTCACAAAAAGCCAACCTGACACTAATAATATTCAAGTGATGACATATGACAGCATAGACACCCCAATGGGCACTTCCTATTTGCTGTGCAGTCTGTTTACGTATGAATTCAACGGGGAAAGTAAAAATATTCACGTTCCTAAAACTTAGGGCACTGTTGGGTAACACAGAGAGAACTGGGGGACTGAGCTGCCCAGTGGGAATGGCTTCAAACTGATTGCCTTGGAATCAGAACAAGATTTCTCCTGCAGAATTTCTAGTAACATATTGCTCCTGCACAGATCCATCCATTTCCTAAAGTGGTGCAATGAAAAAGACAGATGAACTGCTGTGGAATAGGCAAGTCAGGAGTTCTCATCCCAAGCTCCAAGGTCAAATACATAAAAACGGAGAAACTGTCGGGAGTGCGTGTTCCTGACAGAGATTTGCAAAATAAATGAGAACTGCTTTGCATTTATTTGAGCAAGAGCCTTGTTCAGGCATCTTTTTTATGCTGTTCATTCTATGCATATAGGATGCATATGCTTCAGCAGTTCTATTTTATCACAGAACTGTTAATTTTGGAAAAGACCTCCAAGATAATTCAGCCCAAACATGAACTAGTTTTAAACTATTAGTTTTAAACTATTTACTTAATTTAAACTATATTTAAACTTTAAACTATTTACTTAATTTATCATAACTTTTATTTTGTATAGTATGATAAAAATTTTAAAATTACTAAAAAAGAATCAGTGATATAAAATCTAAATAAGTGAGCTGTAGCTTGTTTTGTGCCCAGAGCAGTCCAGAAATAAATATATACAAAATACAAAATGTGAATTTCAAAAGGCACTCTCTAATATTATCACTGATTCCAGGATTTATTCAGTTTGACTGTGCATTGTTTCATCAGACACTTGATGCCAAACAATGTCAGCTGTGCTTTAACAGTCAAGATTATTACTGATCAAATTTTGAATTTTGATTCCTTTATTGATGAAAATAAAAGGTGTTACATACTTTTAAAAATCAGCAAATAAATGATTTTTTGCTTACTAGAGGAATGGTTTAAATTTTCTAGCTTTGAAATAATCCTGGTTTATGAGATTAATTATGCCTAATCTCACAGTACAAAGGAGGACAAGTGCTTAGTATAATTTTTGCCCTATTTTTACATGTGTAAATGTTCCAAGATTTAACACTTGGCAGGACCCTGCCTATGAAACCTCAGTACAGACAATAAGTATAGGTAATGTCATATTGAAATAAACCTGCAAATATACTAATCCTCTAAAAAATAAAATTAACAGAACAATTTATGTTATTGAACTGCATTTCAGCACATTGCCTGGAGCTATTGCAGTGGCACATCATTGTTATTCACTAGCACAGTGTAGGTAGTGGAGAGCTGCGAGCTCAAAGACTGATTATTATTGATTATGCATTTTACTCAAACATAAAAAATTGCTTTATTCCAGAGTGGTGTAATTACACATTAGACATGATGATAAGCCTCTTCCTTTAGAGTTTAGAAGGTTCTGTTCGGGGCTCGTTTCTGTCGCTGCGTTGCCAGGACAACAGAGAGGGGATGTTTGTCTCAGAGAGATGGAACTGAACACCCACCAGAATGTCCCTCCTCAAGCCCCAACCTTCCCTTGGTGTTTGCCCCCATCTTGTGTCTTCAAGAGAGATCACACTTGAGGTTTTATCAGCTTAGCAAAGAGCAAAGCTGGGTCACATGTGGAAAGTCTGGATGCACGTGTGACAGGGGGCCTTCACTGTTCAAGGATTAAGGTTGTTTTGAGCCAGGGGTAGAGCAATAGTTGTGTGGTTCAGGTTGAATACAATAGCCTGAATTTACTGTAGATCTTCTGATAACATTTATCTTTAATTCTTCAGGCTACAGGTGCTGAGAATCTGATAGGAAGAGCTGGGAGTTGTAGCGTTTGGATGATACCCTCAGGCACACGGTGTGACTCTGGGGCATGGTCCTGTGCAGGGCTAAGAGTTGGACTCAAGGATCCTTGTGGGTCCCTTCCAACTCAGCATATTCTATGATTCTGTGTTTTGGGCCACTTCCCACCATGAAGGGAAGCCCTGAAGGTCATTCCTGGTTTGGGATGGCTGTAGTAAGGTTTCAGCATTGTCAGTGTGGTTGTGATCACAGGACAGGGATGTCAGTACAGTTTAGATGGACAATAGAACATCATGCTTGACTTGTTCTACAAAAATCCCACCAGCTTTCTGTAGGATTGCCTTCATCCCCCTTTCTGCTAAAGAATTTATATTTCAGGTTTTATTAGTAAAGAGCAAAGATATTAAATGGAAGAGTAAGAGAGAAACTTCATTGTAATTTCCAAAAGACCAGTCTTCTGCTGCGTTTGAACTTTCATTTGCTGCTAAATATTTCTCCCTTAGGGTTCTTTCTCCTCTCTATTTTAAGTTGGATCAGTAAGGAGTTCATGTACACTGAGTTTTTCAATAGAGCATTTGGATGTTTGGATCATAAACAGAAATGGTTTTTTAAAATCTCAGGATTGTTTGTTTTCAGTGTGCACTAAGGAAATCTAATATATTTACTGCTGATGTGGATAGAGAGAACCCAGAGGCATTTGGGAAGGATGTGAGGCCTTTCCTAAGAGATCCACCCTTCATATTTGTCTTAGAGTTATTGACTGGGAATATTGATCCATAACAACCCTAAGGTGTTATGGAGTAATCAGTGTCTGTAAAACAGTCTGATCTCAACTCATTTGCAGCATCAACAGAAATAGTAAAAAAAGGAACAAAGCTGCTTAGGATGTTCCTATTTCTAGTATTTGCTATGCTGATTAATGATTAATTCCACAGACATTTCGGCACAGGATCTGTGAAAAGCTTCCCGACAATAGGAGACTTCAGCAATTATGCACCAGACTAAGTGCTGGGACGCTGTAATTTATGGTGCCTTTATCTCATTTGTGGATAAAATAGTAGTAAATATAATGCTGAAAAAGATCTTGCAAGGGCAAGAGTCTTGATGAACTGACGTAAAGGAGAGAAGCTCATTGGCTTTGAAGTTTTTTCCAACTGTAATTTCTATGCAAGGAGAGTGACAATTAACACTTCAAGAAAACGGTATTTTTATTATCTTTAGTGATTAAATGTTTCTGTTGATCAAAGTGATTCCTGTATTCAGTGGATATATATAGATGTATAATGACAAAACATCTAAAAGCACTAGAAAATATAGAACTGCTCTGACTCCTGTGCTGAGTGGAAATCAGAAGGTGAATTCTGTAAGTCATGGAAGTTTATCTTGTAAAGCAAATCATGGGGATGAGCCAACATGTGTAATACATTAATCATTCTGCCTTTGGCTGAACTTGGTGCATTTATGTGGTGTATTCTGTTCAATAACTTTAATTAGCCCCTTTCACTGTTGATCAGAAAAGGAATGCAATAATTTAGAAAGCTGACTTTGTGCATATGTTTGGGTTTTTTTACACATGATCATGGATTTCACTTAATATTTAGGATATATCTACTGATAAACAGGCAGTCATACATTACTAATGCTTGACATGTGAACTAAGTTATGTGCTTCACCTGTCCAAAATTTCTTTTCTGTGAGAGACCCTGAGTATCTGTGTCCACCTCATACCTCTGTAAAGCTGTGTGATGCTCACCTTTCAGAGATTTTGCCTTTGAAAGTAGACTTTTATGGATTGCTTTCTGATGCATTTTGGGACAGCCTGCCTGTCCTCATATAATTTTGTCAGCCCAAAATATTGATAGCTGTTATCAGGACCATAAGAAAGTTGTGAGGTAGTGAGAGGGGATGGAGACAGAACAGTCTCCACAAAGGAGCTGGTAAAGATGAGGGCCAGCACTAATTCAGATTTGGAGACACCTCAACTCATGACAGAGGGGGGATGATGTGTCACATTCTGCTGGCTACTCTAGAGGAAGAAATAAAGTCCAACTTCATGCAGTTATAGCATTCTCCAGCCACGTCATGAGCCATCCTGGCTCCAGGGTGTCCTCCCAAGTGAGCTGGATTTGTGCCAGGAGTTTGTTTCCACATTTTGCCACAAGTTCCTGCATAGAAGTACCTTTCTTTTTCATGCCCATATCCCAGGTGTGGTAGAGATCAAGAAAACTATTGCTAAGTGATCACAGTTTGTATGGAAATTACAAACTCAGCTCACCCAGGATGATGCTGAACCACTCTGAAGAAAAGCAATAAGAAAAATATTGACTTTGCTAGGGAGAATTTCTTCATGGAAAGGATTGTCAGGCATTGGCAGGGGATGCCCAGGGAAGTGGTGGAGTCCCTACCCATGGAGGTGTTCAAGGAATTACTGGACATGGCACTCAGTGCTCTGGGCTGGTTGACGAGGTGGGGATCAGTCACAGATTGGACTCCATGATTTTGGGGGTCTTTTCCAATCCAATTGATTCCATTATTCTGTGGCTCTGTGGACTTTGCAGCTTTCCCTTTGCTGGAATTGCAATCTGCTGTGAGCAGTTCAGCCAGAAGAGCGTCATGTAACACAGATCCTGTGACAGAAATCAGCACAGACACCACAGGACTTTGATTTCACTTCAGCAAATGTTGTTTAGCCAAAAGGTCTGAGTAACTGATTAATCATTGCTTTCAGAAGAGTTTATTTATTAGCCTTTAATCCATTAACACAGTTTTTAGATGGAAAATAAAAGACTATCAGGAAGAAAAACATTTTAAATCTCATTCTTCTGGGAACTGTTACTGTATTATGCTAGTGACAATTGCTAAGGCAATAAGCAAAACAGATGTTTACTGTTTGGATAAGGGTAATTTTTCCTTTCTTCCTGCATTTCATTAATGAGTGAGCGAGTTCTTAAGGTTAGAGAGGTAGGAGTGAGGGGAAACAACTGGATGTACAAGCCTCTGATGTGGTGTTTGTCTGTAATCAAAGCTGCTCATTCTGTTCTAGAAGCTCTGTCTGCTTTCCCATTGAAACAGACCTGAAATTGGCCTTGAATCCATAGTTAGACATGCAAGGGTAGATTGCCAGCCTAACTTTACAAAAGTTTTTGGGTTTTAGGTTTAACTTAAGATGTATAGAATTCAACATTTTCAATGGTAAGAGCCTACACATAAATTGTTTTTAAAAAATCAATTCAGATTTCTTTGGTCCAACAGATGGAGCCAAATATTTTGGCTTTTAGTCAGATCAGTGTTTTCAAAAGGTTTTGCCAGATTCATCCAGATGGTTTCAGAATTACATCTCCTACTACCAAAATCTAAGGCAAAACATTTGTCGTTTGTGAAAACATCAGCAACATTATGCCAGAGTTGCTTAGGAACCTGGAAAATTAGGTTTGGATGTGCTAATTTGTTCAATTTTGTAGTGATAACAGGGACTAGGATTGGGTGGGGCAACAGGGATATGAATGGTACCATAATTGTGGTAATGCACTGGCAGTAATATCATTTCCTCATTTCCAAAAGAAGGTCTTAGGTCTGTTTCCACTGTAGTTCACAGCAAAAGTGAATCTGAAGTTTGTCCTTTGGCTGGGGCAGATGATTTCTTTTTAACTCCAGGTCCTGAGTCATCAAGGACTGCCTTGAATTAGACAAACTCAGACTGGAGCAGTTCCGTGTAACTTTACACACAATGTTGTGTTCTCAGTAGCTTTTCCACCCTCCAGTTATCTGTGGATCCCATTCCACATTTGGTTTTCTGAGTATCCCCACCAACGGAACAGGCAGAGAGAGGGACAGGGTGCTGTACTCAGCTTTCCCTTTCCTGCTCTTCTGCAGTGCCCAAGGGTTGCAGGGGTTAAGCCATGCTTCTGTGTCAGCCCCAGTTCCATGGCAATGCCCTTTCCTGTTGTCTGTGTTGAAATGCAGTGAATAGTTTGGATCGGATACAGCAGGACTGCAAAAGCTGTACACAATTTGACAATCACACGTTGGTCATTTTGGGCAAGCAGCTTTGCAATTTCAGTGGGATTAGGTAGCCCAGGCACATTATTTTTGCTGCAGAGCATACTAATAACACTCACTAAAGGGGCAGATGGAAAAGCAAAAGCACTGTGAGGTTTTCAAACAGTTTTGAAAGAGGATCAAGGAGTACAAAGCAGCAGAACCAATTCATTCTAGGTAATTATTCTATTTTTTAGTTCCGTTATCAAGATTATTTATGTCTATCTGTTAAAGATAAAACAGATTTGTACCTGTTGAACAAATGAAGTGAAATAAAAGATAAGGTACCAGGCATTGAACTGTGCCACAACCACACGGAAAAGGCATTTATTTTCTATTAACTCGCTTCATAGGCTGTGCATAGAAACAGGTGTAGGCAGAACCACGGGTTGGAGCTGTGTCTGTGCACTACAATTCTTGGGCTACTTTTAAGAAACACAAGAGGAATGACTGGAGAAATTAATCTTTAATACACTTCATAAGGTAGAACATTTCTCAAACAGGCTTTCTTAGGGCATTTATAGTTTGCGTTCTGTTTTGGGATTTTTTTGTTTTAGTTTTCTGGCTCTAGGTAACACTTTATGAAACAAAGTGAAAAGGTAGCTCAGCACAGCCATTTTTGAATTATGTTTTTTCCTAAGAAACAATCCCCAGAGGGTCTGGCTCTTGTGACACAGGTCTGTCCTTCTTCCCCCCTTTGTCTGAGTTTCACAGCAGCTGGAAGGAGAGAGCAGAACAACCTTCTTTAGAAGGATTTAAAAGTCATCGAAGTGTATATTTTTACAGACAGCAGTAGCATAAGAATGATGGGACAGTCACAGGACAGTCAATGGAATGAAACATTCTCTGAAATTAAAAAGGAAACAAAAAGAAAGCTTGTTGCACAACATGTGATTAACTCTGAGAACTCACTGCCACAAATATTTGTTGCTGCGCACTGCAAAGTACAATTCTATAAATAAAAAGCCCCATGCTGCATTAATAAGAGAAATATGCTATATATAACATAAACAGTACAATTTATGCCAGACGAACATAAAATAATAAAAATTAAGGAAATATCTGCCCATCCAAAGTGTTGGTTTGAAAAGACAGAAACACTTTGAGCTGCCCGCTGCCTCTTAGATAAGATCCTGTCCTGTGGAGCAGCTCTTGGAGGTTGGTGTACAATAAATTGAAGTACCTCAACATCTTGTGCTCTCTGGGCCTTTTCTGTATCACTCAAAGTATGTCTTAGCACAAATGCATCAAATTCAAGTAGGAATGATTCTCCAGGAAGCAGAAGAAAATGCAGAGAAGGCACACAGAGGAAATTTTATGCAATCTTTCCATTTCAGTGTGTTGGGTGGTTCTGTGCCTGGACAGGGAATTGTCATCTTTGCTACTGGAAGTAAAAGAAAAAAGCAAAACCCAAATAAGGCAAAACTGCAACAGCAACAGACAGCACACGAATTCTCAGTGGTGAAACACCGGGTCAGAGTGAGAGTGTGAACATGATAACTTCTAACATTTCCTGGAGATGCACAGCTTGGAGATTTTACTTTCAAAACATGACATACTCTAGTGTGAATAATCCAACTATCTAAACCAAACTCCTTGCTCCTCCAACTGGGAGTTTTCTGTGGCATTTTGCAAGCAGTGGTAGTTGTGTGTGGCCTTTGACAAAGGAGAAAACAGAACTAGAGCCAGGTCACACATTAGCACTGCACTCAGGCAGCTGATTTGTCAAGTATTTGGCTGTGCTGTAAAACCCTTCCCATGCCTTACACAGATTAATGCTGAGACGTGATGTAAAGGCTGAGATCAAGTCTCTCACCACGTCCAGCCACTACTTACCTGGGGATCTTACAGCATGAAAAACTGACACAAACACAAACACACAACTGACACTCCTTTGCTGGAGGCCCCAGAAGCTTTATTTTTAAATGAAGATATATAAGATAGACCCATATTGAGTCAACAGCTTGAAGGGGAGTGGAAACAGTGTTTTCCCAGAGGTTTCCCACTGGCTGTTTAAAGAGTGCTTTGGGAACTTTAGATGAAGACAATGTGGAAGCAAAGTGCTTAGGTAAAATCCTTAGGTATCCTGGAAGATGAAAGGCTTAGACCTTTCCTCACCATGAGTCCTTAAGGAGTCCTGGAATGTTTGGCATCAGAAAATTTCCCAGGTGAGAAAAATCTTCATGAAACCATCCCAGAAATCTTCATTATCTTCATACCTGACCCTTTGCCTTAGTTTGGCTTCCCTCTGCTCTTTTCCAGTGACTAAACTGGAAATTCAAACTTCATCTGCCCTGATCTTTTCCTTACTCTCTGTTTTGTATCAGCTCCACCATGAAGGAATTGGAAAGCAAAGAGAGCATAGATTTTTTTTTGAGTCTATAATTATAATGTAAATACTCTTTAACATTCACAAGACTGTGTGTGGAAAAGAATATTTGCCCTTAAAATGTATGAAGTGGAATTAATGGCATGGAGCTGAATGAGCTGGAATAACATCACTGTGCTGTGGATATCATTGCTGTTTTCCTACTGAAGTCCCACACACATGCAGACAGATGTCAGTGCCTTGCCCT
The DNA here is from genome assembly GCA_013397135.1 of Pachyramphus minor. Lineage (NCBI taxonomy): Eukaryota > Metazoa > Chordata > Aves > Passeriformes > Tyrannidae > Pachyramphus > Pachyramphus minor. Next base: position 407,150 of record VYXB01002892.1, read on the forward strand.
GACCACAGAGAACATCCATGTGAGGAAGACGCTGCCAAAACCTGTGATAAAACCACAGTATGTGATTGTTCACACATCAACACTTGTTAATTATGACAACTTGCAAACCTGGATGGGGACTGCTTTGGGGGTTTTCTGGCTGTACTCTCTATACAGGGAAAAAAAGACTCATGGGAATTTTGGTCTTCCTAAAAGAAGAGGGTTTGTCTGACTGCTGATACACAACTTCCAAACTGAGAGTGGTTGTGGTGGAGCAGGAGAGTCTGCATTTAAGTAATCAACTACTGGGAGTTTTTTTGTCTTCTTGAAGCAGTGCTATTTCCCTCTTTCTCCAATTCTGAGCAGGCTGGTGTCTCCCCTGAGCCAGACTGACTGATAGGTGCTCTCAAATCCAAGTGCATGCTACTCAAATCCTGGCCAAGTTCACTTCCAGGAGGCTGACCTTTCAATCTTGATCAACTTCGAAGCTGCAGCAAATCTAACGACAACACAAGGACAGCTTGTGTTCAGCTGATCTGTTTGCACCCCATGAGCACTACCAGCCTTCATGGTGGTATTTGCTCTGGGCTTGGCTGTAGAGTGCAATAAATAGGGTTTCTCATTTTGTTCTTTGGTGCCGAGAGCTCAGCAGCCCGGGGTGTTTGTGATGTGCTGTGTCCTGTGCTCACTGGCTGAATGAACATGTGCTGACCCAATTAGTACCACATGTAGGGAAGAGCAAAGGAACAAACAAGGCAGATAATGTAAATTCTGTCATTCAGGAAGTGAAAAAAAATGGAACTGCATCCACAGGATCGGTATAAAGAAATACTGGAAGGAATACTGGGAAGTGTTTGTTAAACAACATTGGAACAGAGGTCGAGGGAAGTGGTTTTTATTTTTAATTTATTGTTCTTTTTTATCACTGAGATGAGAAACAGAAACATACAAAGCTGTGGGACACTGGAAGAAAACTTGGCTCGAGAAAATCTACTTTCAAAAAGTGTTTGCCTCAGGATTGTCATTCTCAGAAGGCTCATGGCAATGTCTGATTGTCTGAGTGTTGACTGTGTGCTTGGCAAAGATGACACCTTCAAAGGAAAACTTTGGAAATTAAAATCAATTTAGCACTTCTTGTCAGTTTTTCTTAAGAGCACTACAAGAGAATATAAATTCCAAAATATGGAACAGTTTAAATTGTTTCTGTATTGTCTGCTGTGCTGCTTAGAAGAAATGCTTTCCCTTTAAAATTGTTTCTTATTTTCCTTCTTTCTATCCTCCTGCTGTAGGTTCTGCTGCAAAGCCATCAATCTGAATAAGTGGCTAGCAATCTCATTCACTGACAATGAACTGATGGATGTTTCAAGCCAATATATTCTAATTTCAATCTAACATATTCTGTACTTCAATTGTGATCAGGGGAAAAAACCCCCCAATCAATCAAAGTAAAACAAGAAAATTATTTCTGGCTGGAATACACAGACACGTCTCTATTGTCTCTAGAATTCCTTGTCTCTGACTTATTTCATTAACCTGTAACCGATTTTCATCTGTTGAGAACTTTTTGCAGAGTTAGAACTAAAGAAATAAGTACATTTTAAGAACATTGAAATTATTTTTAGTCTGTTTTCATAGTGGTCCAAACCAGCTAGAAAAGTTTAGCGTGGTTTTTTATATCTTTACGGAACATTTCTTGTTCTTAGAATCAACGAATTTTGCAGCATCTGCTTCACAGAATCATGGAACAACCTGATTTGGAAGGAGCCCGAAGGATCATTGAATCCAGCTCCTGGCCCTGCACAGGACACCCCAACCCACTGTCCTGGGGAGCCTGTTCTGGTGTCTGACCACCCTTTGGATGTTGTAGGCTGGAGTTCACAGCTTTAAGGGGAGCGCATGACTGTGGGGATGGTGTTAAAAATTCACAGGGAAGATAAGAAAAATGAACTAAATATCCTCTTTTCCATTCTGGCCAAAGTGGGCTTCAAAAAAGCATGTTTGCACCTAATCAGTCTTTCCATATCATAGAATCAGAGAATGGGTTGGGCTGGAAAGGACCTTGAAGCTCTTCCAGTTCCAACCCTGTGCTGGGCTTCCATGAGTTCAGTGGCATTTGTTCAAAAGCAGATGATGATTATAAAAGCAGGCAGAGGAGTTAACAACTGCATGTGATCCCCTGGTCCCTGATTCCCGGGCTGGCCATGGAGGGACTCCAGCAGGTGTCTGGGGCTTGGGGCAGGGCTGTCACTTGGGTTAAGGAGCTCCTTTGGCTTCTGCTGAGCTTCACCATCACTTTGACACCTTGACTGCCTGAGCTGTGACCCTCTGCCTGCTTTTATAGGGTGGAAAAAAAGTACCTGTGTGAGGTTTCACTTTCTCTCTATTGTCACTTACGTTTTCACAGAGCAGATAATTCAATCTAGGAGTTGAGAAAATGCACTGAAACACAGCCTGCACTGCACTAATATGAAAACTTGTGTTGTTTTGTTTTCTTTTATTCTGTGACCTTGAGAAAAATAGTCATTTTCACTGAGACTGCGTGAGTAGATTTTTATGCAGAAAGAGATAATATTTTATGTCTTCTTCTTGTAGAAAGTGAAGGTTAAAATATTTTGGCACTTTTAGGAAATTGCTCAAGTTACATCTGTCATGTGGTCTCAAACTGTGGAAATACCTTACAGTCAAATAACTTTTATTATTTTGGGCATGGTCTGCTAGAAAAAAAGAGAATATTAGAAGAGCAAAAAACAGTAAAATAAATCTACATAATTGACAGAAAATTGCTTCCCACTCTCTGTAGAGAGAATTTGTAACTTTATAATTTATAGCAGTTGCAATGGTTATGAGTGATGGGAATATAAAGTGGATGATCCTCACTTGACTGTACTTACAGTGTAGCTCTACTGTTTAATGTTTGGATACTTAGAGCACCCCTCTGAGGTAGGGAAGTGCTATTGTGTTCTCCTTACAAATGGGAACAAAGAAACTCTAATTTGCTTGCTGAAGGTCACAGAACGGCTCTTTTACAGCTAGAAATTGTCTAATTAAGGATTAAGGCTCACATTGTACCCACCAGCCTTCTCTGAATGGATTGTCCACTGTGCTAATAATTGTGTGTTTAAGAGGATCTCAAAGCACACCTGAGTGGAACAAATTATCTGGAAATTATATTCATTACTTAGTAATTAAAAACTGTTACAACCCAGTCAGTTGTCCCCATCCCTAAAGGGCAGACAAAGTAACCTTTCAGAAGTTCTCCATGGCATTTTCATACCCACGTGTACGAGCTGCCACAGACTGTGAGCCAGAAAAGATGAGAGGGTAGCAAAAGCAGGTAAAAAATATTGAAATGAAAGCCAGGTGAGGATAATTGGCTGCATTAATGAAGATCAACTGTCCTAGGAAAGATCAGCTTGTAGGCAGCTTCACTGTCAGGCCTTAAGCTGTCACTAATCCCGGAAGAATCCTAAATGTTTGGAGCTAAATGGCTGGTATTTATTAGGCTTTAAAAATCTTTAAAGGTCTGTTACAACTGTCGTCCAACAAGACTCCGTGGGAAGTGTGGGGCTCAAAACAATTCCCTGCTGACTTGCCTGTGGTTTGTGAGTGTGATTCTCCTGCATATGATTTCATTCTTACAAATAGCTGAAAATGAATTCAAATGATTACAGAACTTCCTAATTGATCTATGCAATCTCTCTCCTCCTGTGCTGTGACCTCAGGAATCCCAAATCCACAGTCATGGTGATTTTGAGCTGCTCACCCAGGGAACAAAACTTAACCCCTTTTGAACTGAATATGTCTTCTGTAGCTGATTGTGTGAGAACCTTCAGTGAAGTTTTTCAAACTAAAACCATTCTTATGCTTGAAATGTGTAAATCAGAAAGGCTTTTTAGTTGCAATGTTTTTGCCATTTTGGGATTAAATTTCAATGGTAATTTTTGTCTTCTGGTACAAGGGAAAGGATGGTGTCAGCAGATGGCATTTCTATAATCCTGATCCTTTCTGATTATCTGGTACCTTACAATCATTTTCTTGTCTGGCTGACAGTTAAGATTTGGGCTTTTGAACTTTCCTTCAAGGCAGTTACACTGGTTTTATACTTTGTCCCAAAATTTTAGAATGTCATAATTTTCTTTTCTTCTGGTCCCGTGAAGATTTATGATATAAGTGTGAAGCTGGATGGTGTCCAGACTTTTGTAACTAGTTAAAATATCCCCAAAGTTTGGATGTGATCAGATGACTTTGCTCAGTCTCTTAAGTTCCCTGTTATTGTATTTAATTGTGGGTTTTTTTCCTAATTTAGATGTATTCAGATAAAACTCTTCTGACTCACACAGGCTGTTGTCCCCATCTGAATTATCACTGTTTAGAGATAATTGATATTGCTGTCAGCCACATGGTGATGTGGTTTTCCATCTTTCTGTAACTTGTTTTTCTTGCATGGCATTTTCTTTCTGGTGTAGTCATGGGGAAGGGAGGTTTTAATTGTGCATAAATTCCGTTTAGTTTACTGCTTTTTTTTCCAAGGCAACTTTTTCTGTCAGTCTTGTGAGTTCTTTCAAGTCCCAGATTTGTTTGCTTTAAGATGATTCTTTGTATGCTAAAATCACAGCCCTCAGAGCCATCTCACACTGGGGGTAGAATCAAAGCAGGAGACTACAAAATGTCAATGGATTTTTAAATGTTTAAATATAAAGGAAAAGAAAAAAAAACAACTGGTGAAAATGAACATAGAAAGGGCAATTTTGTCTTTCCACATTGAACAATCAGGTCAGCCTTTATGCTGCACTATCAGTAGTAAATATTCTACAGTAATTGTTTCCACATTGGTAACAGAAAAATCATTTGGGGCAAGGGATGTTTCTTTGAAAATACAGGGGATATTTTAGCTGTGGTTTATGACAGGGCTCCTGAATGAAACTTGGTCACAGTTATAACAAACACAAAATGATGAAAACTAGAGTTATTACTTCCATAGAAGCATTATTGAACTGTGCCTCCTGGCAACAGAGTCAGCACATAAACTAACCTAAGGCAGGCAGGTAATTCTGTGTAGAAGAAATAGCTTAATCCTGTAACACCAAGGCTTAGCTAGAGTTCGTCTGGGGATATCAAAATACATCTGGAAAAGCCATACATTGTCATTCTGATAAGGCTGTGGTTCAAGTCTCATTGTTGCAGGTTGCTTTATGAGACAGCAAGTAAATCTTGCTGGTCTGCACAAAAATAGGCTGTTCTAGGTGTGTCTGTATCTTTTCCCAATGACATGGGCATCCCTAGGAAACAGCAGGGTACCCAAAGAGATCAAGAGAAAGGAAGCTCTTCAGCAACACCACAAGTTTTTGGACCACGAGGCCAACGGACTTTATGTTTCTCATTTTTTGGGGGGAAGGTTGTTTAAAACACCTAAGCCACTGGAAAGTACCAGAAACAGCTTATTTCAGTTGTTCTGTTTCAGTTGCAGGGAAAAACCTCACACCAGTGCCTGCTTGTGCTATTTTTCTATTTCGTGCCTTGTTTGCTTGTCACATAGTCTCACTCAGGTGGCTTTTTGATAAGAGTGGTTTATGGCTGTCGTGTTAAACTCCCTCCAAAAGCAGCAGGGTTTGTTATGGATGCAGCCTCAGGCAGAGGGGTGAGAGCTGCAGTCTTGTGCTCCTGGACCCCTGGAGCATCAGGGTTGTCACAGCCTGGATCCAGCAGTTCTCTGAGTCAGGAGCTGGCCTGGTGGTTTCCATGTCTCCGCTTTCTTCCCCAGCCTCTCCTCTCTGCATGTGTCCTTTTATTGCTTTTAGCAGTTGTTTTCTCCTAGTTGTACTTACATAAAACACTTAACAGGGCTGTCCAGCCCTCAGCAAAGGGTGCTGTAGAGAGAAACAGAAGCAGCAGGCTGAGGACATGCAGCAGGTTTCCCGGGAAGTGGGTGAGAGCAGATGGGCTGTGCAGTGGCACAGATCCAGCTGCAGCAGGAGGGGTTTGGCCCTCCCTTACTAAGCACAGCTGGAGGTCACTGATGGCTCTGACACGTTCAGTTTGTGGCAAGTGATGTGAAGCTTTTTCTTCTGGAAGTGCCTGAGGGAAATTAGTCTCCATTCACCATTTCTTTGTCTCTATGAGGTCTGTGCAGTCTCCCCATCCTGTCAGGATGTCAGTCCCCCAGCACAGATTCCTCGTACTGGAAACAACTCTTCTTTCATCTGGGCTCGATTCAGCTCCTCCTCCTCATGTTCAAATGATTTTATTTCCTGACAGTAACAGCCATAAATGCAACCAGTGTCATCTCCAGGCAAAAGTCCTTGAGAATTTGATATAGACCTTCTCTCAGAAAGCTTTTCCTGCACAAATAAGCAGGCTTTTGCCAAAATATCTCTTGGCTTTACACACAAGACATGAAGCTGTTTTTCCTCCTTTTCCCTGTCCAAAACTACTTCACTTCATCAGCTAGAATAATGATTGCCACTACAAAAAATTGCTGTATAGTTCCTTTGATAGGTTGCTAGAGAAGAAAGATATGGAGTAAATCAAGAGAAACAAACAGCCCTTCTCTCATCTTCCTCAGTGAAGCCACTTTCATTCTGGAAACTTTTTGAACTACAAAGCACCAAACACATTGTTAGTGCCACAGCACTGCAAACATTCATTCTACTTCTAAAATTGAAGTTACTTTTAGGGCTACATCTTTAAATTATGAAAGGCCAGTGTACAGTTCAAGGATTGCAATTACTACCAACAGCTTTGATCTTTTTATTCCAACTGTAACCATACAAAGTCTCATCTGAGCAAGAGAAGGAATTACTTTCCTATAGCCAAGTCAGCCTTCCCTTTTGAAGATACACTGCACGTTAATGGAGCCAGGGACTGTCTTTTCACAGGCTGATTTCTGTAACTTCAAAAGTCTCATTACCAGCCCAGAGGACCTTTCACATACTGGATTTACTAAATGCAAGCTTTGAATTCTTTTCAGTGATGTAAAGGAAATATTTAAAATTAGAACAGCAGGAGAATCGTTAATTCAATTTCAAACATTGCTTGTTAAAAATGGCAGTTTAATAATGTTCCATTGAATCTACTCCCCTCCCTTTCTTCTTTATCTGAAGCATAAATTTCCTTCCCTTGGTACCAAGGCTGTGAACTCAGCTTGGTTTTATTTCCAAGGAACTCAGTACAAGGGCAGTGTCTGTCTTTGGGGACACATTAGAGTAATTCTGGGTTATCCTTGCACTCACAGGCTCATCTCAGAGTGGAGAGTTGTTTGCTGGGGAAGGAAAGTATGTGGCTCATGGTTGCCCACAGTCATCACCAAGAGAGGGACTTTCTTAACTCTGCCACAGCCAAGAGGTGCCTGACTCTTCTGGGAAGGGGAGGAACACTCTTTGGAGCAGAAACTCAGAGCCACAAGAGGTGAGTCTGTCCCTGAATCAGAGAAACTGGGTGATACAGGAGTGAAAACAGAACCAGGAGCTTTTTATATCACAGTCTGTGGTTCACCATCTGAAAGACGGCAAAAGGTGGAACTCCATCTCCTGCTGTACCCCAGGGACAAGGGTGTCCTAAAGGAAAATGTTGGAAGTAACAAGCATTAAATTGTTATTATTGCTGAAGTGTGTCATTATCATCTCCCAGTTGCCAGCTCACAGCGAGATGCAGGGTGGCCTTTTGCTGTTTTTTACTTTTTCAGGGAGGATGGGTGGTCTTTTAGTTAAAGAGTCCAGGAAGGTTGTTCTGGCACACACTGAGGAAATAATGTTTTCTGGTTATGAACTTGCACTTGGGTTTTCTCCCAGACAGGATCACTTTATAATTAATTGACTACTAGTTGTTGCAACTGAAATGGATCTTCCCAGCCTTGAAAACTTGCAAGTGTCTACAAAATTTGTCCTAGAGGAAGTCAGAGTGTGAGGGAGAAAAGTGCAATACCCAAATTAAAAAAAAAAAAACCTCTTAATTTCTTTTGAAACGTTAGAAAGCTTTTCAATTCCAATGCCTCTCTTCTTAATTGTTAATATTTTAATTATTACCACTAGATGAAGTATAGGAGGTTTACCACTGCAGATTGGCAATTCTTGTGCATTTGTGATTGTGTCTGAAATTTGAAATCTACTCTTTGAACAAAAAAATTAATCTAGGGCTGATTTATAGTCCTGAGTGTCCACAGACACCTCATAAGATAACAGGTAAATCTCCAGGTGATTGGCTGCACTCTGCTGAGGGTTTTGTTACCACAGCAGGGTCAGAGCTGCTGCTTGTGCAACCATCACAGCCTGATTACACAAACAGTTTTGTGCGAACATCCAGTGATCCCAGTTTTTGTTTATGAAGCTTTCCTCAAGACTGAGAAGACTTAAACCCTTAACTGAAGCCAAGAGAACAGATGTTCCTTTTCCCTCCTCAAGGCAACAGCCTATGGGGAAAAAAACACCCCTAAATGGGTTCACGATAGAATATCCTGAATACCCTCACTGTGTTTGCTCTCATCGAGGTAAAATGTCGAAGCCACTGAATTCACATTTTCAGAACTATATTAAGATACTCTAAATTCTCAGTGGAGGATTTATCCATTTTCTCTGGCTTTATTTTTAAATACAAATATAAACAGCAAAGCCTGACCATGCCTAACAGCATTAGAGAATTCCTGTGGCAGGAAGGAACCTCCCAAGGTTTCAGGTCCAGCCTTCTGCTCACAGTGGGGTCAATATGGACTTCAGGTTGCTCAGGGTTTTGTTCAGACAAGACCAAGAAGCCTTTGAGGACAGACACTCTACAACCTTTCTGGGCAACATGACCCAGTTCCTAATTGTTGTAGTAATTCTGGCTCCCCTTACCTTCGGTCACAATACCCCATGTTTAATTTATGAGTATGTCCAAAGGGCAACATCACTTTTCTGATGACTTGTGTCATATCTTGACTGCCAGGCAGGACTTCCAGCTCTGCAGAGCTCACCCAGGAACAGCCCCTCTGCTGGAGTTAGGAAAATGGCCACTGCCTCTGTTGTGTGTTTCAGCTGCGTTTTTATCTAAAGCAGTCTACATTTTAATGTCACTAAACAAGCTCAGTGGGAATTAAAGGATAAAAAAATGAAACCATGAATCACATTCTGCCATGGCATCATCCGCACAGTTCCATCAATGTCATGATGTGGCCCTGTTTTCCTTAGGATTAAAATGGTCAAAATTGTGTGGTTCATCACATGCAATTTTGAGCTCTTTAAATTCTCTCTTTTACTTGAAAAAGCAATTTTAAAGAAAAGTTCAAGCCACTAGACTTTATAGTTTCACACTGACTGATAGCATTAAGGTATCTCTACTGGACTAATTATTATGAAAATTTTGTCACCTAAGTAAAAAATATTTTGAATTTATAAGGCAGCTCCCATCTAAGAATAGGAAAGCATTTCAAGACCTCAGTCTACTTAGTGACTAAGTCAAAAAGTAACTCATTCCTAATTTTGTTGGCAAAGAGTACTGACAGAGATTAGTCCTTCAAAGAGATGTTCCTGCACTGGTCCCTGTGTGGGATTTACCAGTAAACAAAGGTGCTGTGATTGCAGTCCAGCCTCCTCCCTTGCACAGGATTTGTCCCTTTAGATGAGCTCTAAACAGATTTGGAAAAACAAAACCTGCATGAGTGTTCCTCTGAAGTGAGTTTGGAAACACAAGTCCAGATGGCTCAGTCACACAGTGGGTTTTCACAGTGACTGCATAAAGCACTGATCAGTTATGGGGGGGAAAAAGCACCTCCTGCTGGTCTTGTCCAGCTTGGCAAAGGCTCTGCTTGGAAGGAGCGGAGTTCATTTGGAACCAGTTACCTCTGAACGCCAACAGGACTAGAATTTCCTTATTAACATACAGAGATTATTAGTTGTGACCCATGTTCTCTTTTTGATCTGCAAATTAGCTCATTTTTTCTCCTCAAGGAGAAAAGGTGCTCTTTGGTCTACGCAGGGCTGGGGCTATTGAGGTTCCTCGAGCAGCCCATCTCCCAGGAAAGCAGAATTGGTTCAGAAGAGTGAAAGTGTGTCTGTAGTTGTTGGAGTCTGACTAAAATGAAACTAATATTTTAATGCACAGTTAGTGATAATTTTGCAGCCCTGCACAAGGGATTTTGCATGATGGATAATTCAGAATGGATCTGCTCAAGTAGTTTGACCCATAACTCTAAAACTCAGCTCAGCAACCACAGAGTAATTGCTACTTATATCAAACCAAACAGCAAATAAGTATCTTTTCCCTTGGAGAACCAAGGGTCAGAGTCTTAGCTGGTGTTGGCTTTTCTTTTTTCCATCCCTCTTGCTAATTAGAATATGAAAGTGCAATGAATTAGCAAATCATTAACCAGGGATTTCTCTCACAGCCTTTGTGAGTCCTTCTCTGCTCCTTCTGGGGCCAGACTGACTCTTCATTCCAGTCACAGGTATTTTCATGGGAACAGACTGTTTTTGTCATAGGCCACAGCTGTGGCTCTGAGAAGACTGAGGAGATGAGATTAAAAACTTCTTAAGTCACAGCAGAGCAGGAGCAGAGGAAACAAAGAAATCACACTATGAAAAACTTATTTGTTGTTTTTTTTTTTGTTTTGGTTTTTTTTTCGTTGTTCTAAGTTTGCGATAAATTGAAAACCCTTTCAAGTTGTTGACTCAGTCTGTGGTCCCTGTCTCTCTTGAGCCCTGCCTGCTCAAATCATCTCCAAAACATTTTGTACATCAGTGTGTTTCTCTCTACCCACAAAATCACAGAATCACACAATGGTTTAGGTTGGAAGGGACCACAGTGGGTCACCTGGTCCTGCCTCCCTGCTCAAGGAGGGGCATCCCAGGGCACATGGGCACAGGATTGTGTCCAGACAGTTCAAGAATATCTCCAGTGAGGGAGACTCCACTCAGCTGATTAAATTCTACAGAAGCAGCGTAAAGTCTTGGGGGCATCTCTTCCAAATTTCTTACTGAAATTTCACAGCAACAGTCAAAGACTGTCCACACTCAATAGGTCTTAAAGCCAAACTGGGATGTGCTGGCAAAGTGTTACTAGGGATGAGCCAGTGATGAGTCAATACCCATGGTTCAGGGGTAGGACATGGGATCACACATACACATTTTCCAGGGATTTTTGCTCAATGTAGACTTCTCTTCGTTTTTGCTGAATCACAAGATCCCAGAATCACTGAGGTTGGAAAAAACCTCCAAGGTCATCAAGTCCAGCCTCTGCCTGACCACCACCTTGCCAACCAGCCCAGAGCACTGAGTGCCATGTCCAGTCATTCCTTGAACACCTCCAGGGATGGGGACTCCACCACCTCCCTGGGCAGCCCCTTCCAACGCCTGACAACCCTTTCCATGAAGGAATTCTTCCTGATATCCAACCTGAACCTCCCCTGGCACAGCTTGAGGCCATTTCCTTTTGTCCTGTCCCTTGTTCTCTGGGAGCAGAGCCTGATCCCCACCTGGCTCCACCCTCCATGTGCATGAGGTCTGTTAACACTGGGGTTGATGTGCTTGCAAGGTGGGCTTTACATTTCCTTGAGTATTGCACAGCTTCCTTGATTTCAGGAAAACCGTAGAATGGGTGCCTGGCTGGGCTCTGTGTAAGCTACTGCAACAGCCTTTGTTACTTGATAAACTTTCCCAGTTTCATGCTCAAAAAAAAAAAAGAAATATTTCTCTTAGTTCAGAGGCACTTGAGGATAATGAGGAGCCTGAATTTCCAGCTTTCATCCCCTAATAGTGATAGATTTTAAGGTAATAGATGATTGTAGCAATCATTTGACTAAAGCAGGAAGATATGGCTTAGTAACTGCAATAATGACTCAGGCTGCATTAGGAGAAATGGTAGGCTGATCAACTCCTTCAATTTTCCTTTCGAGTTTTTGAGTTGTTATATTGCTCCTGGAGGTGCCAGGCCATGCAGTGAACTCTCAGCCCAATTCTGACAGCCCAAGCTCGTCCTGTGCCCTGTGCAGCAGCTTCTGGCAGTGCTGAGGGAGGCTCTGCCGCACTGCAGACGGGGCCCTTGTGCTGGGTCAGCTCTTTTGCCAAAAATCCGTGACTTTTTAAGGCCTTTTTTTGCAGCCTTTGCTAGGGCCAAGGCTAATCCAAGAGTAGGTCCTGGTGGGAGTAAACAACTATTCGTCATGAATAACAATAGCACAATCAGGCTATAAATTAGACATTTATTCAACTTTTCTCATTTTTCTTCTATAAATCACCTTCTCTCTGTTGGCATCTCATCTCCCTGGAGGAAAGCACTGAGTAACTACATTTTGATTACAGTGAGCACGAGACAACAGAAGGAGTAAAGAGTCAGGATGCTTTACTATTATATCTCTGACATATTGAGAGTGCCTGAACATATTCAGACATATTGTTAATAGCCCTGCTTTATACACCACAGCAGGGAGTCAGAAAGTGATCTTCAAACAGGGCAAATAGTCAATGCCTTGTAAATACGGACAGGAAGGTAAAGATGAGTGATTGAGCATCTAAGGCTCCAAATGAAGTTCCTTATTTTCAAAGGGTGATCTGCAACATCTAAATGGGCAGCAAGGTGCAAAGATGAGCTTGGAGATTGCTTGTGTTCTTTTCTCTGGTTATTTGTTGAGGTTCATCACTGAGGCAAGATGCTGACCTGGACTGATACAGATGTTCCTGTTGGTGCTGTGATGTGCCTTTGTCTGCTGAATGTACCCATGACACAGGCTTAGGACAAATGGTAGATTTTGGAGGATATCACAAACCTTTTCTCAGAGATAATGTTTTTCCACGTTAAGGTGGTTTTTTTGTTCTTTTTTGACATACCTCTGGTTCAGTTCCTTGCAGTGCCATTGTAGGTGAACTGCTCAATAACCTCTAAATACAGATGCTCAGACTTTTCAGCACCACATCCATCATCCTTTATATATCCTTTATAATTGAAGAATTAAAAAGTTTGCTATTAACACTATCTCCTCCTGACTCCAAAGCTGGCAAAGATATCTTTGCATTTCCCGTAACTTTCCATTAGACACAAGCTCTTTTCAAATATTCTCTCCCTCTGAAGCACATTTTTCCGTGCTAAAAAAGTGTGGCCCAAGTATTCTCTGGAGGCCCCCCTTTGATAAGATTTGCCTGCAAACAGGCAAAGTTAATGGAAGGGGCACTGCCACCAAATACATCTTTAACTTAGAGCATGAAGAGAAGCCAGAGAAGAATTCCTCTGGCATTTTCTCAAGCCCCACTGTTTCTAATGATCCAGTGTTCAGAGCTATTTCTAATTTCCAGTGCAGTGCATTTTGAGGATCTTCAGAGATAATCTTTGTAGGCAGAGCCATGAAATTACCATCTATTTAAAAATGAGAAACAATAAGAGTTTTCTTCTCAGAAATTATGAATGCTGTCAAAAAAAAAAAAAAGGGAGGTGAAACAGAGATGAATTTGAAAATATGTTTCACCTGTAGTGCAAATGTTCCCTTGTGGTTTTACATGTTGTCATATTTTTGTGTTTTTGTAGATGATTGGATGAATGCCCCAACACAGGCAAAGCAATTCAACTTTTCCTCCTCAGTGAGCATTTTGCACTTCTCAATTTAGTAGAAAAACATTCCAGCACTCCTGGCTGCATTGCAGGTCTCATCTGTATTTAAGGGCTGTACATCACTGCCACTGAGGCCATGCACATTTACTTATTGATTTTTCTTTCTTGTTTTCTGACTGTTATTTTTAGCTACAGTGGATTATTGCCAAATTGTGAGAAAAGGAATATGTCATAGAGGTCAAGTGACTTCTTGATTTTGTAAGAGAAAATGTTTTGCTCTTGACCCTCCCCTGACAGTGTCATTTTACAGTGAGCCTCAGGCACCAGTTAGTGACCAGAGAGTGTTTGGCCTCTCTCCCCTTGGATACTCTGCATTATTGAGGCACCACTCAGAGTGTGCAGAGGGCTTGGAGTAGAGAGGACTGTAACAGTGGTTTTCCAAGTTGACAGTGAGAAAAGAGAGGGGAATCAGGCTTTCCCATCAGCAGCACTAATGTGATTTCCTTGGGCCACCTGCAAAGTGGGAACCCCTGCATCCCATGCAGTCTCCAAGAGCTCTTCATTTCAAAGATCAATTAGTAATTAGAAATTAATAAGAAGCCTTTAGGGCCAGTGCAGTGGGTAGAGATGAGGGATTACCATCTGGATTTAATCCCATGCTGAGCCACATTGTTGTTTGAACATTTGTTTGTCGAACTCTCTGGTTTTGATGTTCTGTTTTTCCACACCAAATGGTATCCTGAAATGAGAAATTATCAATTAAATTCTAATGCACAATATTGAAATCTTTGTAAAAGGAGTAGGAACAGCAGTTGAACACTGAAGTTTCACTGGAGGCTGTTTTGGAGGAATTATGAATGAGTCCCAGTGCGTGCAACAGAGTCAACTGGTTTGACCAAAACGCCAAATAATATCCTGAGAGACACCTTGATCCAGCAAAGAATTTAAGCACTTCGGTATTTAAGCATTTAAAACTTCAGTCAGACATTGTTGAGTCTGATGTAAGAACACACTGAATTTTGGTAAATGGTTTACATGGTTAAACATGATTAAAATTGGTTGAAATGGGAAATTTCCATTCCACTGGTGATTAAAGGTGTTCAACCTTTTCTCTGTTTCTCAACTGAAAGGCAAGGTAGAAGAAACAATTGGAATATAAACAGGCTTATTTTTCAGAGATCTTGATTTTCTCTTAATTCAGTTGGGGCTATGAGACCTCAGTGTTCAGCAGATTTTAAAAGAAGGTTCAAAATGCTTCATATCTTTCAATTTTTAAAGCATTTTTCATCTCTCCACACTTTGTGAATAAGTGAATATTTCATGAGGTGGGAAAATTGAACAAGAAAATTTAAAAAGAGAAGGAAGTTCCACTTTCACTCTATGAGGTTCTAACCCATCAAAATAACATTGGATTTGACAAGATATTTCCCAGTGGGGGAAAAAATCAGATACTTTTCCTACTTTTAACATTGAAACTCAGATCCCATAGTGGAGCACTTGCATAAATTCCAGTCAGAGTGGGAGAGTGGGAATTTAATAGCCACAATTAGGCAGATAGAAAGAGTACAGCATCCACTAAAAAAGAATTTGCTGGTGAATTTGTAGCAGAAAGGTTCAGTTTGGTTTTTTTTATCTTTCTGGCTGTTATTGAGAAGGAAATACCATTGTATTTGGAGCTACAGAGACACACATTAGCAGAGCATTTTCTTCCAGGTGTGCAAAGAAAACACAGTGGTTTTTAAATCCTTTTATTTCTTGTAATAATAACAGCTTTATCACCAGGGTAAAAGGCAGCGCGACAGGATCCCAGGGAGGTGCTGGTTTAGCTGCTGGATGAGGAATTGCTCAGCCAGCACTTTTAATCCTGTTCCATCAGCCTTTGCCAACGTTGCTCCCATGTAGGACAGTGTAATGGAGTGTGAGATTATTCCCCACAGGATGTAATTCCAGCTGACAGCAGCAGGACTTTAGTCACTGACTCCAACCTCCAGTGACAGCACAGCTCCAGCTTGTGCTTCAGCATGGACAGCTTTTATACATGAATAAATCAACATGTAGCACTGACTGGTTTCTGCCCTCAGATAGTTTTACCAGACCTGAGCAGCACTTTCATGGCGGTCACAGTAAAGCCATTCCAGCAGCACAAGTGGAATTTTAATTCCTACTGTATTAAGTGCATATATATCTATTTAAATGTGTATTTCTTTGATTATTGCTTTTAGTTTTGGTTGGAGTAGAGCAAAAGCAGGTTTTAGGGGTTAAGGATGATATTCCCTGTGTTGAGGTGAAGAGGAGATACTTCTGGAGTGGAAAGTTGGAGTGGCTGGAGTGTGATCAGGTTGAGTCAAGGGGGGTGATCCCCTTCTCTGCAGGCTGACTTCTGTGGCTGTGAACAAATACTTTGGATTTTATCACAATATCCTAGTATTTTTTAGTTCCTAGAGAGAGAGAAATCTTTTGATGAGGAGCATGTTAGGCAAAACAATTTCTTTTCTTGGCTGTTTTGTAAAACTTTGAGCGTGATGGTTACCCTGCATTTTACAAGTTGCTCTGAATATGGCTCAGTCCACAGAAATGATTGAATAGAGAGAAACTGCTGAGCAGGTCTAATCCCAACTCTTTGATGTAAAGAGATGGTCTGTGCTTATACTGAACTATGATCTCTGTCCCACTTGGTACAATCCCAGCCATTCCAGTCCAATGGCACAAGGAACTGCAATAACACTGGCAGGGCCATGTCACTTGGTCCAGAGCCCTGGGTCCAGTTCTTTCTATTTAGAGCACATTAATCATGAACAGAAATTATTCTAATGTCATTTGTGCACAATTTTATTGAGTAGAAAAAAATGGTTTTAGTCCTGAGTAAGCCTGAAAAAAACTTCAGTTCTCTCTCACTTCTTGACAGAAAATCACTTAGGCTTTGTCAAACTGTGATCCTTTGTGTGTGGAAGCACTGACACAAGGAAGAGAACTGGGATTCTACCAAACAGAAAGCCCCTTGAATAAAAAGTATCTAGTAACCTGTGGTTGACTAGTGAGAAACTCCACAAATAGCTTGGAAAAGCATCTCTTGTAGAGAGACAAGCACTGTGTGTGTTTGCTGCAAATAACAGAGCAAATAAATAATGTTGTCAGGCCAAAGTGGCATTTGCTTGATAAAATTTTGCGGCAAAATGTCACTTTACAGCAGGAGGGGAGAGGTTCTGGGAAAGAGGAGTTATTAATGGACTTGAGCAACGTGACTGCAAAAATCTTGTTGAAGCTATGAAAAAAGCCATAACTCAAAAGCACAGCTGTATCCAGCTGGATATGTCTGTTCAGAGAATATCCAGCTGCATGTCCTGCCCTGGCTGCAAAGGGTGGCAGCTGATGCTGGGTATGTCAGTGCTTCCAGTAAGGATTGTTGCTGCAAATCTGCTCAATGGACATTGTCTCCTCTCATGATCCTCCCTGCGTGTCCTTCCCATCAGTTCACACTGGTGTAGCCAACTGCTGCCAGTTCCTTCTCCACCTTCAGCTTCAATTTCCATCTCTACCTTCCCCTGGTGCTTCTGTCTGTCTGTGCCAAGAGCTGCCCTGGATCTCAGGACTTTGTATGTTTTAAAACTTACTATCTGCTGCTTTGACAGGACTTGTTTCCTTGTGCAGGGATGTTTCTGGGCATTTGTAGTTAATAAGGAGTTTATGTTGAGGAAATGAAACAAAGAGGCAACGAGGCTGCATAGAGAGATGTAACAATTTGCATACATTGACAAGATTTCCGCTAGAACTGTTTCCCTGGGACCTAATAGGGAAGGAATCTTTCCGGGTTAAAGTCACCAAGACAGATAAGATCCCACTTTTCACCCCCAGCCTTTATTTGGACAATTTCTTGGTCATGACAGGACATGTGCTCTTCTCCTGTATGATACACAAAAGCCCAAGAGATTTCAGTTTCATGATCCTTCTCATACAAACGTGTTTAAAACTTTCTGGGTGTGGAGTCTGCACTCACTAAACCATGACTACAAAGGCTTTAAGGGGCAGAGATGCCCAGGGATTGCTGAGGCTGTGGCACACAAGCTCGAGATCTGCTGCTTAGTTGTGCTTTTGGAGTAGTATCACCAGCCTTCACTGAAACAAAAATTTCAGACTATCTCATAAACAGAAGAGGAAGAAAGGACAGAGCCAGCAATCCTTGTATGACTCTAAGATAAGGGTATGGGTTAATGGAGAGATGGAAAATGCACATCACTTTTTACTTCAATGCCCAAAATACACGAACAACTGTTTTCTCAAGTGACTAGGAATAGTATAAAGCCTTTCCAATAAAAAAGGACAAGGAAAAATAGTCTGCAGAGGCTGGTGAAGAATGAGGAGACTATTAGGGAGAATGTTACAGCATGTAATAACTACTCCTGGTCAGAAATAGGTCACTTTAGGGATGAGATTCAGAACTCACCACATGTTTGGGCTCTGTTGAGCCACCCCAACTGCATCCAGGCAGAACTGCCTTTCTGCCATGTATAATTCATTCCCATTTCTGTCTCTAAAATCCAAGCTGCTTTTTGTTGTTTTGAAAGAGGAGGGTGAGTCCCTGTGCTTGTGTACACATGTGAGGAAATTAAAAAATGACAATGCATTTGCTCCCTTTGAGGCTGACACAGGAGAAGGGAGATAACAATAAGCAAGTGAAATGAGCCCGAGGAGAAAGAGTGCAGAGGAATTGCTTATCACCACCTCTGACTTCTGCAGTTTTGCCTTGAAGTAAAATACAGGTTTTTTGGGGGAAAAGAAGATGAAGAACAGAACCAAATCAACTAGAATAAGAGAAGCAGCTTTTCCCGGTTTCCTTGTGGGGAAATTCAACAGCTCCAAGTGGGTTTTAGATCTTGTGACATTATCATTCATCCTTGGTCTTCACACACTGTGCACTGTCAGTTTTGTTGAACTGCGCTGCGTGAAAAGTACTTTGGGTCTTTGGCAGGGGACCATCAGGGGAGAGACATTTCAGCAGTTCTGCCCTGTAGGGACAGCAGCTGCTGGATCTAACTAATCCATCTGGGACTATTCCTCTAGTTCAGATAATGCAAATTAGTTCTTTCCTGCTGCAGGTCCCTCCCTCTCCTACAGAGCCAGCTGCCAATTCTGAACTAATTCTCTGCTTTCAAGAAAAGAGAAGAGAGTACCCGGCTCATGGAGGGCTGTTTATCCAGGGCTTTAATGCTTCCCAGGGAAATGGACCACTGCTGCTTTCTGGCAGAGGAATTCTTCACAGAGCACTACGAGCAAGGCAGAAAACACACGTGTCTTCCCACGTCATCCTTGAAGCTTTTGCATTTATCTAAACACTCTGGAACTCTGATTCCCTTATACCACTTCATTTGCATGAAAAAGACACCCAACCTGGTGGAAATTCCTCCCAGGGAATGCCCCAGCACTTTCTGCTCATCACAATAAGGCCAGAAAATATCCCCCATGGCATTTTTTTTCTCCCCCAGGGTGTTTTTGGTGCACAGACCAAGGTTGTGTTTTGCCTGTTCTTGGACAGCTTTTTGCAAACAAAACAGCTTTAAGGCTCTCTGTCTTACCCAGGGAGCCACGTGAAGAAACATCCTTGCTCCTACATCTTTCTTGGGTGAAGCAAAGCAGAAGAGAAACACTTTCATACAGTTATTTCTAACTTTCTGAAGAGCAGTGGAAAGGAAACTGAGACAAAACCCTGAAAAACTTTTTGGGGCAGTGCCAAGCCATAAACTGTCATTAAGTGAGAGAACCAGTTCTGCATTAATGAAGCTTGAGGCTTTAATTGTATCCACGGGAATTTTATGTTTATTCCCTCTGAAATTCAAACAGGTGGATAGGATGCCTTAACATTCCCAGTGGCATCACTGAGGACAACTCAAACTGTAGCACTCCACCCTCCTCCTGGGACTTTGAAAAGCACAGCAATTGATGTTCAGACAAAACAGATGGCTGTGAGATTTTGGCAGAAACTGGTTTGCACACGGGCTCTCTGGGGAGCATGAGGAAACAAGGCATTCATTCCGCTCTGCTCAGTCATGGATCACTCACAGTTTGACCAAAGAGGTTTCCTTCAAAGGGAAACTGTCATGGAGCAAGTAGTATTATTTTGGATACTCTCTGCTCTTGGACATCACTTTTCTTTTAGAAAGTCCCACCACACCCCAGCAACCCCTCCTAACAGGGGCTCAGCCAAGCACAAAGGGAAGGGTGTACGGGGAGAGATGGTGCAGCTCTGCTGAAGTTGTAACTCTTTTTCTTTGTCTTGAGAAACAAGGCCAGGTTTCTCTCCAGAACATATTTAGCTAAACATTTCCACACTATGGAGCTGCAACCCTGTGATATAAAGTGCTGAGGATAGACTTGAAGGGTCTTGGGCTTGGTGCCAAAACTTTTCCTTTCTTCTGACCTCAGTCAGGGAAATGCGCTCAGGATTTATACCCTGCTCCCTTTTGACCAACAGAGACATATTCTTTCAGAGGCTCATATGTTATTCTGGCCTTCCAAGAAGGAGCAGGTGCAAAGGCTTAAAAAACTTCTTCAGCCAAAAAGGGTTTTGAGTATCAGCTGAGTACCAACCCATAGTAACAGCAGTGAATACTGTTGTAGTCACAGTCAAAAGGAAGGACCTGTCTATGCAGAGGAATAACAGATTCACAACAAGCTGTTCTTCAGCTTAAGCCATTGGTATTCCAGGGAAAGTTCAGTGAAAACACAGCAGTAAAGTACAGAGGGGGGATGAAGGTACAAACTCCAGAATTGAAGTGTACCTTCATGGCTCTTCAATACTGGCACAGCCTTTATTGCTTGGGGCTGTGGCACAAAATGTATGAACAGAGTATTGTGATTTCTCCTTTCCTGCACCCAACAAGTCTGCAGTCACCAACAGCCTTATCTTTCCCCTTGAAGGGGTTATTGAACATTCTAACCCAACCCCCAATCTTCCAACAGATCATTTTGAAGGTTTTGGTTAAAAAATGGCCAGTGATATCACATTTGCAAAACAAATGATCCAAACTTCTGCCCAGCTGACTAGTTCCCTTCCAGTGCTGATTATATTTTGGAAATTCACTGTGTAAAGTGCAAATTGGTAACAGCTTGGCTCAGGAAGCTGCAGGATGAGGAGCAGCCTGTGGGGTTTGAGGAGCTTGTTTGCACTTTGCAGCTGCAGCCACTTGAGCTGGAACAATCTTTGCTGTCAGTCAGGACATTAATTGACATGAAGCTGAGATTCCTAAGGTACCATGTCCTGCTGGAGCTCTCCCTGAGAGAGCTGAGAAACAACCGAGCAGAAAAGAATCTAAATAGCAATCCAGTAATGAACCATTTCCCCAGACCTTCAATCTCTTGCTGAGACCTTGTTTTAATGAAGGTCGTCCCAGAGGTCAAGAAATTCCTAATTGGTGTTAGCATTATATATCAAACATCACTTCCATCTACATGCTGGCAGAGGGGCTTTGGGGACAGAAGTTCTGGAGGATCTCACCCCTCACAGTGCTTCGAGGCTTGGGGTTGTAGAGATGCAACAAGCTCAAAACTGCCCTTTAAATAGCCATCATTTACAGTCTCCAATTTAATCTTCTGATTGAACCTCTTTGAGAAAAGAAATTATATTTTTAGGCTTATTAAGTTGAATTTTCTGCCAGCAGTGCTATATGAGTGGATTGTACACATATGGAAATGCGTTCTTATCTGTCCCAACACACTCCTGATGGAGTCAGCTCTGAAGGAGACAGTGTGAGTATCTGGACAATTTTCTGCATAACTTAAAGAAAAAACTTTTCTACTTAAAGCTCTGTTTGTTAAATATGTGTGGAATGTCTGGAGATGTCAGGTGCACTACTGGTCCCAACAAACACATCTCAGCCCTACCCCAGGTCCACAGGAGGATAATTTCCTTGGTACACCAATGTGTGAGCTGTCACCTGTCTTCATTCCCACCTCACTGCCACTCCAAGGGGGGAGGAGGCTGAGGCACAGAGAGGCTGTATTTCACATAGATTAGAGATGTCCTTTCTCCACGTGGTTTCTGAAGCCTTTTCTCGCAAATTTGGGCATGTGATAGTGAAAAAAGACCATAGAAAAGCACCTGAACTCCAGCACACTCCTCTTTCTGCTCCAACAACCATTGCTGCCCAAGGTGCTTCCCCTAACCCCAGACTGCATAGCTCAGGGAGAGGAGGAAGCTTTTCCTGTAAACCTGGAGCTGATGAAGAAGTATGAGCCACTGCTGCTGCTTTTAGGGCAGGTTGTTCTCACATCTGACAGGGACTGAGGTTCTGGAGGGCCTCAGTGTGGTACTGAGCATCATTCTTACACAGTGAGACTCTCAGTGGGACTAAGGGAGAGATGAAATGATAGGTTTCCCACTCCAGAATATATACCTGGGGAAGTGGAGGGCTGAGCCAGCTCAGCAACAGTGTGCCTATTTAGGATTTTAATTGTTGCACTCTTAAAGATGGATTTTCATTGTGTTTTGGTTGCACACAATAATCAGGTAACTAGAAATTCTATCATTTGCTGTAGGGATTTTTCTTGTGCTCGTCTTAGGGGTGGTATGTTCAGAGCAATCTTCCTGAGCCCATACTGTGAGCCCACAGAGAGCCACCCAGGGAATTCTGACACTGCACTTATTCAATGTTCACTGCAAACACTCTCTGGGGTAGAAATTGCCCTCAGATTTTCTTTTGCAGCCTTCCAGGAGATCAACAATAAATTCGATCAACAATACAATGCAATTCTGAGCAGAAATGTTATCCTAAAAGGAACAGCTTGGAAGCTTTGTGCCATTCAGTAGGGACTTTGCTATATTGATTTTATGTGGAAGGTACTTCAGGGAGTTAAATACTTTAAATGTCTCAGTTATGGTGACTGGCTTTCAAGTTTCCCTCCACAGGCTGTGCTGGAAAAAAGCCCCTCTGAAAGATAACTTGGAGAGCCTGATTTTGTCACCTAGCCCAGAGCACTGAGTGCCACATCCAGTTGTTCCTTGAACACCTTCAGGGATAGGGACTCCACCAGTGCCCTGAGCAGGCCATTCCAAAACCTGATCACCCTTTATGTGAAGGATTTCTTCTTAAGGAAAATGTGACTTTTTGGGCAAAATTAAGCAGTAAAACTTCACTTCTCAGCACTGGATAAGACCACCTGCAAACTACATTTGCTTACAAAGCCCTCACTGCCAGAAGCAGATGGCTTTGGTAAGAGGCTGAGTCACTGCTGTGGGTGACACAGGAAGGACTGCTCCCCATATGCTCCTCTATATTATTAGTTCCAGCATATGAATATGACAGGTGCAGGAGGGAATAGAGAAAACACAATAACTTCAAAGGTCCTGGCACTATAAGGCCAGCATGAAGATTGTGTTCCCTGTGGTTGATTTGGAATCCATATTAGACCCAAACCAGTTCTCCGATAAGAGGAGCTGGAACAATGTCTAATAGCTTCCCCAGGGCAGCTGTTATATACAGGAGATAGCATTATGAATAAATGCAAAAATAATATTTTTGTGGCTTTTAAAACACAAATTTTGCAATCTTCTAACCCAGGGTTGGTGAGTCAACACGTCTTGCTGTCATTTGTGGAAGTTCAACAGATGGAGGAGCAGTGATCCGTCAGAAACCTTCTCAGGGTTGAAACTGGGGTCATGGGCCACCCTCAGGGGAGAGAACTGTGGTCGAACACAGCTCCTGGAGATGGTCTGCAGGAGCCCTGGACCACAATATTTGGGATGGGTGAGTATATTCTATGTGAAACTGCTGGAAGCAATGTGATCATTGATAAGGGTGTCAAAAACAAGGCAACCCTACAGCTACTCTTGTCTGATGAACATTAAATCAGCCATCTTATGTTTATGCATTAGAGTACAATCCTTAATTACTTGATTGCCACAGCCAGGCACTGGTTTGGAGGCAGGGGGAGTCATGGACTGAGTCAGTCAGTGATCTACCCCGAGGGACAGAAGGGAGGGCTGCTGAGCAAGTCCCCTGCAATCAAACTCCCTTAGGTGGTTGCTAATTGTGTCATCAGCTTTGAGGTATCCGAAATTCTGATGTGCAGCACCAGGACACATTTTGTAGCAGTGCTGGAAGTGCAGCTGGAGTGTTGCTGATGCTGTGGATTCAGTGGTGACTGGGGGAGAAAACTGCTCTGAAGTCATCCCAAAAATGTGCATCCTCATCAGCACACACTTTTTTTGGTGTTTTGTCTGAGCAATAGGAATTGTGCCAAATTCAGCTGAAGGCTGGTATGCAAATAAACACCAGTGACGTGAAGCTCCCAGATTAGTATCATTAGTGACGTTAAAACAAGTTATTAAAAGCTATGTATTATATTTATTGAATCATACCACAGAGAGGAAAAAGGTCCTTTGGAGTTTGAATTGTTGTCTCTCCCATGTAAATAACTGGGAAAAGGCCATCCTATGTGTTGCCTTTATTACAAAGTCAAACAGAAGGGTTATCACATTTCACTGCCATCTTCAGGTACCTTGTTAAACTGAGACCCAGGTAACTACACTGCTTGTCCATTTTGATTAATTCCTACATTGTGAGTGAGACCTGTCACTGAATAGATTTTTTTCCCCCTTCTCTGTCTCCATTGATTCTCTTAAGTTAATTATTTCCTAATTCTGCCAAGAAAATTTACTTATTAGATCATCCAAAGGGTTTTGCTGGACCATCTCTGCAATTATTTTTAAGTCTTGTCAGGGTTTGGCAAGATTAATGTAATGGTAATCCTTTCCCTTTCTCCACTTTAAAAAGCAAAATTTAAATTGCTCTGACTATACTACATCTTTCCCCTCTAGCTTTTCCTTTCTGCCCTATTTCCAGTTTTGAACCTGTTTTTCCAAGTCTGCCTCCTCTTCATTCTGCTAGGATCTGCAAATCAAAGGGATCATCTTTCCATTTATTTCACAAATTTAGTGGAGTCCTGTTATAACTATGCTGGGGTTTTTCAGGGGAAACCAAGGTAAAAACAACATAAAACTCATGATGTGCTCTGTAGAGTCACATCTCAAGCCAGATGTCCGACCAGAGCCAGATTAAGGGCCTGGAGTGACAGGACAAGGGGGAATGGCTTCCCACTGACAGAGTGCAGGGTTAGATGGGATATTGGGAAGAAATTTTCCCCTGTGAGGGTGGGGAGGCCCTGGCACAGCTGTGGCTGCCCCATCCCTGGAAGTACACAAGGCCAGGTTGGACAGGGCTTGGAGCAACCTGGGATAATGGAAGGTGTCCCTGCCCATGGCTACAATACATGGATTTTTTCCTTGCCAGTGCCTTTGATCTGAATCCAACACAGGCCAGTCAGGTATGGTGCTCACAGACATTCTTGATTGGCTCACAGCTCTCAGTACTGACCCTATTGACATCTGCCACACCTCTAAAATCATTTGCACTGAATAAATGAAAGGAAGGAAAAGATGGAGAAATTAAATCCTTGCAAAATCAAACAGCTTGCATGATGTAGTGCCCAGAACATTTTTTTTTGGCCTTGTGCATAAAAACTGAGAATGTAAGAGTGTGTCACTCAAAATTTTCCTGTGTGAGTCAGTGCAGGGGATTTATCCCCAAGGAACTCACAGAAACCTTAATCCATAGGTCCTTGAAAGAGGAGAGGACGACTCACTTCAGGTCACAAACTCTGTCCGTAAGTTCTGCAGTGTGGGCTTCAGCCCTGACCTGGTCCTTGGTGTCTGGGGAACATTCAGTGGCCCTTCTATGCACCCGTAAAGGTCACAGAAAAGTTCCCAGGGATTTTGGATGCCTTTATTTAGGCCCAAATAGGATGGACTTTTCTAACTTTACTTTCTGGATTCCATTAGAAAACCTCATTTATCATTCATAAGGCCAGATTTCCATTAGGCCAAATTTCACTTTGGAAAAAAAGCAGCTCTGGGGGAATTTGGGCTCACCTGCCTGAGAGCAACACTGAAATTAGCTTTCCACAGTTGTATTCAAGACTTCCACATTCATTCCAGTTTACAAAACATTTCCTTTGTCAATGCAGCTTTTTAAGCAGAGAAATTGCCAGGTCATGCTCCTTCTCCCTTTGCACCAGTGGCTCCTCATGTCAGCTCAGCGTGGGCAGCAGCAGCTCTTTACTGCAACCAAGCAGTCCCAGAAAATAACTGAATAAATTTTGTCACTAAAATCTGATCTTTGAAGTTTTGGAAACAAGCCATCACTCAAGTTGAAGAGTGCTAAGTTCCCTTTTTTCTTATCTTACATTACCCTCTAGTGGCTGAGTCCTTGAGCATCAGCATTGAAAGTAAGGAAACTTAGAGGTTTTCATTCTTTGCCCTTTAACTGACCGTACTCAAGCTCTATATTTATAATACATTTTATCTTTCATTAAAAAAAAAGGATCAAAATAACAGAACACTTTGAAAAACAGTCCAAATCCTTTTATTTTTGAAGGAAATGGATGTGAGAAACAGTATCTTCCTGTCAAAATGCCCTTCAATACTAACACACAGTGCAGATAAAAATAGACCCTAAAAATGGCTAGAGGTCCATTTTTGTCTTCCCTGGCATATTTCCAGACTAGGTAAGGAATGTGAAAGGCAAAAAGGCAATGGATTTAAATATTAAATACTAAGGAAAAGAGGAATATATTACAAATTTCCATTTTTACTTGTGGCTGTCATGTAGGAACAATCATTCAAGGTTCCTGGGGGAAAAAACTGCTTTAAATTTCAGCTTTGTTCCTAATTTCAAACTCTTTTAGGGGTTTGAAAGGATTTCAGGAAGAATTTCTTCACGGAAAGGGTTTTTAGGCATTGGAAGAGGCTGCCCAGGAAGCTGGTGGAGTCCCCATCCCTGGAGGTGTTCAAGAAACGACTGGACATGGCACTCAGTGCTCTGGTCTGGTTGACAAAGTGGGAATCGGTCTCAGGTTGGACTCAATGGTCTTGGAGATCTTTTCCAACATAAATGATTCTGTAATTCTGTGATTTATGTGACATAACTTGATCCATATTTTGATTTCAAGGGATTAGCCAAGATAATCACTAAAACATCTTGCATTGTTCTGTTTGTTCATTCTCAATTCTTATTCTAAATTTACCAAAGAGTCAGAACAGTGTGTCTGTTCTGTAGCAAATCAACAGACTCTCATTAGCTTCATTCCACTCAAAGCAATAAAAAAAAGTCTTAAAGTGGTTGGGTAACTTTTCAGAGTAAAAATACTTCTACAAAGGAACAGAGAGATTCACCCATGTACTTCCTGCAGAACAATTACGTTAAACTTCATATTTCTCAGACAGTGGTTGCACTGGGAATGCTCAGTGAATAGATGATGTGCTGCTTGCAGTGCTATGGTAATGAATGATGGGATATCAGCTCTGTGCTGGCAAGAGGACTTGTGTAAATAACCATTATATTAGTTGGGAACATAAGAACAGATTATTCAGTTTGAAATGACACTGTTTCAGTGTGGTAGTATTGTTTATTGTAACTCCCAGAAACAATCCAATCACATTTGCATAACTGCCCGAGTTAGACCCGTCTCATGATCTATTTAACACCACTATTTTCCTCTAGGAAATCTTTCCATAAGAATTACATAGCACAGCAAACTCAGGCATTCTCAACTAAGCCTTTTCAAATAAACATATATTATTAGAAATTCATTCAAGATTTAATGGAGCTTGGAACTCCAAGCATATGAATGTGTGTTTCAATTTCTCATTGCAGAGAAAGATTACATCACATTTTGAATACAGGAATATCTTAAGCCCTGTCATATGTTATAGGCACATAAAGCAGGGCTGTTGAGAACATGAAATTACTGAGACTGTCACCACGAGGTTCAAACTTTTCCACCCAGAGGCAGGTCAGACAGTGCCAGTATAGAAGAGGCCTGAACTCTGATTTTACTATTCTTTTTGATTTTGGCCTTAGAGCCAGTGAGGGAATTATTGGTAATCCACGAGAGCTGCATAATCTGGTGCCCTGATGTTCCTTGAGTTCAGATTCTGATTGTGAAACCATGTTGATCCTCTTGATACAACTTCACTGCACACTAATATTTCTTAGTAAAATATTTCTCTTTAATGTCATTGTATCCTGCTTGCCTTGCTTTGCTAATCCTCCTTCAAAGGTTCAGAGATAACAGGACACAGATGCTCACACCTTCTTAAACACACCCTTTTTGTTAGAAGGTGTGAATTCCTGTGATGCCCAGCTTTGTAGGCAAAGGAGAGATGGAGTGTGGAGTTGTTTTGGTTTTAAGGCTCTCCTGGGACTCTGAGACATGCACAGACCCATAAATGTTGTTGTTCTGGTTGTATAGGCCTCAGTAAAGTCAATCTGAATTTATTTCTAGTGGTGGTAATAGTTCTACTTTATATATAAAGTCTATTAAGTTCATCACTATAGACAATTTCCTTGTTTTTAGAATATTATTCCTCAACCCACCACATTTTTATAGTGTGAAGTTATTTTGCTTCCCTTTAATTTTCTACGCTGATTAAAGAAATATATGTTTGTTTCTTGGCAACCTACCTCCTTCTGCAATGTCTAGTATATATGTCCATATATACCCAAGTTTGTCACTCCATCAAATTAAAAGTTCATAAATAAAAGACTACTACTTGAGCCCAGGAATAATTAGAGTTAGGAAGTTTCTGAGCAAATAGTTTCTGTTTCCTTGAAAATGCTCCTACAAGGCCACAAACTCTATAATCTTTAATTACAAAGATCCCATGGGTTTAGAAGGCAAAAATTCAATAATTAGAAACTGCAGAATAAAAACTTAGGGATAAGAGGATGTTGATCCTTTGGGAGCCTGAGGAGAATCGTGTGCTTTCTGTTTTTTCTTTTTTTTCTGTCTGTTTTTTTGAGATGTCATTAAGAGGCAAATTCACACTTTGGGGTCTCATCACTCCATTTAGTGCTGCAGAATGTCTTTCAGATGAGATTTCAGAAACACTTGAATGGTGCTTTGTGGGCCTTTGGCCTTTTTACCAACCCGATTAACCAAACATGGAGCGAAGCTAATGATGTCTCCCAGATATCTTTAATCAAAGCCCTTAAAATGCAATTAGTTTCTGCTTTAATGGCCTGTCCTGCAGACACATTTGGGCTCATTAACAGAAGCAGTGTTTACCTTGATAAACGTGAGTGCTTGACTTATGAAAGGGACAATTTTGGGCATCCCAGACAGGGTAATATGACCTAGCACTGCTAGAACTGCAGCTTTTCTCTCAGCATCAAAATGATGTTCTTCTTTACCCTTCATCTCTCCTATCAAATAGAGATCACTTTATTTCTGGCCCTGAGCTGGTGAGGGGCAGGAGGGAGGATGTTTTGGAAAAAACACTGCACAGACTCCCACAT
Source organism: Pachyramphus minor (assembly GCA_013397135.1). Taxonomy (NCBI): domain Eukaryota; kingdom Metazoa; phylum Chordata; class Aves; order Passeriformes; family Tyrannidae; genus Pachyramphus; species Pachyramphus minor. The sequence continues at coordinate 435,982 of VYXB01002892.1, forward strand.
ACCTCTTACAAGGCTGTGTGTGCTGGTTGTTCTTGTCCAGTAAGACAGCACCAAAAACGTTTGGGTCTGTTTGCAACTGTGTGTAACTAATTCTTCCTGTTGGATCTAATCTGGGCCATTTTTCTAGAGAAAGCCCCTTGTTTGATCACCACCTTCAGTTCTCAGAATCTACCAATAAAGGAAACCTGTTAGAGCTCCTGTGAAAGATACAGGGAAACAGAGTATTGCCTGGAGCTGGGAATATCCCTCAACCTTTTGAGAAATCCTTAGGAACAGAGGCAATAGTGGGGCTTGTTACTTTCCTGGGTTTGTTCACTGCAAAGTGTACCAGTTTGGGATTTTTTTAGGCTGTACTTCCAAGCTGGGTATGTGAAACAGATTAAGACTGGCTGGATTTAAATACGGTAAGAAGCAAGCAAAGATCTAAGGGAAAAGATTCACCCATCAGCAATGTTCTCTTGCCTTGTTTATCCACTTCATGGCAAGATAGTCATGCCAATAATGCAAAGAAAATTAGGCTTTAAAAATAACCTGTTAAATAAACTATTCTGATATTTTAAAGGCATTTCTGGTTGTAATACCTAATAATCAAAGGTTGTTAGGGGTAGAGAGGATGTGTAATCCTAATGTTTGAACCCTGTGGGATCCCTAAAAAAAGCAATGCTGAGACTGAAAGCTGTGGTTCAGGGCACACTGTGCCTTGAAGAATCATCTCCAAGGTGGAAATTTTATGGGATAAAATCCCAGTTCTGAGTGTTAAGGATACGAGAGCTTATTTCACTATCTATATTTGAAACAAGTCTCCACAAGAACAGAGAAGCCTTTTTCAGTGAAAAGGGTCTCTTTCTTATAAATACTTAGCAGCAAATATGGAATTTTTGTTCACCTCAAGAAGATGATACCATTCCTCAATCCCAAATAAGGGTTTGCACACGTGTGTGTGGTTTTTTTCTCAAACCACTCTGATGTTGTCAAAACTGTCTGACTGTGAAAAACTACAGAGAATATATTGCAGAACTGAGAGTGTGATTTGGGAATACTGTGTCAGCGGTGTTCTGGCAATGCTTGAACAAGGGGATCCACAAACCAGCTCCTCTCCAGGAGCCGTGGGTTCGTGTTTGCCAAGATGAGAGATAAAGGTTGAGATTCAGGGTAGAAGATTGTAGAGTTGGTGATATGCCTCAGGCATGTTTGTGATAAGCTGCTACTGCTGCTGGGGTGATTAGAAAAAAACAAACAACTCCTGACACGGGGTTGCAAATAAGGGCTAGTTTTTCTTTTTGGGTATTTTTTTTAACAGAAGTGATAAATTATCTGTGAACAGGCAGTAGAGATGTAGGGAGACCCCTTACCACCATGCAGACTTCAGTATTTTCAGTGCAAGCCCTTGCAGATGAAGACTTTGTGTCCATGGGACACAGTTTAGTGTCAGTAGTAGCACCAGTGAGAGGTAATCAAGGGTCTGAGCCTGCTATTTTTTTATCCTGGGCCTGATCTGTCTGGAATATGTCTGACCTGCTGCAGGAGCAGTCCTTCATCCAACCCACCCTGGGTGCAGGCAGCCATCCCCAGCAAACACCACACAGAGTACCCTGCCCAGTGTACTCTGACCTCAAAACCTGCTTTCAGCAATGCCCCCACCCAATATCTTTCTCTTGAGGGGAGATTATAGTACTTGCTGTACCCTTGTACCATACCAGTTAGTAAGAAAAGTCTCTGGAAAAATGAGTAGATGCTGTCGCTGCCTGACCTTTTGATTTGTTCCCTTGCTTTCTCCTAGAGAAACTAAGTTAGGACCATGTTTTGCTCACATATTGTGTTAAGCCAATTTGCAGAATCATTATGGTTGGAAAAGGTCTCCAAGATCATCGAGTCCAACCTGTGACCGACTCCCACCTTGTCACCCAGCCCAGAGCACTGAGTGCCACGTCCAGTCATTCCTTGGACATCTCCAGGTTTGGTGACTCTACCACCTCCCTGGGCAGCCCCTTCCAATGCCTGACAACCCTTTCAGTGAAGAAATTCTTCTTGAAGTCCAACCTGAACCTCCATTAATTAACAGCATTAGTCTCTGGGGGGAAGAGAAAAGCAAAGTCTCTCATGTTTTGGCTCTGGGTCCTTTGACTCTGGGCATGGAGGAGAAGCAGGGTGAGAATGCAGCAGAACCTTGCAAATGGGCACAGCTCATCTGAAGGGTCTGATTCAGCCAAAAACATGAACTGAGTATAGGGAGAAATAACAAAAGGAAGTAGACTGTACATTTTTTAAGGAATCTTTTTTCAGCTTGTTAATTCTGAGATGAATTGTGAGCATTAGTTTTGCAAGTGAGATCACCCTTGGTATGAGTCTTTAATGGGGATTTATCTCTCAGAAAGTGGACTGAAACTACTCAACTTTCTATGAAGCTCCCCATGGCAGCTCAGCCACTGTAGATTAAGGTTGGAAATGAATTTCTGACTCATAATTAGAAGACACATTGTCATCCTCTATGTTGGAAATTCTTTATGCAATTTCTTTCCCCTTTTTAAGTTGTTTACCTAAAAGGAGAAGAGGACTGACCTTGAAATTGAAACATGTGGCAGAAACAAATCATGTGTGTTTGTGTTAGTTTAATCAGGTAATTTAATCTTTCAGTATATTAATTTTGCAATAGCAGACACTGTGGTAAATCCCCCTTGATACTGCATGAGTTCCAAAGGAACAGTCAAGACAATCAATGTGTGTGAAATTATTGGAGGGAAGGTAAAAGTACTTGAATAATATTATTAAAATAATTAAGGCAGTTGCAAAATACTAAATTGAAAGGGGAAGTTGCATCAGGTAACATTTTCTGTCGTGAACTAATTCTTGATGCATTGAACTTTCACAGTGCAGGTGCTTTGGGCACACCTGAACATCAGACTCCAGTTTTAAAGCATGTGGATTACAGCACAATATTTCACTTAAAAAAACAACTTTCACGCTGTCATTTGCCTTCACATTACCTCATATAGCTCAAAATCACATTACCTTTTTTTTTTTCTCCTTAAAATACCTGTGCCACAGTTCTTGTGTAAGATCCTCGTTTTCCTTACTTTTTCCTTTTAAGTTTCCTTCTCTCCTTTCCTTTCTCCTGTCCTCTCCGTTCCTCTCATCATTTTTGCCTTTTCTTCCAAAACAACACATGTGCAACAGTGAGATAAAATCTGATTCTGTTTTTACAGTGTGTTAATTGTTTCTGGGAGGATAACAATCACAAACAAGGTCTCTGCTCCCCTTGGATGTGGGGCAGAGGCACAGCTGCCTCACCGTGGGCTGCAGGGGAATCTCAGTTCCAGCGCTTAGAGCACCTCTTGCCCCTCCTTCTGCACTGATCTTGGTGTCTGCAGAGTTGTTTCTCTCACACTGTCTTACCTTCTCTCTCTCTGCTGTTCTGTAGCAGAAATTTTTCCCCCTTTAAATCTGTTACCCCCAGGGGCACCTCCACCATCACTGATGGGTTTGGCCTGGGCCAGCAGCGGGTCCATCTTGCAGCTGAGTATTGGCATAAGGAGAAGTGTGATGCAGTGACCAGTGTAACTCATAATACAGATTACTGTGTGCCCTTTGCAGGGTTGTCTATGGCAAATATTCAGGACAGGTTCCTGGTTTTCATTTTACCAGTTCAGTTTGCAGCAGTTCTTCTGTTCTGAAGTTGGCCAAGCTTTCAGCTCGAACAATTTTTCATTTCCCAAAAAAGGCATTGGCAAGATTTTGTTTTGATGTCATTTCATGGCATTGCATCCTTGCATAGGTCATATGAACTTTGTTGGCACACCAGAAGTGAGACTTGTAGTCACATTGGAAAATACATTAGTTGCCCAATTTGAATGTCACCAATACAAGTCAAGTTTCTGATCTGCTCTCAGAAGTGTTAACAAGGTGTGAGTTTAGGGAAAATGTTTGTGAACTTCAAATAAACTGCAGTTTCTATCAGTGTGTTTTTAAAATCACTGAGTTTTGAGAATGCAGATGTACTCTGCAGATGACTCCTTGATAAAAAAAAATGGACAAACCAAAGCCTGGCATTAAACAGAAGTTAATGAAGTTAATTAAAACATTAAGCCTGGCATTAAACAGAAGTTAATCAACACAAGTTAAAGCTGGGTATAACATACAAACTGGAATGTGTAAACTCCAGGCAGCATACATGACTCAAGTCAAGCATTTCATGCAACTTTATTACCTTCAAAGCACAAGAGATTCTGCTGAAATGCATCAGAGGGAAGAGATTGTGAAGGGAATGAAAACAGGTAAAAGATTCAGTGTGGTTGGGAATTTTGGATATTCCACAGTGTGTCTGGAGAATGAAACTCAGTTTGTCTGTGATGAGAGGGGTGTGGAGGAGAGGGAATCACAGGAACTGGCAGGCAGGAAAGGCAGCTGGGACACTGCAGAGGAGAGAGGAGGGGGACAGGGTGGGGACTGTGGGGCAGAAGTTTGAGGAGTGATGCCAACCATGGTCCACTTGTTGGAGCAGCCTCTTGTCAGGAATAAACAAGGAACTTGGGGCTTCTGGTGGTCAACGTGGCTCCCTTTTGGGACAAACAGGGACAAAACCTGTTACTCAAATGGTGTGTCACATCTCCTTCTTGCCCTCCCTCCTCTCCCCAAGTCTGGCTTTACCTCAGTTGTGGGTGTCCTCCTGATGAGCCTCACAGTGACAACATGACATGACATGGTGGGACTTCCATATTTTGAGTTTGGTTTTGCTCTTTGTAAGTACTGAAAAGTACTGACAGAATAGCTCCCCAAAAATTACTGAAAATCACAAGTCAATTACTAATAACTTCCATTCAAAGGGAGTGCAGTGGATCTGGGGGGATGAAAGTCAGACGGCTTTACAGCTGATGTAGGTGCTGCATAAGGAATTTGTATCAAAGAATTGGTGTCTTTCTGTCAAATCAGAAACTCAATTGACAAAAATAATCTTCATACTTTATTCTGTTGTTTTACTTTGGCAACAGCTAATCACTGAGCAGTATTTTTGAGTTGTGTCCATTTAGCTTTTCTTATTTGGCAGCACCTGGAGTACGAAACTAAAATGCTCCTTTTTTCTATTTGATCTCCACTTTAATTCCTACTGCTATTTCCCAGGTATCAGCTGTAAACACCAGGACTGAAATCCTGACCCAGAATTTCACAATTATGAAGACAATTTCTTTTTCATTCTGAGTTAAATATTCTGTTATTTAAATGAACAGAGATATAACTGAAGTTTTTTAAGCACCTTAAAACCATCAGCCAAATCCTGACTCCTAAATTGTGCAAAGGCACCATCCATAGCTACAGGACTGTGTATTGACATGGAAAATATGTGACAGAAGAATTGATTGGTTAATGTCCAGTGTAATGTGGTAGGATTTTATATCAAAGAAAAGCATTAGAAATTTGTATTTGAAAAAATTTCCTTAGCAAATGAAGAAAATCAGCTTCCTCATCATGATCTGCAATAGATGACATTGTTTTTTCTATGTAGAATATGGCCTAAATTGGACATCAAGAGGAATTTCTCCATGGAAAGGGTTGTCAGACATTGGAAGGGGCTGCCCAGGGAGGTGGTGGAGTCCCCACCCCTGGAGGTGTCCAAGGAATGACTGGATATGACACTCAGTGCTCTGGGCTGGTTGACAAGGTGGGGATCAGTCACAGGTTGGACTCCATGATCTTGGAGGTCTTGTCCAACATAACTGACTCTGTGATTCCGTGATGGAAGATGTGCTCCATTCTTGATAGCCTCCTCTGGATTCTCTTGACACTCACAGGCCAGTGACAGCACTTAACTTTCCTGTCACAACATAGAGCCATTTTCAGGCTTCTGGGTTTTGAGGTTAAATTGGGTCTTACAGCCAGTTCTGGGGGAAGTATACAGTGAACACAGACCTACGTCTTTTTTGGAATGCTCACTATTGCATTACATAATAGAGAGCTCCACCTCTGACTCATTGTATTGTTCTATTTCCCCTAATGTGTAAATGAAACCACAGAGTTGTTTTGACTGGAGCTGGTTTTTACATCCCTCGACAACCACTTCAGCAACTGGAAGCTTTGCCAGAGGAGGAGGTTATGCAAATGAGGGAGTTTGAACTCCACCACAGCCGGCTTAGAAGGAAACAGCAAAGCTTTAACATAACAAAACTGTCTTGGTATTTCAAGACTGAAAGTCTGGAAAGAGGGAGGACTGAGTTGGTATTGGGAAGAGCTGTGCTGAGGAGAGTGTCTCGTGCAAACAAATCCACTGTGCACCACACAGAACCCACACATCTCCTTGCCCACCCTCCAGCCTTCGTGCAGCAACATGTATTTATTGTTCAGGAGGATTTTCTTCACTGAAAGGATTGTCACACATTGGAAGGGGCTGCCCAGGGAGGTGGTGGAGTCCCCACCCCTGGAAGTGTTCAAGGAACAACTGGACATGGAACTCAGTGCTCTGGTCTGGTTGACAAGGTGGTGGTTGGTCACAGTTCGATCTCTGATCTTGGAGGTCTTTTCCAGCCTTAATGATTCTGTAATTACTGGCACCTTTTTCACTACCAAGCCATAGACAATTTTCAGCTGTTTATTAATGAGAAAATGCTGGAGTTACCTGGGAAATACTGGGCTCCCAGCCTTCCTCTTTCTGTCTGTGGTTTCACCACAATTCTTACATCTATAACAGGTTTGTACGAACAACAACAAAAAAAAAAGTTGCCGAAACTCAAAGTGAGTAAGTTTCTCTTCAGTGAAATTGTGAATGAAGGTGGAATTTTCTTTTTTACCAAATGTTCAAAAAGTCATCAGTAAGGAGGAAGGAGATCCAAAAATTTGGGAAGAATTTTTAATCAAAACTAAACAAGAAAGGCTGGGACCACAGACAAAATTGACTTAGTGCATTTTGTTTGTGTTTTTAAGTCTCCAACACTAAGATTCCTCAGAACTAGATTTTGAAATTTCACTTTAAATGCTTCCACTTGTCTTTCCTCCTGTTTCCTTCTTTGTTTCACTGATTTTCTTTGTTTTTCTCTCTCCCTGCCACCCTTCTTCCCCAAATCTATCAAGACAAATTTCTAAGTGCCTAATGCTTTCCTAATATTTACAAGTAGGACTTTAAACTTCCAAAGAAATCTAAAAACCTTCTTATCTCTCTATGGCCAATTCAGCTCCCACAGACTGCCCAAACCTAAACTGTCTCAAACAGATTTTAGCCCCTTTTCCCTTTTAGCATAGCACAAACCTTTAAAAAGGACAATGTTCTCATGGGCCTTTATACATCCACCTGCTGGTATTGATAGTTATTAGAAACTTGCAAGCAGCCTGAGTATCACTTGGAATTTCAAAGTAACTACTTGGATATTGCCTATTTTTCTGCCTATGTGCTCCAGCTAGTGAGCAATAGCAGTGAAATCCCAGAGGGATTTCAGCTTCTCAGCCTCCTCAAAGAGCAGCAGTGGCACCAGCTGGAATGCCTTTTGTTGGGATTTGGGTCAAGAGCCCTGAGTACCACATCCAGTCATTCCTTGGACAGCTCCAGGGATGGTGACTCCAAGACCTCCCTAAGATTAAGCAAAAGGGATTTTTCTTTTCTTTTTTTTTTTTTTTTACTTTATGGGTGATCAACTAAAAAACTTGGTTCTTTTAAGAGAAGTGGCTTTAAATTTTTCTTCCCAAATGCTGATATGCTAAACTGGTCTGTGAGGAATATTAGACTTCCTTGCATTCTGGTGGATTTCAACACTAGTAGTGTTGGGGTTTTTTTATATAAAATGAGAAGTTGAAGTAAAAAGTCTGCAGGACAAACCCTCATGGCTCAGTGTTTTACAGGGACTGGTGATAAGAGACATAGGCTACATACAGCTACACATAGTGTATTCTACTGAAGCCTCATCCACACCACATGGTTTTATATGTGCTGTTAAAGGGAACGTACCTATGTCTTTCCTGCCACATTTCTGCCTGCCCTGCCAGGAATTCTGATTCAAGTCATAGCAACTGAGCATGTCAGATGGGACCTTTCTCAACAAAGATGGCCCTGGCTCACTACTGAGCACTGCAGTGTGAGATAGTGTAACTTTCGGCCTCTTGACAAAAATCAAGGCTATTTAGTAGAATTTGTGGTTTTCTCCCCATCTTTCCTTTCCTTTGGATTTTTTATATACAGTGTGGCCAGCAGGAGCAGGGAAGTGATTCTGCCCCTGTACTCAGCACTGGTGAGGCCACACCTGGAGTTCTGTGTCCAGTTCTGGGCCCCTCAGTTCAGGAAGGATATTGAGGTGCTGGAGCAGGTCCAGAGAAGAGTGACCAGGCTGGTGAAGGGACTTGAACACAAGTCCTACGAGGAGAGGCTGAGATAGTTGGGGTTGTTTAGTCTGGAGAAGAGAAGGCTCGGGGGAGACCTCATTACTCTCTACAACTACCTGAAAGGAAGTCATAGCCAGGTGGGTGTTGGTCTCTTCTCCCAGGCAACCAACAGTAAGACAAGAGGGCATGGTCTCAAGCTCTGCCAGGGGAGGTTTAGGTTAGATATCAGGTGGAAGTTCTTTACAGAGAGAGTGATCAGGCACTGGAATGGGCTGCCCAGGGAGGTGGTGGATTCTCCATCCTTGGAGGTGTTCAAGAAAAGACTGGATGTGGCACTTAGTGCCATGGTCTAGTAACTGCAGTGGTAGTGGATCAAGAGTTGGACTTGATGATCTCAGAGGTCCTTTCCAACCCATCTTATTCTATGATTCTATGATTCTATGATTCTAAAGCTGCAATGTAAGTGCTGACGTTCCATCTCACCTGCTCAGTCTCAGGTGTTCAAGAGACATTTGAGCCTAAGATACTACAATGTTTATGGGGTTCTTTTCTCCTCATTTCTATTTCTTCCTCTTCGTAAAAACAATTAACTGTAAGGAAGGGGCAATGCAAATGCCCTGTAATGGAATGGTAATGACAGCGCAATGGAAACTCACAGCTGCTCAGGGTTTTAGCTCCGATGACTGTTCCTGAACCATGTGTGTGCTCAGCCAGCTCCCCTCTACCAGCTGTGAATAAACTTTGTCTTTAGTTATTTATAGCTGTGCTGCAGATTGGAAGGTTCCTGTTTTCTTAGAATGACACCCTTTGTTGCAGAGTTCTGTGGAGAGCTTTGTGTGACTCCAGGGACTCGGCTGCCTTCAGACCACATCCTGTGTCTGCGGCATTCCTGCCAGCTGCCCACGGAGCAGTGCCAGGCCCATGGAGCAGTGCCAGGCCCACAGAGCAGTGCGAGGCCCACAGTGCTGACCACAACCTGCAATGTGACCATTCCTTTCAGTCAGCAGGAAGTTCCCTGCAGATCCGGATGGAAGTGTCCTTCCATGAGGGTGCTTGGAACACTTCAGTAGTTTGTTCATTAAATCCAACAGGTTGAGAAAAAAATGTTATGCCACTGCAAGATTTCTCTCAGTCCCATCTCTGTACGCCATTAATTGGTGTATTCTGGGCTGCTCTCTCTGATGGAAGTGGTTTTCTGCTGAACTCTCTAAATCTTTAGCAGATCATTCATTTGAGACCTATTTTTTACAAGAAAATAAGCACATGAATACTAGTCCTAGTCAACACATCAGTGACAAATTAATTACAAATACAGATGATTAATTGATGCTAGCAGATGTTTTATTCTCAAAATTAGCACCTCAGACTGGGGTGGTTTAATTAGCAGTAGTAAAATACTCTCTTTTTTAAAAACCTCTCAGAAGTGCCAGGCATGATGGGATTGCTGTGGGTGTCCTATGCAGGGCCAGGAGTAGGACTTGGATGATCCTTGTGGGTCCCTTTCAACTCAGGATACTCTATGATTCTATGAATTACACTTGACAGCTTGTTTGCTTTGGGCAAACAACAGTTTCTTTGACAAAGGTATTTATTGTTACAATTGTTAGACTAAAGCTAAAGTGATTGTTGCTCTCAGATAGTAATTATGGGTGGAGGAAATTGAAACAGAACATCTAAAATTTATATTATTATTACAACTGGTGTTGCATAGGAGTATTAATGTTTAACTTCTGAGGTAATCAGATGTGTGTATACGGAAGAGATTCCGCAATGCAGGAATTTCTCCTGCTGTTTCTGACTTGCCTTAGAAATTCCTTTACTAATTGGAATTTAGCTTTGCTACATAGTGTCAGAGGAATTTACATTGTGGGAAGCCACATGTGCAAGAAAACCCTTTGTCAGCCCCCGAAGCCCGAGATAAGCAGCGTCAGGTGTTCTGTTTTCAGATGGGCTTCCCTGCAGTCGCTGTTACCGCAGCAAGGAAGTAATTCCATTTGTGGCTGGAACCACATTTGATTGACTCTCTAGTGCTGGGGAAAGGTTTGGTGGAGATAGGAAGAAACTCCACAGTGTGTTGGTTACGTCAATGCTTGTTGTGTAACTTCATTGAGCTTTGCACAGAGGAATTGAATTCTTGTTTCCACTACTCTCAGGAGTGTCCTAGGGGGTTTTGCCTATAGAAAGAGGCAATAGGAAATGCCAGTTAAAATGTAAAGTAAAAAATGCAGCGATGCACTCTTGGCTAAAACTGTTTACAAAGTCAAGTGGAATTTGGGTGCCAAGGAATCTTCATGCTCTGCAGCTCTGCCCTGTGGGGTTGGAGACTGAGTTTAATTTCCACTCTGTTCATTCAGTCTCCAGCTACACAGAGTGAGGACTGTCCCCCAAAATCACATGAACTCCAGAGAGCAGAGTAAGGAAGCAACACAGAAGAGTCAACAATCACTGTGTGAGAGCTGCAAGAGTGAGTTATTTACTGACCAGGATAACATCCTCTCCTTCTTATAATCCAGAAGGTCCTGGTTTCATACCTTCGTACTTTCTGTCCATAATGAGAGCAGAACCCAGCAAAGACTCTCCTCTTTTGGCACAGGATTAAATGATCTGATATGTACAAAATCCAGTAATTTTATCTTGAATGAAACACCCATAGTCCACTCAGAGCTCTGAAGAGCAATGTGTAGAGGATCACCCCCAAAAAAGGTCCCCTATTCTGTTTTCAGCAAAAAAAACCAACCCTAAGTACAAATCCATGGGCATTTTAAATGTGAAACGTTTCCTTTCCTTTTTTTTTTTGCTTTTGTCCTTGTATCTCCTTAGGCAAATTTAATAGAGAACTCATCCTTGCTCAGGTCCAGGAATTTACTGACATTAGTCAACTATTTCACCTGGGTGACAGATGCTTCTTCTATGGGCCTGTTGTGGTGCATTTAATCAGGATGATGTCAGAGCCAAGGGAGGAGCATGGGAGCACAATTCCCAGTATGAGCAACTCAAGACACATCCTCATCCTCCATGGTGTGATGATAAGCAGAAACAAATGTGTTCACTCCAGCCAAGCAGTTTCATCATTCTTTTGGGAAAGTCCTTGGGAAGTTTCCTCATGTAGGGCTTTCTTTTCACTCTGACATTTGAATTGTTTAGTGGAAGGTAATTATTCACCAAACTGCCATTGAGTTTGCATGAACATGAATGTGCTCCTGATCAGGAACAGAGGTGGGAGAGCACTGGGAGATCTCAGGACAGGGACTGTGGAGAGAAGCATGTACTGATTGTCACTGTTATTCCATTCTGGATATGGTGTCTCAGCACCCTAACCTGTCCTTGAACAAGGAGCCTTCTGCAAAGACCTCAGTCAGAAATGGGTGGTGGCAAGAAACTGAGTTGATGTGGTTAAGTGGGAAGCAATTCCTACTTATTAATTAACTCCCATTAATTTTAGAACAGTCAATATGTCAATGCAGCTGGGAATGAAACAGAAAAAATATAGCTAAAAATCAAGGACTCTCTCTTATGTCTCTTTCCTCCACTTGTTTAATGATTTTTAGCTGCGGAAACATCCTATTAATGCTAAAATAAATTCTTTAAAGACTTCAACCCTTCTAAGATAAATTCAGTGAACTGCTTCATACCACAAAACTGTTCAGCAGTTTAAAAATTGACCAAGAAAGCTGATATTTGGTGAGAAGATAAAAAAATACTATGTGTATCTCATATTCTCTGGCTACAATTAGTAACTGAAATAAAGGACAAGGACAATAATTTTTAAAAGTACAAAAATGTAATACAGAACTACAGCACTACAAAAAAATTTCAGTCCTACTGAAAGTGTGGGGTTGCACTGAAGAAAGTTGCACTGCAAACTTAACTTTTTGTGCTTCCATTTCTTTAAATTGCAAGGAAAGTGTTAAAATATTTTATATGCTCCCTATTAGAGCTCAGATCTACTCTGAACACCTTTTCAATAGACAAAGTTCAGGAAGGTGAATTCCGTAGCATGTTTCCAGCTGAAGATCATGTGCTGCTGGCCCCTGTGGTTTGCTGCACAATTCCCTGTATGAAATCAACTACAGAGAGAGAGCAGAATATATTCGTTTTCTGTCCTTGAAATTCTGTGATATATGACTCAAGTGGATATTAAAAACCTGAGTTTCACTTTTCTTCAAATTTTCCAGCGGAATTTCAAATGTCTGTTGAGAATTTTAGACTACTGCGGTGGCCTCACTCTCTTAAAAGGATAGACCTGGGTGTCCTGATCCACTCTCTGAGGAGGCAGAGACCACACTTCAGGTCAGATCATGATCCATTTAAGAACGCTGGAAGTTTTTCCTACCCCTGAGTCCCGTGGTTCTGGGCTGTTTCAGCCACAGCCTTTCCACAGGCACCTTGGCTCTTCAGAGAAGTCCGTGATAAGTTTTTCTGCCTGGTTTGTAGCTTTAGTACCCAAGAGGGTTGTGGTGGACAGTGGTGCAAAGGCTGTTCCACTGAGCCTGAGACACCTGTTGAATCTGAAGGAAGAAGATTAAGCCTGTACTGTTTGGTCTTTAAACATGGAACATTCCTTTTTCCATTGTACAAATTTTCTAAATTTGCAGTAATCCAAGCTTGTCTTCTATTAAGAATAAAAAATTAAAGCAAAAAAAAAAAAAAAAGGGGGGCTTTTCTTTCACCTTTCATTTAGGAGTGGGATGCAAAGTTCCAGAAACCAAAACCTATGCAACATTTTGAATTACATAGTTTTAATTAGTTTTCATTAGTCCTAGATTAGTATCAAACCACCTTATTATTTTTCCTAATGATAGTATTAACAACGTTCATAATTTTACAAGGACACACCTTTTCTTGACATAACTGTTAAAGCTTGGATTTACATGACAACATGCGAGGTTGAATTCTCAGCTTGCATTTTTTCCTACAATCAGCTTCCAGATATTGTGGGTGCAAAGAACAGCTGAGGAATGGGGCCTGGCTCCACCCTGAATCCTAAAAACCAGCAGGAGATGAGAAATATTTTTTACAAAAGTAGATAATATCTGGGACTGTGCAAGGCTGGCAGAGCTACCATCCCTCCTGGGCACAGTTATTCCAAAGGTCACCTGGTGGCACAGCCAGGAGGATTTGCCAGTCCACAGTCACTCTCTTCTACTGTGGTTGCTGGAAATCCTCCCACATCAGAGCTCCTGAATTTTAAGCATTCAGGGCTGGTTACCAACCTGTAGTCCCACTTATTACAATGTGACTTCAGCAAAGAAGTTACAGGAGTGACTGTCGTGCCCCAAAAGCAACCACTGGAGTAATTTCAGGAGTTTCCTTTGACTTCCAGAAGTTCAAGGATGCTTCAGTGGTTTATTTGTGAAATTACTTTGCTTTCCAAATATGACTTCATTCCTTAACAGTCATCGGAGGTGTCAAAGTTCTTATTACATAATTTAAATTATCTTTTCACCACCTTCAGGAACCTGGAATTTTCTGACAGGGAAAAAAATGATGCAACAAGATGCCTGGATCAGAGCTGGGCATTGAATCTTACTGTGAACTGCTGGTATCCTTCCATAAGATGGGGTCTCACTCTCAGTGTGGGTCTCTAGGCTTTGGCATTAAATAATTATTTTCACATTAATAATTGCATAGCAAAATAGGAAGTTGTCATGACTTCCTTTCTTTTCCAGCTATATCCCTGAGTACTAATTATAGAATAAAGTAATATCCTGAGTTGTAAGGGACTCAAAAGGATCATCAAGTCCCAACTCCTGCACAGGACACTCCAACAATCCCACCATGTGCCTGACAGCATTGTCCAAACCCTTCTAGGACCTACAATGGCCTGAGTTGGAAAGCCTCCTTTCATAGAAGTTGTCTGACAAACAAGAAAATGTTGCTTGAATTTAAGTCAATAAGTTACTACTGGGCTTTTCCCTTTACTTTCAGTTTGATATGTTATTTCCCCCACCCCCACCACCATATCTTGGCCTAAGTAAGGTGTCAGTGGATTTTAAATAGTTGCAACATCACACTCAAGAAATGAGTGAACTTCAAGTCAACTTACATTTAGCTCCTGCAGTTCGGTGTAGTCTGTCAGATTTATCAATTGTATGTCAGATTTGTGATGGAAAGAGAGGGTTGATGTCATAGGGAGCACTGATTTGCAGTGCATTTAAAAAAAGCAATGAACCATCTTCACATTGATGCCCTGAGGGAGGAACTTCTGTGCTTCCTGTATTAGAGGATTGTGTCTTTATAGTTCTGTGATAAATCTAACACAGATACCAGTTTCTGTTGTGTCTCTGCCCCATATTCTCTGAGCACCTACGAAGATTTCCAAAAGTGTATCATGGACTTAGGTACCCAAATTCCATTGACTCTAGAGAGCCATTTACTGTAGAAAATGTGATCTGGTTCTTAAAACCCTTTGGAAATATCATACCTTCATTTGTCTTTCCAAAAATCCTTAGGCAGGATAGTACTATCACATTCTTTTTACACTTCTAACATTGTCTGTAAACACAGGCTGCAGGTGTGATGGCAACTATGCAGAGACACCCAACACACAGTGAGTTACAAGTTGACTGGGCAGATGTGGGTTTACTCGGGGAGAGGGCAGTAAGTTTAAGAGATGAAATCCCCTCCTTTCCACTTCTCTGGGGTAGCACCAGCTTGTGCTCCATGTCTGCATTGAATTCACATCCAGCTCTATGCTGAACAACACTCAGCTCTAAGCTGAAAGCTGAGTAATTACATTTACATGGTATTGGCCAATACATTCGGTCTGGTCTCAGTAATTCTACTGTAAATGAGGTAACCATCTCCTTGTCCTTTCCACCTAAGGAGGGAGAGATACCCAATGTCTCCATCTCGGCCAGCTGCTCTGGTTGTACAAGAATGCCAGTGAATCACTTTTGACTTTTCATAGAAGTATTTTTCCCCTCTGTTGTTTTACATTTCTCACAGGATTGGATCTTGGTTCAGTGATTCCATGTCATAGCTTGCAACAGGGATTTTTTAGGAAAATTCACTGATATACTAATACGACAGAGTGTTTCCTGATGAAGTCACGTAAGTCACTGTTTAGCGAATTATAAAAAACAGAATTCCCTTTTCACTGCTACTGCAGCAGAAAGAGCAGTAATAAAACTTGATCTTTGGCATCCATCAAAACTAGCCAGATGCTGAAGGAAATTCCATATAAAGGAATAATACTGATTATACATTTTATACAAATTGTTCTTTTCCTAATGTTATGCATTTTTTCCTGGACTGAGGTAAAATGACTTTTGTAATTCCACAAAGCAAAAATCATCTGTCCTTCATAAGAAAGGAACCCCATTTGCAAAGGGGCCATTTCTGCCAAAAAGGAATATTTCCTTGGCATTAGAGGAAAGCAAAACCTGACCATAGAGTTTCCACCATTCTCTTTCAGTGTCATAGGGGAAGTAGAATAAAAAGATGGGAGAGAAGCTGCTCTCCTCCAAATTTCCCCTTTAGAATATATGAGCTCATAATGGAAAACCAGGCTGTCATCGAAGATATTTTCACAATCTCTATGTTTTAATATTTAAAAATTCCTCTGATGGATCATAGCAAATGATCCCATCATGGAAGTTCCACAGAGATGTGCCTGTGCTCCATAGCTGATATCTAGGATTCTTGGCATAAAACTTGGGTACCATGTTACTCCATTTGTCCTGTGACAAGAACTGAGCTAAGGGAATTAGAGTGTTTCTGCAAGCACACACTCTGAAAAAGTGTATTTTCTTTATATCAATTATTAACTATTCATGTTTCAGAACTAAGAAGGCACTTAACGACCACCATCAGATTGGGCAGATGTTTAAGCTCTGTAGTGATATTCCAGTCAGAAAGGAAAAGTTGGATGTATGGCTGACATAAGCAAACAGCCAAGCTGAGATGGGCTGAGGCAGGAGTAGATAACGTGTATGTAAACTTACCTGTGCCCTTATTTCTCTCTTCACTGACTGAATGCAGCTCTCCAGTTTTCCTGGTCACAGCTGGCTTGCTGTTAAACTTGTGCGTTATCACAAAAGGAAGTTTTGGAAATTGGAAATGGACTTTAATGGGAAAAACTTTTTGTTGAGCCTTGATTCAGGCTGGGCTCCTTGTCCTTTGTGCAAGGAGAGCTGCCCCAAGTGCTGACTGAGGCTGCAGTTACAACAGGCTGAGGCCATGAGGGGAAGGAGCATCACTGTTCTCTGAGGCTTCTTCCCAGCCCTCATTCCAAGGTATCCCCTGGGAGGGGGTGGTGCCCAGCCCAGCCTCCTGCTGACTTGCATTCAAAGCTAGTCAGGCACCAGGATCAGGAGGAGACAATTTTCTCACCTGGAATGGTTTGGATGCCTTTCACTCACATGTGCCCCAGCTACTCCTGCCCCATCTTTCTCCACACACTTTCCCAGATGACTTTTTCTCCTTCTGAACAGGGGAATCCAGTGGCAGGAGCAGTGTCAGTGTCCCCACAGCCCACCTTCCACAAATGGCCTGGACAACAGCAGCCATTCAGACAGGAGTGGGAAAACAAACAGTGCATGTGGAGGGAGGATACAAAACCGCCTGAGAAGACATTGATCCCAAATGATCACAGGAGAAAGGAAGACAAACACCAGACATCACAGATGGTACATGGGCTTGTAACCCACACGGGCCCTCAGTGTGTGCGGGTAAGACCGTGCGTACGTGTGGGACAGGGAGATTAGAGCTCTCTGGGATAAGTGGAGGGTGGAGCTCTGTATTTATTAATAACATTTCTGAAGTTTAGAGAACTCTGGCTTCTCTGTTATGTTACTGATATGGATCTCAAATGAACAATTCACCAGTTGTTGGTCTATTTCAGGAATAAATCAATAAACGACTCTGATCCAGATTCAGCATTTGGGACATGAAGGGAACAGTTTTTCTCTGTGACAGAGGCACCATTTCAAGCCTGCTTCCAAGAGCTACCCTCCCACTTGGAGCCCTTGTGCTCCACCTGCCCAGCTCTGGCTATGAACTCTGGCAAAGGGAATTCTGAGGCCAATATTTGAGGAGCAGGTTGGGCACCTTGGGATTGGCAGGGAGTTATCAGGGCCACCTGAGATTGCGGTGTCTGAGTTTTGTGTCCTGTCAGATGGGAGGGAGTTCCAGCTCAGCTGCCAAAGGTGTATCCTACTGAAGCCACATTTCTTGGAATAGGATGGCTAAAGAGAGGAAAGGAGTCCACTGGCACTACGTACTTTTGTGTAAAACTTTCAGCACAGTTAATCCAGAATCCCCAGACTACCCTCTCTCCTGCTGGGGGATTCCACCCTCTCTGCTGTTTGCCTCCCAGGTGTATGGCAATAAACAGGGACCCCATGCACTGCAACTGCTGAGATTCATAATAAGTTTATCTCCCTGCTAATTTGAGTTGCTCCTCTTCTTGTTTTATGTACTTGCCCTATTTCGGGGCACCAAATATGCATCATATTGAGGATGCTTGTGTTGTTTCATCCATGTGAAGGACTTCTGAATTCGAGTGTTGACTCCAGCTTTGGGGTCCCCAGCATAGGAAGGACATGAACCTGTTGAAGCAAGTCCAGAGGAGGCACCAAGAGGATGGGATGGAGCAGCTCTGTTGTGAGGAAAGACCAAGAGAATTGTATTTGTTCAGCCTGGAGAAGAGAAGCTTCATGGTGACCTAATTGTGGCATCCCAGTACCTGAAGGGAGCCCACAAAAAAGATGGAGAGAAACTATTTACAAGGGCCTGAAGTGACAGAACAAGGGGAAATGGCTTCACACTGACAGAGGACAGGGTTAGATGGGATATTGGGAAGAAATTCTCCCCTGTGAGGGTGGTGAGGCCCTGGTACAGGTTGCCCAGAGAAGCTCTGGAAGTGTTCAAAGCCAGCTTGGACAGGGCTTGGAGCAACCTGCGATAGTGGAAGGTGTCCCTGCCCATGGCAGGGGGTTGGAACTGGACGGGCTTTAAGGTCCCTTCCAACCCAAACCACTCCACAATTCTATACCAGAAAGAACAGTCACCATCTTTTTACTGCTGGGTTACGGCACTATGGCTCTGACTGCTGGACTGTGGGAATACTGTCACTGGCAACTACATGGGATAGAGCCATGTCTCTTCCTAAGCAGGCTGAATTTCAAAACTTTTTTTTACTTTTATAATCCACGTATTTTGGTTTGCCTGACAAATAATGAGAGTTGTATTCTATTATTTCACAAATAATAAAAAAAAAAAAAGAAACTTTTCCTCATTTTCAAAGCCCATATTGAGCACAGAGCTCTTCTTATACCTGAGGTCTACAAGGAATATCAGGTTTATTAGATTATATTTAAAAATTGTGACATAAAATAAAGTGTGAATACAAGGTTTGTATTTCTAAGCCGGAACTAATTGTTTATTTTTTGGTTTACCTAAGTCTCAATTCTTAAAACAAACACAATTCTAAAATACTAATTAAAAATTATATATGTTCCCTTTTTCTCTGATTGATGTGGTACCTGGGATTGTATTTCATGTAATTATCTCTTTCAAACTTATCAGGTAGAAATGGTTTTAGTTTATTTAACTTTCTCTTTCTGTCTTTATAACCTATTTCCCATCAGAGAGTTTTGGAAGTTTGTTTGGTCTGTATTTACTCTTCCTCAGATAATAAAGAGGCTGTATGAGAGAGACAGAGAATCAGGCAGGAAAAAGAAATGCTCAGACTATAAAGGTCATTTTAACAATCTCATAATCTCATTTCCTCATTGAAGTTTACCTGGGAGTCCCAAACTTTTTTTTTTGCTTTAGCTGTGCCACTATGTAAAAAAGGAACTCAAACCACGTGTTGCAATTCTGTGGTATTGCGGTGAAACAGAGCATCCCTTTCCTTTCAGAGTTTAGGAGTATTTATAAGAGAGCCAGCACTTCGCTTCCTTCAGATCACAAATCAAACCTGTCTGACAACTTCACTAAAGGCACCGTCACAGGAAAAGGTGAGAACTCCTTTCTTCTCTTACTCTGATACCAGCTGCTTCAGATAAAATTAATGAGAACTTATAATTATTTATTTTGAAGTGTATTTAAATAGTTTTTGTAACATTTTTCTCAGGGCAGTATTTATATGCTCATCTCCCTGAAGTTTAGCATATGATGTAGGTATGTACAAAGCTCACAGAATTGCTAGCTATGCCATCAGGTAATAATCCCTTTATCTCACTAGTACAGTGTTGCTGGGGTGTGAATGGTGACAAACAGTTTGACTTATGGTCAGCCTGTTTCATTGACTTGGCCTTGCCTAGAGCTGAGACTGGGCCAGGTGAGGCCCAGAGGTCCTTGCTGACAGAAATTATGTGATTCTTAGCAAAGAAATTTGTGCTGATTTACAGCATCTCGTGCTCCGTATCACAGGGAATATGGAGGGAACATCAAGGGAGGGGATTCTGTCCCTCTACTCCTCTCTCATGAGATCCCACCAGCAGTGCTGCCTCCAGCTCTGGGGTCCCCAGCAAAAGAAGGACATGGAGCTGCTGGAGCCAGTCCAGAGAAGGTCCCAGAGATCCTACAAGGGCTGGAGCTCCTCTGGTCTGGAGGTAGACTAGAAGAGCTGGGGGGGTTCAGACTGGAGGAGAGAAGGCTCTGTGAGATCTTAGAGCCCCTTCCAGTGCCTAAAGGGACTCCAAGAGAGCTGGAGAGGGATTTTGAACAATGGTCTGGAGTGCCAAAACACGGCGGAATGGCTTCAAACTGAAAGACAGTAGGTTTAGGTTGAATGCTCTCCTCATTTATGAAGAGCTCAGGCAACTGCACTGATCAATGACATTCAGAAACTGAGTTTATTTCTGATTAATTGTTGAATAAAATTTTGAGATGGGGAGTGTTCTCTCCCCATCTCAAAAATGGAATAATTTCCATTAAAATTGTTAAATTTTTTTCATCACAAACCTGTGAAACTTCCCCCTAAAAGCAGGAGAAAGTTTTCTGTTTTGGAGGTTTTAATTTTGACAAAAGATTGCTATTGAAGGAAAGGCACGTTTCACACTCCTCCAGTTTTAGTTGGTGTTTTGATGTTTAGTTTCGGGTTTACAAAGTGGAGTGATGAATGTCATGTTTCAATGAAAGAAATTCACATATTTTCAGAAAGTTGTAAAATGCAGTTTTCTTTTGGAAATTCCAGATAATCCTGCCTGCACATGAAATCATCAGCAAAGAGTGTTTGCCTTGTAATGAAGCAATACACTGTTAATAGGATATTATATGCCTTAGAGGTCTTTTCCAACCTGAATGACTTTGTATTTGGCTGAACAGTTAGGCAACAGTCAGTGTTGACTCCAGCTCTACAGTGCATTATTGACCCTGCTGTCACTTGTTCTCACAGACATGACAGAGACAACAGTCCAGCAAAACCCTTCAGCAGGTCCTTCCCTTTATTAGCAATCTTTTGTTTTAATAGGACTGCTGATATGTTTAACCAACAAGCTTTGTATGAATGAAATTTAATGTCCATTGATCCTTTAGTCCCCTGCCTTGTTCATACAACTGGCCTCACTGGCATCAGCAGGACTTTTCTTGCATGAGCAGTGTTTAACTGAGGGATCTGAGGATGCTTCTGAGCTCCTGACAGATAAATTTACTCACAATTTCCACACAACAATTTCCTCTAAGCTCCATGATTGCTTCTCTAATCTGGCTTGTGGTGAAAACAACAAGCGGATCAAAATCCTGTTACAAACCCAATACTCAATTTTTATGTAGTCCAAGACCTTTTAGAACAGAAGAATGTTTCTTAGTTCACTGGGACTGACCATGTCTTGTTGTCAGTCTGTCCAGCATGAGCCTGATTTCAGTGCACACTCAGCCAACCACAACGAAGGTCAGCAATTTATTTTTTCATTCCAGATGCCTCAGCTGGTCTGTGCCTTACTTTCACTGTTTTCCTTTGCTGCCCTACTGGAAGCTGTGCAGTGGAAACTTCAGGAAAATGGTAAGCAAGTCTTCACCTCCTGAGACCTTCAGCCACCTGCAGGAGATGGGCATTTCTGAATTATAATTGTGGCCACATGCACAGAATTTGTTAATTATAGTATCCTAGGCTGAGGTTCTTCCTTTGTGTTTGTTTGTCAATAATTAAAAAATTAATTGGAGTTAATAGAGGAAATAGTTAGAAGTCCTAAAATCTCATACAATGGCATATTTCCTATACTTGCATTAGCAACTATCTTATTTCCTATTCCTTCTTCTCTTGTTTCAAAAGTTTCAGTCATGCAGCCTGGAGGCAGAAACAGCCTCTTGTGACTTAGGTAACAGTCCAAAATCAAACAAGTGAAGAAGTAATTGTAGAAAAAAAGTATTTCTAAGTAAAACTAGAAATAGTTTATCAACTTTTCTGGTAAATAAGTAAAATGTAAATACATTTGTAGAAATACGGGGTCAGTAATAGACAAACAATCCTTTTGAATAATTTACCAGAAAATTTGGCTAAATTCAGACAATAAAATCCATTGTTCTTATTCACTCCACGTATCTCCATAACGCAAGCTGCCTTTAAGGCAATTGTCCAAAACGAAGGACCCAAGTCAACATGAAAAAAACCTCTCGATTGTGTTCTATTTCTAAAAAGGAATTAAATTACTTTTACCTGTATATTTACATTAAAAAAATTATTTATCCTGTGGGTTCTCTGGGCAATACCACAGTGCTGAAAACTGCAAATCTGTTTGTCAGCACTGGGAGTAAACTCTGTGTTTGAAGTCTGTAAGACTCACCTTGCCTGTGTTTCACATGTCCATAAGCAGTTTGGGAAACTTCCAAACTTCCTAGAGCTGAATGTTTTCTGCCAGTCAAGATTCTGTGTTTGACAGATATTTCTTAGTGTTTCTCCTTTGTGGTAAAGCCTTAAAGCTCTTATTCTGGTGGTGAAATGCTCTGGTGAGAAGGTCCTAGAGCTCTCTGGAACTCAGAATTCACTGGAGTGTTGAGCTCCTGGACAGTAGAGCTGAGGAAAAGGGCTCAGTCCAACCTTCCCACTGGCACGTGGGAGTAGCTGCTAATTTCTTTCTTTGCTATTTCCAGTGTACGTCATAGAATCTGAGTGGAATGCTGAGACACCAGCTACGAGAGTGGAGCTCACCTGTAACACATCTAATGAAGCAGTTTACTGGAAAAAAGGCTCTGAATGGAAAGGAAAAGGAAAGACTCTGATTGCTGAAGTGAAGGAGTTCCCAGATGCTGGAAACTACACCTGTCTGACAGAGAATAGCCATGAAATCCTCAGCTATAATTTCTTCCTCATAAGCAAAATCGACTCCAATGGACAAATGATAAGGTCCATTCTGAAAAGCTTTGAAGGTATGGAAGATGATGGGATGTTCCTTGCTCAGCTTTGGGCACTGAGGGCCAGAAGGAGCTTTCTGGACATTTGTGAGAAACACTCACTTTCTAATGGGTTCTCCTAAAGGCTTTACTGACAGTGGAAGGCAAATAATTCCTTCAGTGGCTCTGTGGTAACAAACACAGGGATTTGCCAACTGCACAGCTGCAGGATTTCTTTGTGTAAGGAACAGTGGATTTATCTGTGTAAATCTCTTCCTGACAGCTCTTTGCCACAGCCTGGGTGTGCTCTTGCTCCTGTCAATGGCACGTTGACGTGGTGCCACCTGAACCAGCCTTTGGCTACCACCTGTGGTTATTTGGCTCTAACTACATATGGCTACCCACAGAATAACCTCAGACTGTGTCTGACTATGAACCCACCTGCCAAAATAGATATAAGTCCATTGAATTACTGTTTTGTCTCTGCTTTGACCATTTCGTCAAGAAGAGTAAATAAATCACGTTTTCTTTCTTTTTCCATCTAGAACCAAAGGGGGCATTTTTAAAATGTGAGGCAAAGAATTACTCTGGAATTTTCATATGTTCATGGATGACAGAAAATGAGAGTCCAAATGTGAAGTTCACCATCAGAAGTCTAAAAGGGTAAGAGCTTGTACTTTCCTAACAAACTCATAGTAAGGCCAGAGCAGCCCTTTGTGTTACTCTGTGTAGGAGATCCCAGATTTTAGGCTGTTTAGAACATGTAGAAGGAAAGAAATTTCTCTTGCAGAATTGGAATATCTGCAAAATATTTTAAGGCATCACAGGGAATAAGTTAATTAATAAGGGCATGGAAGTAGCTCAGAAATTAATAAATACATGAAAATGGAATGACCCCCACTGGGTTGTTTCAGCCACAGAGTAACTTAAGCAATAGCAGAACAGTTTGTGGAGGGGAGAGAGGAAGTTGAGCCAAAAGCAGAAACAACCACAGCTCCGAGTCCCCTCTCTACAGAATGAAGGGAGTGGGAGGCTGCACCCACAGCAGAGGCCACATGCCCACTGACAAGTCTCTGCTGAGGAACACAGCAGAAACCTGTGAGGGAAATGTGTGACGGGAACCTCGGGGGGATTTTCTGCCTCCCACCACTCCTGGGGGTTTCTCCAAAATATAGAGTACTTCATCAAAGGTCACTTCAGTTCATTAAAGAAGAAACAACCACAAAGTGTTTTACTTCACTGAATGCAAAAATAGAACCAGATTCAGGTAGTCCTTTATAGATGGGTTTTGGTATTTCTTTCCAAGGATTCTTCTCAGCATTCCCTCCTTTCTTCAACAAGGATTTGGAGAGGGTGAAGGAACAAAGTAAGATACTAGAGCTTGCTACGGGATGCTAGTAATAAGAACTGAGATGCCCTGCTTTAGGATGAAACACTGATTCCTTCTGCCAAGGCAGGGGGTGTGGCATGGTTGTGATTTTGCATTAATACATCTTACAGCATTGAAAATGTAGGAACTCTCACTGAGCTTTTTCTGCAGCAGATGAAGTGCAGCCATGAAATTATACAAACAACATCAAATTATTACCTAACTTCACAACATTAAATGTTGTTGTTGTGGCAACACATTCTCAGAACCAACCAGCATCACCATTCCTTTACTTTGTTCTGTGCCCAGCCCTCAGGGAGATGTGACCTGCAGCAGCCCCGTGGCTCACGCCGATGGATCTGTGACCAAATACACGGCCCAGTGCCGCAAAGAAAACTACTGTCCCTTTGCTGAAGAGCACCAGCCCATTGACATGTTCCTGGAGGTCATCGATGAGGTGGAATATGAGAACTACACCAGCAGCTTCTTCATCAGAGATATCGGTGAGTAGACCAGGAACCATGATTAATTCTTAGCTTTATTCTTGCTGCTGACAGTGGAACTAAGGGTAGGTGATCACACCAGCCTTGGGAATCCCTGCCCTATTATACTGTAAATCTGCATCAAGCCCCCAGTTACAGGAACAGGGGAAAACATGCCATAGCAGCAGCCTGGAAGAGGATGAGGAAGTGAAGAAGCAATATCTCCCTGGCTTGTGACCTCAACCCTCTCACACCCACATGTCCCAGAAGTAGTGTAGCCTCCTCTAATAGATGGGCATGGTTTAGAAGATGTATGTGGAAGAAGTCAGAGAACAACCAATACCCCAGAAGGCTTTTCTCTGAGAACTGGTTAAGGCTATGGATGCTTCCGTCCTGAACCATTCCTACAGATGGGCATCCAGGGCAGATTAATAGAAATGGACAGGAATAAGAGGATATAAATTGTGATCATGATGCCACAGGGCACGTGAAAATGCGGCAGCATTCTAAAGAAACAGATGTTTGTTGAATGTCCTAATAGTCAGCAGAGGTTGAAGATATTCCTCTGTGTCCAACAGGGCCCTCTTCATCCCTTCAGGTGAAAAGAACCCCAGGATCTTACCCAGATAAGAGATATTATGGGATTGTGCTTAATTTTCTGTGAGAAGCACAAAAGGCAGTTCTTATACATCATAGCTACTCCTTTCTTAATCTCCTGGAGTCTCCCAGAGCTCATTCCGATAAAACTATCAACAGCAGGACACTAACATTCAATATTATGTTGCTAATGTGAATTAATTACCTCTATATTTTCTCTTGCAGTAAAACCTGACCCACCCCAATGTCAGTATGTGGCCACAAATGGAATGGTGACCTGGAAATATCCCAAAACATGGAGCACCCCGAAGTCCTACTTCCCTTTGACTTTTAAGGTCAAAGTTAAAAGCACAAAGAAACACAGAAACAAGGTAGAAATACAACATTTGAAACATAGTTTTATTGCTTCAACAGACAGTATGAATAATATAAGCTTTGTATGCAAGAATCATGAACTAAAATTTAAAAAGAAGGGTGCTCAGACCCAAATGTGGCAAGTTCTGCCTTGGCAGAAAAACACCTTCCCAGTTCTATAATTAGTACGATAATTAGTAAGCAACTGAGGAGAGAAGATCTTAATCAGCACTCCATAGCTGTGATAGCATGAGAAAAGTATTTACCAATTCATTAGTAGGCTGTGTGAGTTCTAATGTGTGAAAATCCCAATTTTCAAATCAAGAAGTCTCAGATCAGTTACACAGATTTTCTCATGTGTTGTTCGTACCTGGGCAGCTCAGACTTTATAGGAGAACAAGAAATAAGGAATCACTGATTCATTTGGAAGCATTTCTATGCAGGCTGTGGTCTTTGCCACTCAATTTCTAGTTAGTTAATTATTATCTAAACATTGCCTCTCTGTGTTAGTTTTAAATCACAAATGGTTTTGCTTCCTTTGCTGATGCTTATGGACACACAGTGGTGATGTGACTTGTGTGGGTTGGCAGAGAACTGGAAAGACCAGCTGACCACAGAGCAGGACCTGAACTGCAGTGCTGCTCTGCCTTGGTCCAGTAATCAGAAAAGCAAGCAAATGTAGCGATTATCCCAGTTTGTCAGGGGATTAATCCAGGGACACATCCAAAGAGGATGTGTTTCCCTCTGTGGACAGAATCCACTCACCCATACCAGCAGATGGGGCCATTCCCCCAGTGCTGATTCCTTGATTTTAGTAGTGTTGGCTCCAACAGCCCCTTCAGTGGAGAAACTGCAGGGTCTGTACA
Organism: Pachyramphus minor; assembly: GCA_013397135.1. Taxonomy (NCBI): domain Eukaryota; kingdom Metazoa; phylum Chordata; class Aves; order Passeriformes; family Tyrannidae; genus Pachyramphus; species Pachyramphus minor. Next base: position 462,225 of record VYXB01002892.1, read on the forward strand.
TGCTTCTTGTATCAGCCAAAGGTCCTTTGGCTGATTTGGCTGGTCCCATTCCAGTGGGAATTTCAATGATACTGAAAAGGAGTAACTACTGTCTGGGAGAAAAAGAGAAAATCCCAGATAAACAAAAAACCCCTTCATCTTAATGAGTGTTTCAGTTTAGATCACTTTAGAACACCAAGTTCAAAGGAACATGAGCTGTTTAGTGGGTTTCTGCCGAGACTCAAGCTCTCACATGGGCTGTTTAGTTGGTTTCTGCTGAGGCTCCAGTTCTCACAAGCCCTCAGGACTTTCTTCTCTGTGGGTGGCACTGGTGCCTGTGAAACACCAGATTGTCGGTGGGGTGGTTCAGTGACATGAGCTCGTTGGAACCTTTCTGGCAGTGTGTTGTACGTTCTCGATCTTTACAACCCACTGAAGGAGCTGTGCCCTGTTCACAGGTCTATGATACCGATGAACAGTCAATCCACCTTCCAAACACTGGACCAAAAGACGAGATTTCCGTGCAGGCCAGGGATCGTTATTACCACTCATCCTGGAGTGACTGGTCTTCACTCTGCAGGTAAGGCTTAAAGAACCTTCTACTAGAGAAGCAGGGATGATTCCTTACCTAGAAGAGTATGGAGCCTAGGATTTTTTTTCTAATTCTTAAATGATCATTGATTTTACATTTCCTTTATATAACCATTATTTACATATCCTTTATATAACCATTATTTACATAACCATTTTTGTTCCTGAATATTCTTTTTCATTAAATATGTGTCAGAGAATAAATGTGTTGGGCTGCCTAAATGGTGATTCTCTTACAAAAATAATGGAGGAAACAATTGGAATCCATTTAAACCAGAGAGGAAACAATGGATGTAGGTTCATGTGCATGGGTTGGGCTATAGTGCCTCACACGCATCAGTTGAAGCTGAATCCCTGATCTCCATCAGACACAGAGCCTCTTGAGCCTTGTGTGGTGTGGGCCTGTGGACTAAAACTCTGTGTCTGAGGAGAATTAAGATAATTCTTACATAAATTTTCTTTCTTTTATTTTACAGATAACTAGTAAGAGGTTCCAGGAGGATGACACAATACTCCTAAAGAAAGCAAAGAATGAACTAGCACAAGAATATAAGCATAATTTGAAGAAAAATCTGCATTTGAGATTATTAAGAAGCCATAACATGTCTCTTTTTGTAAGATATGAATATGTTCCTGATTTTGGCAGCTCTTAAATTCCGCACATACGAGTAACACCTTTAGCATACATCATGTTATATTAACATGAATTTGTTATGTTGCTCTCAGCTATTACTGTAGGTTCCTATTATTATACTGCATTTATTTACTTAATATTTATTTAATATTTATTTATTTATCAATTATTTATGTCTCTATTTATTTATTTATTTATTGGCATGACTTGCAAGGGCAGTTGACGGCAGTTACTATTTGAATCATCAATGGCAGTTACTACTTAAGCCATTTCATATGTTATTTGTAAAGTAACTTCCAGAAAGAACTGTTTCAGTATTTCATTATTTAATGGTTTGGTTATGTGTCTATTTAATTATTTATTTTTATTTATTTTTTGTTGGAATGCATAAGCATAGAAAGCCTTGGCTCCACGAGTTCTGTGGTTAAGAGTCCTATTACCACCTCTCATGAACATGAAAGGAACTGGAAGCCAGTACCCGAATTTAATCCCTCCTAAACAACCTCCTTTTCCTCCATGCTTGAGATCACTGAAGGCCCTTTATTCAGTGATCCACGTGTACCCAGTGCATCTCCTGCAGTGGAATTTACTGACAATAAAATGAATTCCAAGCTGTTGTGTCACAGGCACAGGGCACGGGAGTCAGAAATCTGCAACTACAACTAAGGCAGCTGAAATTACATATGTACTGTATCTGATACCTCAGAGGCCAGTTGTTAACAGGTTTGATATATGGATGTTAAGCATCTAATTACAGTTAGAGTTTTAGAATACAGATTTTTATAGTTCATTTTGAAAGTATCTCCCTACTACTGTATCATGTGTTGGTGTCTTCATACAACCTTAGGTAAAACACCTTAAGTCCTGGCTCTGAACTGCTCACAAAGGCCCCCAGGTCTGGAATAAGGCAGAAGCATGTGTTGAAGCCTCTGTATTTTTCACAGAATCATGGAATGGTTTGTGTTGGAAAGGACCTTAAAAGGTCATCCAGTTCCACCCCCTGCTATGGGCAGGGACACCTTCCACCAGACCAGGTTGTCCAACCTGGCCTTGAACCCTTCAGGGATGGGGCAACATTTGTCAAAACACCTGAGACCTGACTTAGAGGAAGGCAAAATAGTGAAATATCTGATGATTCAGACTTCAAGCCCTGATAAAGAATCAGTGAAATCAAAGAAAGACTTTCATTGCGACCATGTTTCCTTTTTTCCCGGTCTTAGTCATGGTGTAATTTCAGATATTTATAGATTGAAATGTGTGAGATATCTGATATTTCAGAAAACTGCTGACAATCTAGCTACAAGTGTAATAATATACCAAGTTTATGTGTCTTATTTCCACTCTAAATGCAATTTATTGTACTTTTTTAACAAGCTAATAATAAATACATCTGAAAACAAGAAAATTTGGTTTACTTGTGATTTTTTAAGCACAGTTTGTGTCACTCTTCACTTTCCTACCAGAATGTTATACACTACTCCTGCAAAAATGTCTGTAGGGCAAAGTAATCATTACTGATTAATAGTAACAATTTCATGGCCTGTAAAAGTGTGCAGGATCACCCAGCAAAGTGACAACAGTGAGTCAGCCAGATCCCCTAAACCCTCTTCTGCAGGCAAAGGGAACACTGAGGTTCTCTGGCCTTTGTGGTCAGGAGGTTTGCAACTGAAACCACTTGAAATAGATTTTGAGGTCTTTGAGGTTTCTCTCTGATCCTGTCGATGTACTGTTCAGAATTCATAGGACTGACCTTCCTGTTCTTTAGATAACTGGGTTGAAACCTTGGCACCACTGAAACCCATCACTGCAACCTCTCATTAACTTGGGTCCAGCCCAGTTTCCGTTCTCTGGAATACTCAGGCTAAATTTACGAGTATCTTGACAAAGGTTATGTTGATCTGTTGCCTTCAGAGGAATCTGCCTTTCTGTGCCACAATGCCATAAGTTGAGTGAAACCTCCCTACAGGAAGCTTTTCTGGTATGGATTATGGGGTAATCAGGAGCCAGTGAGGGAAGTCATTGGCTAAGATTCTTCAGGAAAATAAGAAAGTACAGCTTGAAACTGCCCCTCTTTCTGCAGAAATCAGGTTAATTATAGGATGGCTGCTCTCTAAGACATAAAGTTGGCTTTAATCCTTGATTATCCATTACCTGGGCCTCATATGGACCCAAGTGCCTGTAAATATCTCCTCTAAGAACTGTCAGTCTCCCACCTCTGAGAGACTGGCTAGACTGTATAAATATGTTAGTATCACAGCCCAAATATTCCCTGTGGTGGCTCCATATATTGGAGTTAATTTTCTAACGTACTCCATCCATTCAGGAACAGAATAGTTGATGTGTCAGTTAGTCCTTGGACTTCTCTTTCTTAATTCCTCTCCTTGTTGCACTGCAAATAATCTGGAAACCTTCTGATAAATGTCACAATGCACAGACTCAGGCTGCACAATGTACAAAATTGCCCCCAAAACTTTAGATTATAAAATCAAAGATTCTGAAACAAAATTATAGACCTAAATTAATTCCTGAGGCTCCTGAGGTATGAGATTAACTGTATAGATTGATAATAGTCTTATACTGGACCTACTCCTGACTCTGTGACCCACCATTTCCTGGGAAGGGGAAGCTCCTCCAGCTTTCTATTCATACTCATCACTCAGTCTGTGGTTTTAGGTTTTGCCTACCACACCTCCCTAAATCTGCACTGAACAGAGACTGACTAATTCCCTTCAGGGCTTTTTGTGGGTGCTCCTCATCTTAAGGAATGCTTGACAAATAGCTGATGTCCTTAATGAGGCACTAACAGGTTACAGTAGGAACTTGCTACCCTCTAAGTGCTTCAGCTGGGCAAGCAGGCACTTGCTAGCAGCAAAAGGGGGGGAAAAAGGCTTATGTCAAATTAAGGATTCTGTGGGAGAAAACAGATTTCAGGTCCAAATGCTTTGTATCCACCCCTTTTTCCATGCTGACCTTCCCCTTATCCCTTTTCTTCGTAAGTTCTAGATTCTCTTTTACAAAATTAATCATAATTTTAATAGAGGGAAACCCAATATATATCCTGCAATCTTCTTCTGAGACATGAAAAAACCTTAAAAGAACCCTTGCTTCAAATATGTCGGTTTGACTTGAGTTCAGTGTGACAGAACTTCAAAGTGCTGAACACCTGGAAATTTCATTTTAAGGCAATTTAAAACAAGTCCTATTCAATGCTCAGGGTGCAATACATTCAGTGTAAGTATTAAGCTGTTAATGCTTGTTTTGTTTCACCTGTGAAGAATCAATTCAGAACCATCAATGGAATGGCAATAAGTAACTCAAAGGATCCACAAGTTCAGGTATCACAGCCTTGTATTGTATCTTAGACATATCAGAAGATACAAAGAAAAACATAAAGCTCAACGCCAGCCTTTGCAGAGGTGTTGGGTTTATTTTTTTACTTTCTGAAGTAACACCTTCAGCAGGGATCTGTCCTGCCTTGACACCTGCAGTGTTAAAGAAAGGCTCCTTTGATCTCTCTTAAGGTGTGAAAAATGGGAAACTCACCTTCCTTCAGGCAAATACTGTTTTGGCCCAGTTTGATGCCTTAACAAATACATCACTTGATTCTCAAATATTCCATTGAGCAAGACTTCAAAAGTCTGATATGTTAATTGCACATGGGCGGACAACCCAAACCACCCACCCAGAGCAGGATTGAGGGAGTCCATGAGCCATGTCCTGAATAAACACGCACTGGAATCACCGACGCGGGTGACCATGGCAGGATCTATCTTGGCTTGTACATTCTTCAAAGGTTTATGTGGTGTGTGTAAGAATACATTTTTTAGCCTTTCCACGTGCCATGTTTTCAGCACTGTTGATGTCCTCAATGGGAGGCACTCCATCAGATGAATGGGAAACAGGTTACTGTTCTGGAATGCAGCCACAGAACACCCTCCCATGCAGAATAAAGCAGGCACTTATAACTAATGATGTGCTGCAGCAGCGTATTTGCCATCCCGTTCGTGCTCTAAAAGTAATAGATGAATAATTGCGAAAAATTGTCCTACTCTTGGAAAAATATGCACTAATATTTTACCAGATGTATCACCATGTAATTCCTTTTTCTCCTTCAAAAAATCAACTTGGAGAGATAAAAAGCCAAGATATGAAGATAAAGGTAGAAAAAGATAAAGGTAGAAAACCATGACAGGCCCAAAATTAACGTACATGTATTCATGAGTTTGCTGACTAGGTCAAAATTTCACTCACTATTCTTCAATATAGAGTATTTCCCATAAATTCCTAATTAGTTTTAGGTATGATGAAGAGGTCTTACAGCTTTGGGAAGCAGGTATTCCTAAACAGATCTGAAGACTTGTTTTCCAATGAACGTGTTTTCCAAGTAGGTAAAACCAATCCATTGTGCTAATCTACTGTCTGTGTCTGCTTTGTCAAACGTTAACTCATAAGGACAAATATGTTACAAAGTCCCTGAGCAGCTGCCTGCCAGCAACACTTGACATTCTCCTATGGGAATCACAGCATCAGTTCCCTCGGAATGGACCACTGGAGGTCACCTGGTTCCCCACACCCCTCACCCATCACTAGATTATGGCCAGTTCAGAACAGATCCATTTTTTAGTATCTCCAATGATCTCTGGATAACCTGTTCCTATGTTTGACTACTCTCATTGTGACATTTGTTTTCTTCATATCTAATTAGAATTTCTCTTGCTGCCATTTGCACTGTTCTCTCCCTTCCTTTCACTGTGCACCTCCAAGCGGACTCTGGCTCCGGTCTTCTCTCCACATCCTGAAAGAACAGCTGAAAAGAATGAGACTTTGCTGTCTTTCTCCAACCTGGGCAAACCACTTCTCTCAAGCTTTCCTAGCATGACACGTGCTTCATCCCTCTAAACACCTTGCTGGTCCTTCACTGGTTCTAATCCAGTATTTCAGTGCCCTGTTTGTGCCAGGGAGCCCAGAACTGTACCCAGAATGCCAGATGCAGCTTCATCAGTGCTGAACTTGATAATTACACTCTTACTAATACAGCCCAGCATGCAGAGCTGGACTTGTTCAGTACAGGGGCAAACCATTGATTCATGTCCAACTTGCACACCATGAAAACTGGTGTCTTCCCAATATGCCACTGAAAGTTCTTGAACACAGCACTCTGCTCTAAATGAACCTTCAGTCTGATGGGCTGAGGCAGACCTCAGGTTGTCAGACCAGCTCCATATGAAGAGCTACTAGGGAAAAAAACAAGTTTGGACAAGAAAGATGCCTCAGATAAAGCATTATTTCAGTCAAATAGTGACTATTTTATCCAGCTGATGGGCTGATGTGAATTCTGCCCATTTTCAAAGCAAGGAATAGAGATCCAGAGACTTTGGTCTCCTTTTAAACTGGAGTTGCAGTATGTGTTCTGTGGCATTACTGTTCACCAAGTTTCAGTTTGAGATTCTGCATGTGAGTAACACCTCACTGCAGAAAGTGAAACAGACTGTTGCTCTGTGCATAGGGTGTTTTCCTTCTCAAAGCTGTGAGACAACTTTGATATTTCAAAACACAAAAATCTCCAGGATTTCAGCTGAGCCCCTGCTGTGAGGGAGCTGCTGTTTGCACACCCTACAATACGTCACAGCATCTCATCATGACTATGTCCCTCCTATCTGAGTGGTCTGGGCAAGCCCTACAAAGCTTAAGGTCCATTGTTCAAGAAATGAATCTTTATTTGATTCAAAAGCTCTAACCAATACACTTAAACATTATCAGAAAGAAAACATTCACCCATGGCTTTCCTGATATGGGGCACAGAATTAGCATTAGGAATCCTTCCAATAGAAAGGTAACTTTCAAACGCCAAGAGAAATCTCATTTAAAATCTGCCTCCTTTTTGGTCCACTCCCACGTCCAAAAGTCATCTCTTTCTGCACTAGTCTCAGAAAGGATTCCTACATCAACGTAGCAGACTTGAAGCATATGTTTACACTCTTCTGCTGGAGGAATGGGATGGATATTGAGGTTGCATCAGACAGGACACTCTGGAACACTGTATTAGGGCAAGTGAGCATAACCAGAGTGGCAGATTTCCTCATTCCAGTGTCAAGGAACCAGCGTGTTCTGTCAAGCTGCAGTTTTACAGTTTCAAGATTTCCTCAAGAGCCTTGTTTGCTCAAAACTATTCAGATTAGGAGTAACTTCCGGATTGCTTTGGGTTTTGCTTTTGTTGCCTAATGTTGGTAATTGCCCATCAACCAATGAACATGTCCTGAATACTCTCCACGAGTTTGTACATGCTTTTTGTCAGGCTCTTCAAAAAGGTTTTGGGCTCTCCAGTACAGAAGTTTCACTGACATCCCCAAGCAGAAGAATCCAGACCAACCCCAGTGTAAACCACAGCCTGTCTGTTGTGATCTCAACCTCAAAGCGATATGCACAGATGTCCAAGTTAAGAACAAAGGAAAATTAAATATTAAATCATTGAAGTAAGGGCATTAAATTACAGGGCTCCAGCTCAAACCAGATCTTTACCTATCCTGGAACTTGAATTTGATGGCATTTATATTTTTCATCCCATGAAGTGATAAGAAATTAGCTAGTTATTAATTACCTATAGTCCTTAAAGACAAGATGATATTTATCCTTCTTGGGATGAATCAGTGGGGCCCAAGGTCTACTTGACCTATTACAACCTTTTCTGTAAGAACTTTCAGTCCCCTCTGTCTTCGTGAAATTAGCAGATATGGCCCCAATTCCTTGCAATGAGGGAAGGTGATCACTGAAATGCTGTGAATTGTAGTGGTGTCCTATCGAGACAATTTGCAGCCAGTGCAACGTGGTATCTTTGCTCTTTCTCTCATCTCTAAAGTGGCAGAATTTTAAAGGAAGGAGAACACTGGAACACTGAAGGATTCTCTGGGTTTTTTTGTGAAGTTTAGGGAGTTCAAATGAAACATTCTTTTCCAGAGCAGCCTAGAGGAGCTCAGTGCACAGCCATAGGAACCGGCATCGCCTTTAAACAGAGCTCACAGGCAGCTCCAAAACATCAAGACAATAGGAATTAAGGACTTCAGGTCTACTGGGATGAATCTTTTGGAACACACCCAGTAAGAATTATTTTTCCCCTGGGAATTCTGTTCATCTCTAAGAGTCAATAGGCAATAACAGACCAGCAATAAGTAACACCTTAATGAGTCACTCCTTGAACTCGCTGATGGAGATGGAACAGTTAATTAGGCAAGGGGCTTAGCCAAGGAACAATACATCTGCTCTATCAACACAATCCATGCTGGGACACTCATGACCTTCACGTTGTACAGAAGACATTCTATTGACACGACATGGGCAACACCTTCTTCTAATTACATTCTGTGTGAGGGGATTTCATCACCAAGGTTCTTGCTCCTTGTGCTCGTGTATATAAATATCTGCTCGACAGACACATGGACACACACTGGAGCTAAACGTGCTGGAATACTTGAAGGACAGACCGGCTGCCACACAGGCCAAGAACCCTTGTTTGCCATGAAGACAACAGGAGTCTTTGTGCTCCTCGCTCTGGCAGTTCTCTGCTTGGCAAGTGAGTAACCTCCTGTATTTCCTGATGTATTATAGTTCTACAGGCTGCAAGTTTCTCGGTGTATTGGGACATTGAGCAGTGGTTCCTGGACCTGGGTGGGAGACAGAAAGTGAAATTTTAGGCATGTGCTCCATTTATCAAACACTATTGTACCAGCTGTACAGTTGCCCACTTGAGTGCATGAAACCTATTCCTTGGTGGTGGGGTGAATCAGAGCTGCATTCTGCACTGTGACTAAAAAGAACTGCAAAGCCTCAGAACTACAGCTGGTTTTACCTACTTATTTCTAAATTTTATCTGAGAAGGGAGGTTGAAGCTGATGAGGTCCTTCTCCTGCCAAAATGACCAGGCAGAGGACAGTAGATTATGCACAGGACACATAATATGGTTGTAAATCACCACTTTATACTGTTAGCTTGCCAGACTGCAGAGAGCTTTGAAGGGCAGGTTGTTCTGTGATAAAACAGGGAGCTGGGAGGAATTTCTTGAGCCTTTACTTGGTATTTTTATTTTTACTAAAACCTTGCAGTAAAATATATATCTGTAAGTAATTACATTTAAGATAACTGAGAGAGTCCACATTTCTGCCAGAGTATAGAAGTTCAAAAGCATTAAGAACATTAAAGAAGCAAAATAATGAAAATATTAAACCCAAAATTATGAAACAAATTCATATTTTTCTATTTTGAATAGGTCTGAAAAGGTTGCTTTGGAAATTGTCTCAAAATCAAAATGCTTATGAAAAACAGTTTCAATGAAATTACATGATTTGATGGAAACCATTCTTTCAGTGTTTCATTAACTGCAGAATAATAAATAAATATTACTTCCATAAGAATTCCAGGAAATCTCTTCCTTGAACTTCCCAGTTTATTTTGTCTCCTTTAAAACTTTATGAATCAGTACTTTTTGAGCTACATCTTTTTGCATTCACTCTCATATGCAGAGTGGCTATTAAAAGGTTACTAGAGAAAAAATAACATCCTAATGTTTTGGGGGAAGTGAATTAAATCTAATCCAATTCCAGAATAATGAAAAGTGTCAAATGCCTGGTGACACAGACTGAATCTTGACATGGAGCACTACTTATGATAGTTTTCTTTATGTTGAACAACTTTATTTGATGAGAAGATGCAAACAGTTCCATGAAAGGAACTTCCAGTGGAAAGTTTAATGGCTTTAAAAATCAGAAAAAGCCACATTTAGTCCAAAAGACAAGTGCTAGAGCTGTATTGCCATAACACATTTTCCTCCTGCTCCTTCTGCACAGAAGTCTCTGCCTGACAACTTTTACCCCTTGGAAGCCCCAGGATGATGATTACAGGACAGGAGAACAAATACATTCCTAAAGAAAGTAACAAATGTGTCACCGTAATGGAGACATGCCAATGGCACTTGATTACTTTCTGGGAGGTGTAATTAACATTGTTTTGAAGCAGCTCCTTGAAGCCCCACCTTGGAACTGGGTTCCATTCTATCAGATGCCATGTGTATACAAAATAGGAGCCAATGAGATTAGAATCTGTATTGACCAGCAAGGGAAATCACTTTTTAAAGTGGTATTATGATCCAAATTGGATTATCATTATTATATATATTTAATATTGTAGTTTAATGAAGTTTTATCCTCATTATTGACAGAAAATCAAAGCATAAAAGGAACATGTGATTTTCTTACAACCACATACAACTTTTTTTATAAACTTAGGAATTAAAACCCAGTCATGCTCAACAACCAGTTGATCCTGAACAGACTGGTCATTGAATATAATATTGACTTCTGGGGCTTCGATCTTTCTGTGGTGAAAGAGGGAACAATGGCTCCAGTCCCTCCTACAACAGAGGCTGTTCTAGCAGCTGACAGAGGTTTCTGAGGTAAATAATAGAATAATGTCCACTTGTTTAATAGGTTCTGACACCTGTGTCTTATTAAACACTGAAAAGCTCTGTCAGTATTTACTTTCAAGGAGTTAAGAGACTTGGTGTTGCTGGAAGGGCTGAGACTAATGAAATCATCCTGGTCTGAAACTTAGTGTTCATTAACTGTGGGTTTTATTTTATCCTTTGTGATTCTGTTTTATTGCAGATGCTGACAAAGAGAATGAGGTGAGTAATTTTCTTTATTTCTGGATAAAACTATGTAGTTTGTAACAACATAAGGGCAGAAAAAAAAGTGTTAAACTTTAATTAATTGCTAGCCATGTACTGAGATTTCAGTGAGAAATCTCCAACTCTGAGATATGTGGTTTTCATACAGTTGCCCTGACATTTTTAGATGTTTTTACGTGTTATGTATTCTGGGTAAGAAATTGGGCAAAGACTAATTTAAAGTCAGAGAAATAGAGATTTTAAAAAATATTTATCTGATGATGACACTGTAAGTCTTTCTTAATGATTTTCAAGTCCTAAATCCAGCACTTGGAGGTTTTAATTTCTCTCTGAGTGTGCTGGAGTCATCCTGGGGTCAAACTCTGAAAGAAATGAGATGCCAAGAAATAAAAATCCTTACTCGGATGAGCAGGCACAAGACCTTTCAGAGTCCAGTGATGAGCAGTGGGGAAGGAAAATTCACCCACACACAGAGATGGGTCCATATCAGCACAACTCAGGAGGATTTTCTTTATGGATGTCAAACATTGGAAGGGGCTGCCCAGGGAGGTGGTGGCGTCCCCATCCCTAGAGGTGTTCAAGAAGCAACTGGACATTTGTAGTCCCATTTTCATGTATGAATCTGTAGTGAATACAGTCCCACTTTCAGATGAGGCCCCCAACAATTCCTTTTCAAGCCAATACTTAAATAGGACTTTAATTAGGACTTCACCTGGGCAGAACCTTCCCCTAGTCTAAAAAGCATCAAGAGCTGATACTGTGCCATAAAGAGAGAGAAAGCCTTAAGAAGTAATCTCACCTGAATTTACTGACTATCGCAATCAGCTAGAAAAAAGTACTAATACTCAACTTTTCTGTAGCTATTTTTTTCCAGTGACTGTAATGCTATTCAGATGGAGAGCACAGTCCTTAAAGGTGATCAGTACCTGTCACAGGCAGCATCACACACGTCTCTGTGATAAGGAGCATTCCTTTTTTGAGGCTTAAGCTCAGCTTATACAGATGGCAAAGCCTCATTGACTGTACTGCTCTAGGGCAGCTGACAAGTGTGTCCAAAAATGTCATCTATTCATTATTTCTGTATGCGAATGGAGAATGTGAGAAAGGTGGATTCAAAGAAAAATGATACTCTACCTGCAGGTGGACTGCAGTGAATACAGGAGGTTAGAGAGGGGAAGACCCATTTACTGCGAAAGGCTCTATCAACCCTTCTGTGGCTCTGATGGCAAAACATATAACAACAAATGTTCTTTCTGCAAAGCAGCCCTGTAAGTACAACTCTACCTAATTACTCCTGAATTAGCCAAAGTCTGAGATTAGCTGGGATTTCCATTCCACCTAAATGCTATCACTTTTTTTCAGGGTCATTATTTCTGTTTCTTTGCTTAATCTTTGCAGATTAATTGCTTCTCCTGCCAATAATGTCCAACCGGTCTAAACAAATGACCTTGATATTTGTGTGAGCAACTTCCTATTGTAGCAGAAACTGTAGAAGTTGGACAGTAAAGAGAAGAGTCCAATGAGCAACACAGGCCTAACACGGTACCTGGACCTAACTTGGGTCATATAATTCAAAAGGGGTATATATATGGAAATACCTTGCTTTTTATGGATAAAATATATAATTTTCAAATGAAAGTTTTTTACAGATCAATGCCCTCACGTCTGCTACAAATGTTTATAGTGTCTTCTCTGCTGGCAAATTGTTAGCAAAGGGCTTCAGAGAGATTTCAGTGCATGATGTTGAGCATTCTATCTGCAATATTGATGTTCTTCCCTTCTTTTGCAGGAGAAGTAGAGGTGCCTTACACGTGAAGCAAGCAGGGGTCTGCTGAAGGAGCTCTGCATGACAGAAGAGTGCTGAGAACAGTTTTACACTGCCCCACCACAGTCTCTTAATTGGATTTCATTCATCCTGCCTGTGCTGACGGTGGCGAACAAAGCATAAAGTAGTTTTTCACCTGTGTTCTCTCATTTGCTGCTTTGCTCCACTCCAGAATGTTGGGATTGACACTTCTGTCCTCCCTGAAAAGCATTTCTTGGGATCCTTGAGCATTCCTGTTCCTGTAGCAGGAAAGTTGGTTTTACATGAGCCCTTCATTATATATTGGTCTACACAGTTAAAGTTCAAATCTTCTGACAATGCCACCTGATCTGAGTGGACACACGTCAGTGCAGGCATGGCCTCTCTTCCCCTTGTTGATAAAGTGTTTTCTTCCATTTATCCAGAAATTTAAGCAGATACTTTTTCCCAAAGGTTTCAGCTTTCTTAGGCAGTGCTTTGACTCTTCCAGTTTTGTAGCTAAATTTTAAATGCTTATTTTTCCTTTATCTTTGTGGAATTCTGATTCATTTATGTTGTTTTGAGCATGTTTATTAAAATAAACGTTAACTCTTTTGCTTTTGTCCATGGTGAACTTTCTAGAGAATAAGTTCATTGCATCCATTAGTAAAAAATATTTCCCAAGTCACAGAAAACTATTGTGGAGCAGGGACTAAGTCCAGAGGTAAAAAATCAAAGCCTGGGAGACAAAAGTTGTATTCCACTAGATGGCCTCATGTTATTGGAATTTACCCTTCAATCTAGCTCTTTTTTTCCTTTAAATGAATCAAATCTGATACATTGTAAGACTGTATAAGCTTCAGAGCAGTATCTCTCTTAAATCCTGTCATTGAAATGTGATCATTAATGATTCTCTTCACTTCTGATAAATTGGTGGCTTGTAGACCTGAAGAAATTTCTGTTCTGCCTTACACCCTTATTTTCTTCATTATTAAGCCAGTTTGACATGTCTTTTACACTTGAATAGTTGGTCATGGGAATGCATTTTCCCAGAATTAAAACTGATGAATGACTGACTTCACTGGGCTTACACAGGAGGAAAATTTTGGAACTGCTCAACACAGAATAAAGCCATCCCTATCATGAATTCTGTTTATATGGAACCCAGGTCCCAGCAATTAGGCAGCAGGAATGCAAATGAGAAAGGTAATACTGTAATAGTTTCTCATAGCTCAGAGGCTTGTGGCTCTGAACAGTCAACCTAAAGAGGTTCTCACAACAGGTAATCTTGACTGAAAAAAAAGATAAAAATTAAAAAAAAATCAAATTGAAAACAAAGGCAAACTCTGGGCTTTCATCATGATGTCAGAAAATCCAGCAGACAATTTGTGAATATTTCCTGTCCTCTGGCTTGACTTGTTACAGCCTAAGTGGATATTCACACCCTCTGCTTTAGTATGTTGAGATATTTAACTGATCATGCTTGGAGGCCAAATCTAAGATGCAAGATTTCCTATGCACATCCTCCAGAATGATTCAAGAAGCTGTAAATCAGAGGTCTAAACCACACTTCTGGGATTCTAATTTGTTTCTGATGATTTCTGACATGAAATTACCTGAGGCAAGGGCAGCTGGAGACCAAGACTTTCCCACATTGAGTGCTTTTTATGAGCTCCTGCTGGCCCATAGCTGCAGATAATGAGAAGCAGCTTCTGCCACATACCAGCGCATAGAACACCATTTGCAAATTGCTGCAAATGACAGCTGAAGAAAATGCTGAACTGGCTGGACAATCTGGACAGTCGGGTTTGTGTGATGGAGCAACGACATGGAAATATGGGGAAGGAAAAATGTATGTAGCTTGAGTGAGCTGATGAAACAAGCTCAGGTCCTGTTTGCTAGAAAATAAAAGAGAAGGAGCCAAATATTGGTGTTGAAAGGAAAATAGAACAGATCTTGCACTCATGGAGGGTTAGAATTTTCAAAACTCTGCACCAAAAAGGTACTTATGTATAATTGATATATCTATATATGATGCATATATATGATGTACTTATATGTGGAGGACACGAAAGGGTTTTCACAGTAAGGTTTTAATTTTTTTTTGTTTTCCCTTCTAAGACAAGAGGTAATGAAATACAGGCCTGAAAATCAAATAGTTGAAAATATTAGGAAAAGGTTCTTCCCCCAGAGGGTGGTTGGGCACTGAACAGGCTCCCCAGGGCAGTGGTCACAGCCCCCAAGGCTGCCAGAGCTCAAGAAGTGTTTGGACAATGCACTCAGGGGCATGGTGGGATTTCTGGGGTGTCCTGTGCAGGACTAAGAGTTGGACTTGGATGATCACAGAATTCCAGGTTGGAAGGGGCCTTAAAGCCCATCCCATTCCACCCTGGTCCTAGGCAGGGACACGGCCCACTAGGCCATGTTCCTCAGAGCTCCATCCTCTGTGATTCTTGTGGGTCCCTCCAAACTCACAACAAACTATGATTCTACAGCAGCGGTTTGGAACATAATTTTTGTAAATGACATTCCTCTGTGTGTGTGCGCTGAGTGACCTCAGCCTGCAAACTGCTTCAATCCACAGCACGCCAAGGGCACACCGCCACGCGCGGGCGCTCCTGCTGCCGTGCCACAACTCCCCACCAAGCTCTCGGGGTTTTATTAGTTCCTCTCAAGGCGCCCAGCCCGCGTCCCAGAGCCCCAGCGAGCGTTCACCACCCTCACGACTCAGCCACCACCGACATGGCGGCGGGGGGCGGGACGCGCTGAGGCGGCACCACCCCCAAGATGGCGGCGGGGATACGCCCCGTGCTGCCACGCTCAAGATGGCGGCGGGGGCGGGTGTCCCGGCCCCCGGAAGGGGCGGTGGGAGCGGGGGCGAGGCGGAGGCGGAAGGGGCCGTGCAGGAAGCGGCGGCCGGGGCTCACCCGCGGCCACAACACCGGGGCTGCGCGGGGCAGGTGAGGGGCTGTGGGGCAGTGAGGGGGGGACGAGTCGGGCTGAGCCCCCGGGGCGCGACGGGCGGTGACTCGGAGGTTACCGCCCCCCTCGCGGCCGCCGCTGCCCGTCCCCGCGGCCTCGGGCCGTGCCCGCTGTGACAGGCCCTAAGGGACGGGGACAGAGCCAGGAGGGAGCCCCCAGCGCGGAGGGAGCGGCGGCGCCTGGGCTGCGGGGAAACCTGCTTTTGTATCGCTTATCTCAGCAAGAACAAGCCTGTCCTCTCGTTTCCCCTCCCCATAAGGAGCGCCCCTCCTTATCTCATGCTTGCCAGGCCGTCCCTGGCTGCTCTATCCACATTTTTCTTTTCTGTGTGGTCTGCCCGTGGTTTTTTAAGCCTTTTAAGTTCAGTGTGGTATCTACTGGTCAAGAACACGGCACGTCGAGTTGCTGTTTCCTACAGCATTCGTTCTCGTGAATTAACTGAGGTGAGGGCAGCAAAATTCCATTTGCCAGCTTTATTGCATATATAAGGTCACCTTGTTGTGCAGTTTCTTAAGTTTTATTTTATTTTTAAATGATGTCAGCTTGCTCATGTAGAATAAGATGTTAAAGCTGTGCTCGTTAGCTCAAAACAGTACCAGGAGGAGCATTTATTGTGTACAAACTGCGTCCTCATAGGGATGAGGTCATTCTTTTTCCTCTTTACTTAATGGCAGGGCCCAAACCTGGGGCAGGTTGTACTCACTGCATTTGTGTCTTACAAGATTCTTCCTGCTCTGTGGGATATTACCTTTATTTCTCTGTCTTATTAAAACATTCCTTTTACTGTTCTTTAACACTGTATTGCACCCCAGCACGTGGCTGCAGCATTCTGAAATTTTTTGAGTTATATGCTGCCCTCTGTTCTAATTGAGGCATCCCAGGTGACTGGGAATCCATGTAATGCTTGTTTTCTTTGGAATCCAGTCTCATAAGTAGTCAGTTTTGGGCTTCATGAAGTTGATGAACATTACAACAGAGAATTACAAACAAACTGACCCCTTCCAGGGAGCACCAAAAAGAAGGGCGCTATAAAAAAGGTAACAAACTCAGTATCTTTACTTCTGACTGGAGAATTCCTACCAATCCAAAGGAGCAGAGATATATTTCATGGTATTCATGTGCAGAAGGTGGTAATTTATTTAATTTAATATCACCATTTAAAATAAATTCATGACAGCATGCAGCTGTTAGCTTAAAATGCATACAAAAATGTGTAAAGTCATGTGTTTTTTCAATAATTAGATCACAGGGAGGCTGTCAGTGTTTCAGACTTTGGGCCACTATATAAATCATTTGTGTTGGAGAAGGTAAAATCTTTTCTGTTTCCATGAGATATTTTGTTTTTCTCCTCAGTTGCCACTTCCACATAATGTGGTGCAAACACTGAGGTGTGTTTGTATCACAGTGGAGGCTGCACCAGAGGCCTTGCTGATCAGTTTTCCAAAATCTGTCTTTTTTTTTTTTCACCACTGGTTTTTCCTCATCTACTGAATTTTGGCATTCAACTTGTTAAAACAGGTTCACTGAGTTAGTGATGCTTTGCCCTCCTCACCAGAGAGCACTTTTGTTGTTGTCTGACGTTAGAATAAAATAAATACTTGCTAGATATAGTTGTGAAAATGTCTCTCAACATCTGTATAAGATGTTATTCTCCTGTTATATTTATTTTAATTACTTATTTGTTATTTCTCTCAATAATTTTGTATGTTTTTAAATGGAACATTACTGCAGCCCATATGTGCTGCAGGAACAATGTAGACATGAACAAGTTAGTTCAGTGAAGGGAAGGAGGACAGGATTTCCTGCACATTGCTGTTGAGGCAATGACTTTCAGTTTTTCTGCAGCTTTGATCTTTAAGTAAGCAACCTGAATATTTTATTTGGTCTTCTAACCTCAAAGAGGAGCTACTTTGAGGACTTGTAATAGGGCATTTTTTGAGAGGAGGCATTTTAGGAGCCTATTTTTTTTCAAAAAGAAAATAAATAATTTTTCTGCTAGACAGAGTCTTTTGGGCTTTCTTTTCACTGGAGTGTTGGTGTTGACTTGGTGACATCTGTAGTCTCTGCACAGCTTTCCTATGATTTGTCTTGACCACAGGGTGGTATTTCTGAAGACCTTTTATTCACGCAAAAGAATTGATCTCTGGTTGAACCTGGGGTGATTTTCCTCTTTGCCCATTTCCCTTTGCTTAGGGGAACTGTCTGGTTTGTCTAATCATTGTCAGGTTGTGTCTGAAACCTGTGCTAAAGAAACTACAATGTGGTTTTTGCAGCTTAACTGGTGTTTCCTCCTCTACTCTATCCCTTTTCTCTTTCAGTTGCACTGAATTTGATAACATTGTGAACATTTCCTTCCATCAGAAATTGGTGCAAATATGGGTCCCCGGCGGAAAAATGTGAAACCAAGCTCAGTAAACAGGGAAGGTTCTGAGTCTACCAAAGCTGATGAGCCAAAAGATTACATGAACCAACTCTCTCATGAAGTGCTTTGCCACATCTTTAGGTGAGCAGCTCTTTAGAAGTCATTTTATTGTTTATTGTTATGTAGTTTTTTATTATTTCTCCAGTCTTACTTGCATTGATGCTGGGAACACATAGTATTCAGAAAGTGTGGCTGTACCACAAGGGAACTGGTGCATCAAAAGGGATGGTAAATGTTTTTTTCACTTCCTGAGTTCATTTGGATACTTAGAAAGTTAATTTATGTGAGTGTTATGAATGTAGAACAAAGAAGAAATAAATCATTAATATAATTCTGTTCAGCAGTGTATAGACTTTGATTTTTAGAGCAGGTAGTGTGTAGTTGAGATGTTTGTTTTGAAATTGTTGCATCTGCTTCATAGTGTGGAGAAGGGAGCTGGGATGAGTATTTAATCTTCCCTAAAATAAAGTCCTTCTGCAAGATGTTCACTCATCCCTATTACATCCAAAGCATAATGCCTTCCCCACAAGTTCTTTGAAAACAACAGCCTTGCAAAATATTTGCAAATTGAGCATGTAGAATGTACTAGAAAATGAAAGTAGGTTTAATTAAACCATGTAGCAACTACTGTGGCAAATGGCTTGGTCAGCAGTATCTGGTTTGGTTTAAATTAGATATCAGGAAGAAATTCTCCCTTGTGAGGATGGTGAAGTCCTAGCACAGATTTCCCAGAGAAGCTGTGGATGCCCCATCCCTGGAAGTGTTCAAGGCCAGGTTGGACGGGGCTTGGAGCAACCTGGGCTAGTGGAAGGTGTCCCTGGCCACAGCATGGGGTGAACTGGGTGGGCTTTAAGGTCCCTTCCAACCCAAACCATTATATAATTCTATGATTTATTAGAGAACTAAAGCCTCTTTCTGTTTTAATATTATATTTGTACCTTAAATATTCTAAATTCAGTGTCAAAAACTGATGAGTCATTCTGCTTAGCAAAATTTCACATTTGAGTTGAGCGCAGTCTGAAAATTCTCTTTGAATGAATGAAGATAGAAAGTAGAAATACATGAATTTGTGCAGTCTGGCTTGGGATGTGCTTTAGTTTAAAAAAAAAAAATCAAAAAAGGTCCAGCTTTGATAAATCAGAGGGGTGTTTTTTCCTCCCCCAAAGGTACCTTCCCTTGCAGGATATCATGTGCATGGAATGCCTGTCCCGGAAGCTGAAGGAGGCGGTGACGCTGTACCTGCGCGTGGTGAAGGTTGTGGATCTGTGTGCAGGCCGCTGGTGGGAGTACATGCCCACAGGTGAGAAACACCCTGAGCACCACTGGCTGCTCTGCTGCCACTTAGAGTGACATTTATATATGCAAAGTAGATTTGCAAAAGCAGTAAAAGTACTTGGATGTTTCGTTCCTTTTGGTTTATTTGGGTGGCTTCCTTGAGTATGTGGTTTGGAAAGTTTCTGTCTCTGTGTGTATAATACAAATATTGGGTATTACTGTAGCAGAAATGGGGATTCTCTGTAGCCATCTGTAAATACAATCTGTGTTTGTCTGATTGTTGTAAGGGAGTTTATCCAGGGGTTATTCCATGAAGAGGCTGTTTGCATGCAGGCAGGAAAAAATACAATGGAATGAGAGAGCAACTCATCTGCCAACACTTAACAATGTAAGAATAAGTTTTGATGTCACACCTCAAGTCATCTTCAGATCAATAGATTAATTTGTCAGTCTAGGTGAATCCTGTGAGTATTAGGATTTCTGTTGGATTTAAATCACTGCTGGGATTTGTTGGGGGAGAGAGCTAAAATGAGTGAATTCTGAAAGTTAGAGGAATAACAAATTGAGATTTATTTGGGCTGATACCAGGCCGGTGGTTAGACCTAGCCTAAAGTGACTTACCTGTTTAAAAACCTTTTTATGTGTTCTCTTACATTAGATTAAAATAAATCTTTGCTTTAAGAAACCATCTTTTTTCTTTGAGAAATGTGAGCTGTGGTGAATAGTGATGAACAAATATAGCTGATCTAGCTGGGGCTATTTTGAGCCATGTAGTTGATAAATGGAATTCCATGAAAAATAGAGACAAAGCCTGACAGTCTGCAGAGGTCCTTCATCTGAAAAAGGAGAGAGTATAATTTGCCCTGTATTCCACTGGAGGAAAACTGTAGCAAACCTGCAAAATTCTAGGCAGGAGAATGTGTAGGCCAAGATTTCTAAAATGTGGAAGTAAAAGACAAGCTGTTGCTTCACTGAGTACAGCTTTCAACAGTATAGAGGTTATACTACCACATAGAGAGAACAGTGTGTTTGGCTTTCCCTTTACAGCTGAGTGTCTGCTGTCACACAAATACCAAATCTGTTGTTGTCATCTTAGGTTTCACTGATTCCAGTTTCCTAACGCTGCTGAGGAAGATGCCAGACATTGAACAACTTTATGGTCTTCATCCCAGGTATCTTGAAAGACGCAGAGTCCGTGGCCATGAAGCTTTCAGCATTCCTGGAGTTTTAGAGGCTTTACAGGCCTGTCCAAATTTGCTGGTGAGTGGTTGGACTCGAGAGACAACCTCCTTCAGCAGCAGAGATGGTGCATGTTAACAGAGCAGAAGAAACGTGATGGGGACTTATTGCTTACAGGGCTTTGTTTTCAGACATGGCTGTGCAGAGGAGCAGTTAATTGTGACCCTCTTTGCTAATTAGTACTATTTTTAGTTGCACCAGTGGGAGTCACAGGTGCTCTTAAGTCCAGAAATGAATTAAAACTGATCCCTCTGCTTTCAAAAGGACAAGCCTTGCTAGAAATTAAAAGTGAAATAATGCCTTGCATTATGTATAGTGTGTTACTGAGAAGTTTATGTAGCTAAGAGGATGTTGTTGCTTGAACTGGTGTTAGAGCATTTGCTTTGCTTCCTTTTATCCAGGGTGTTGAGACCTCTCATTTAGAGCTGGTGGAAGCTATTTGGACATACATGCCACAAGTTCACATTTTAGGGAAGTTTCGTAATCGTAATGGTGCTTTTCCAATTCCTCCTGAGAACAAGCTGAAAATACCTATAGGAGCTAAAATTCAGACTTTGCACTTAGTAGGTGAGTGTGGTAATGATGAAGTAGTTGGCTTCAACACAGGTGAACTTAAAGGCTTTGAAACTCTGGGGTGTTGTAATTGTTTTTAAGAAAGGGACTTTGGGCTGTGGTATCTTTGAGATATTAGTTGCCATATATGTGATAGCAGGTTCAAGAGGCAAGTTCTAAAAAACTGTGTTGACAATCTGAGGTGAAGAACTTGTATTTAAAGTGTTTACAGCTTTTCTTGCATGCCACATAGCAAATAAAAGCTTCCTTTTTAAAGCCAGAAATTTGTCATACAGTTTATGGTTTCAAGCTTATTTAAAATATTTGTTTGTTTTCTTTATGTATTACTAGGGGTGAATGTCCCTGAGATTCCTTGTATTCCAATGCTGAGGCACCTTTATTTGAAGTGGGTGAGACTCACCAAACCACAGCCTTTTAAAGATTTCCTTTGTATCAGCTTACGTGCTTTTGTCATGAGGAACTGTGCTGGTAAGAGGGATTCATACATGAAGGGGTGTTAGAGCATGTAGGAAATCTGATTCTGTTAAAGCTGCTTAGGCACCAACTGTAAATGGAAGTCTTGGAATTCAAGATTCTGAAAGCAGTTGTTGTTTTATTCGTGGTGTTGGACAGCAATGTATCCCTGTCCTGTACATTATTTGGTGCTTTGTGGTTCTCTTGACTTCCTGATCTGGATGGATATATGTGGATATTTTTTAATTGTTTCATGTGACAGTCATTGACATCATCAATTCAGTGATTTCAAGTGAGCAACCTGCTTTGTCTTTGGCTTTTTCTGTGTAGGACCCACAAATTCTCTGAAGTACGTTCCCCTGGTGACAGGCCTGGCTTCTGCTCGAAATTTGGAGCACTTAGAACTGGTTCGTGTTCCATTTCTTGGAGGACTTATCCAGCACGTGGTAGAAGATAGCTGGAGATCAGGTATGAAACTTCTTATCCCTCATACTTGAACAAAAATAAGTAAATAAATAAAAGTATTAGCAAATACTGGAGGCATATGAAGTTTAGCTTTTTTTTGTCTGTAGCATATCCTTTCCTGATCCTTATTTCCAAGTTTGGAATGGTTTGCACCATGGTTCTGGTGCTAAATATGCTTTTTATTTGGTATTGTTTTGATATTCTAACTGCAGTTAACTCTTGACTGATGAGCTTCCATCAGTTGCAATTGTTGGTGAGCAGAACTAGCAGGGTTGGAGGAGAGCTGGGTGCAAATATTGGTTTTATTGATTTGCTAAAAAAGATGTGTGTTGTTCATTCACTTGTCAAGACAACACTGATGGAAATGTATAAGACCTAAGGTTGGGATCTGTGACTGAAGTGAAAGAAGGTTGTTTTATGTTTGCCAGGTGGTTTTAGGAATTTGCACACTATAGTTCTGGGAGCTTGCAAGAATGCACTTGAAGTGGATCTTGGCTACCTCATCATAACTGCTGCACGAAGGTACCGGTCTTCAGATCTCCCTTTGCCTCCCTTCTCCTTTTCAAAATAAGTGACTTAGCAATGAAGTCTGAGAAGCAGACCAACTGTCAAAAGGTTAAGGAATGCACATTTAAAGTTTATATAACAGGAGTGTTCTGTGGTTCAAACAACTGGAATATGTCTGTTTCTGAACACTTTTGTGCCATAAGACTCGTATCTGAAAAGTGTGGTGCTGTTATACATTCTTATATTATTTACAATATTATTTATTAATAATATATTATAAGTAATAATTATTTAATACATATTTTATATATACAAAAATAGATGTAACTGTCAAATACTGCTATAAAGATACAGCAGATTGTCTCTGAATCCTGCCATGATTCATTTTATTGCGAGAGGTCGTCTTCTTGAGTGTTTTCTGTGGCAATTGTTTTGGCATGAATTTTAATAGGAACAATTCTTAATTACAATTAACAATTCTTAATTATATTCACAGTACAGGTGTTGGCAATCCAGCCTTCCTTGACCAAAGATGGTGTTTTTTCTGCTTTGAAGATGGCTGAACTGGAATTTCCACAGTTTGAAACCCTTCATCTAGGATACGTTGATGAGTTTTTACTACAGTGTATGACATTTTTTGATATAGATAAATTATTTGACAAACATAAGCATTATGTGAGTTGACATGTTTTCAGTCATGTGCTAAGAGTGATTAAAAAGAATATTAACGTTGCCCATATTGAGGCTGCTGATTTCATACAACTCTTAGTGAAATTGGGAAAGTCTCAGCTTTATTGAACTGAAGGAATAATCTGATCAGTTTTATGAAATGAGACTAAAATAGGGAGTTAGAAAATCCTGCTATAAAAGGCAAATTTACTGCTGTGTCTGCTATTATCTCTTTCTTAGGTAAAATGACGAGTACGGACTTGGTGAGGTACGGCTTGGCTGATGTGGTTGAAAATCCAGGAATTATTACAGATATTGGTATGAAAGCTGTAAATGAAGTTTTTTCTTTCATCAAGTATCTGGTCATTTACAACTGCCCACATCTACATAACCCAAATAATTGGATCACAGGTATTGCACACCTTTGAAATTTTAGAGCTATTATATGAATTACTGTGCTAAGTAAACCAGAATTTCTCTGCTCATAGTACTGCTTGTTCTATTTCTTAGTAAGTACAGTAGATGATGCTTGATTTGGAACCATAATGATGCTGGTAGCAGTCAGAATGGAGATACAGAGGATGCTCCTCTCAAATCTGAAAGGGGTATAATGACAAACAAGTGAGATGGGAATCCTTCAGGAAATGCTTCCCTTCTCTCCCGCAGATCATTCGAGGTGGACCCGCCTGGTTGACCTCACCCTGGTGCGCTGCCACGCCATAAAGCTGGATTCTTTTAGTCAGTTCATCGAGTTATTGCCAAGCTTAGAATTCATTTCTCTGGACCAGATGTTTAGAGAACCTCCTAAGGTGAGTTTCAGAGAATGGTTTTGCTTTTTATTGTTGCCAGCTCATTGGAAATGCAGTGTGTTCCAGCTGTTATACATTATTTTAAAAGTTGTAATTAATTAAAGAGATGGCTAATAAAATTACTCTGGTTTGCTGTTGCTGTTCTCGTGATATGCTGGGGAGAATGATGATGCTTCTGCAAATGGGAGCAGTGGTAAGGTATGATCTTGTACGAATGTGTGACCAGAAAATAAGACTCACATTGATTCTGTTGAGGTCTTTGTGGATACTTCATTTTGCTGCTGCTTTTCATCCGATTTCTTTCACACTTGGTGATCTGTTTACAATGCTAAGAGGTTTTTATGATTTTGTAGTGGGTGAAATAAGGGTACTGTTCCACTCTTGGAGTGGTTTCAGAGCTTAGGAATTTTATTTCTTCGTGTTGTCCCCTCCCACACTGTAACACAAATCCTTGTTAAGCTGCTGTAATGCAATGAAAACTGCCTACATAAAAAACTGCTTTCTTCAGTCACTAGTTCTATCTTGAGGTTGCTGTGTTCTGGGAAGGCTATATATATAATCTGTTGTTTGTATTCATGTAATATGATCCTATAGCAAATGGAACACAATAAAGTAAAATAATGTGCTTTGTGGAATTCCCTTTCATTAGGAGCTTAATAGAGTGTAAGTTTTCTGCATTACCAACCTGAAGATGGACCTCTGCAATGCATAAGGAAATATGAGGGGCAGTCTCCCTGTTGGTGTTGTGCTATCCCAGACATTACAACAGAATGCTTTTTTTCTATTTGCATTAGGGAAGGTGGTTGAGATAACACATCCATTTTTTCAAATATTAATAGCTGCTTTTATTCTCAGGGTTGTGCTCGTGTGGGCCTAAGTGCAGGCACAGGAATTGGGGTCTCCTCTGCCCTAGTCAGCAATCAGAACTCTAACAATGACAATGACAACAACAATAACCACCAGAATAACAATAACCCAAACATCCACCACAACAATCACCAACACCCAAATGACCAGAATGAGGAGAATGAGCTGCGGCAAGATGGTCAAGCTGAGGAGCAGCAGATTGCAGCTGAGGGTAATCTTTGTGAACCTGTGTAGGAAGTGATTTTATTTGCACTGACATACATAGGGTGATAGAGAAGATATATATGGAAAGCTTGTTGCTCTTGCGGTTCCTGGTAGCTTTAATCCTTCCGGGGGACTGTCTGCATGTCTCTGATACCTGGGTGATAAAAGCCGTCATTGTGTGATGTCTGATGGCTGTTACAGGCACACTGCAGGGCAGTGATGTCAGTACAGGTGTTGGCAATGGACAGTCTGTGTGACTCCTCTGGGGAGGTGCCAAGTGTTTTGTAGACTGGTCAGAGCTGGGAGAACATCACAGTCTCAAATAGCATATTTTTAATATTTCCCAGCAAAGGCAAAAGTCATTGGAGGGAATGAATATGCAAATTCTGCTGCTCACTGTGGTAGAACAAGACTTGAGGAGGAGTGGAAAATTTTGGTGAACTAAACCCCAAAAAGTAGGCTGGGGCTTTGGCTAAACAAATGCAGAGCAAATATGTGAGAGACTTTGTGCAACCCAGAGACTCCCTGAAGGAATCAAGGCAGCTGTTACTTATTTCTTGCTGATTCTGATTCTCTGTGGGTGCTTGTGGGCTCTGTTCATATCTGTTTCCTATTCTTGACCTCACGTTCATCTTTTCAGCGCTGAATGAGATGGAGGAGGTGGCTCAGGAAGAGGAGTTTGCTGCTGGGCAGGGCCAGAATGAGCTCCCGGCTCACAGCCAAGCTGTTGTTCCTATGGAGGTGGATGAAGAGCAAGCAGGTAACTCTGGCTTTGGAAAGAAATGACCTTTTGGTATCTCCTTCTCAAGGGGTTAAATATTGAAATATAAGTCTGGGTTTGGGTGTTTTTCTTTAGCTGGGTTGCCTGCTGTGTTTGGAATAATGATGCTAGCACAGCTCCCTTCTATGAAAAAATTTATTCTGTTTTAAAGTCTGTTTTACAATCCAGAGTCTCTTTGTTTATGGAGTGAAATATCTTGATATTAAAGACTTTTTTTTGTGCTCAGCATAATAAGAGTCAGAAGGCCTCAATGAACTTGTCTTGTGCCTCTGGTGTTGATGGCCTTACTTCTTTCACAGCAGCATGTGGATTCTTTTTTGCCTTTTTTTTTTTTTTCAAGCCAGAACAACTTGTTACAGTGTTAATTTTATTTGTGTTAGTGACACAAAACAGTCTTGATCTCTTTTATAGCTACTATTTGCTGGACAACATAATTTTCTACTGAATATGACAACATCATGAAGTAACATCCTTGTATGCTGGATCAGCTCAATTTTTCAAGATTTAGGAGGATAAATGCCAATGTTTTGGCCAACATTTCTGTCTTTGTGGTGGAGGTTTCAGGGACTGCTTATAATATGTGGTTTACTCATACAATTGTGGAAGAACCTTTAAGCTGTTCTGAAGCAGACAAACATTACAGAAAACTTGTGTTTTGTGTTCCATTGTGACACTCTTCCCCTTCCAAACTAGAATGCTTTAGTGCTGAAATGCTACTCTTTTATTTAGATTTTAATGGAGGAACCACAGAATGGGTGGCTAATTTAATTAAATTAATTTCTTACCATTTTTTTCAAGCATTTTTAGAAGTTCTTCAGCACTTTAATCTATGTTTGACTTATTTTTACATGAAGTGTTGGTATTCTACTTTTCAGGACCAAGTGGCATTCAGCCTGTTGTAAAAGCAACACCTATTACTATCCACGATTCAGACAGTGAGGATGAGGAGGAAAACATGGGGACTTCAAGAACCTGCATCTCCAACAGCATTGCACAGAATTACTCAGATGGAGAAGAGAAAAGCAGAGATCCAGTGGAAACCAGAGAACCTTCAGGTGTGGAACAGATGGGTTCCTGGGCACTGTTAAGCAACATTTATTTTTAAGCTTCAGTCTTTCCATCTTGTTTAGTTTTATGTCTAGTTTTATGTGTAGCTTTGTTATGAATCTAGAAGGACATATTTCTCTGAGCTTCAGTCACAGATGTTGTATGGAAACAAAGAAATAGTGGTGCTGCACTGATCAGAAACCTGCAGCTCCTCTTTTGGATTTCCAAGTGGCCAGAATTTATCATGTCTGTGAAGCCAAATTTGCAGGTGTGTTGTCAGATGAAGTGTTAAGCCTTAAGGAATATTTAGCTAAGCGAGTAACATAAAAATCTGGCATTGTGAAGACAGAAAAATATACTGGTCTAGTACTGGTTTAATTTCTGCAAAGCCTAGGACTTAGCAAAGCAGTGATGGATCTTGCTGCTGTAACTGGCATACTCCCTACACATCAGTCCCTCTCCTGTTTAATACATTTATGTCAACAAGACAGTTCCAGCTTGGGAATCTGTAGAGTGCTGTGTCTATAGCATGAATGCCAGTTCTGGTGTGAGGATGAAATAACCTGTGTTTGCACAGAATTTGCATAAACTTTTGTACTGTCAATAATGAGGATTTGGGGCTTGTGGGTTGGTGTAATTAGCAGAGAGGATTAAGACAGTAGACATTCAGGAAGAGACCATTGCCAGGCATTGGAAGGGGCTGCCCAGGGCAGTGGCAGATTCACCATCTCTAGAGATGTTGAGGGAATGACTGGATGTGGCACTCAGTACTCTGGTCTGGGTGACAAGGTGGTGATTGGTCACAGGTTGGACTCAATGGTCTTGGAGGTTTTTTCCAACCTAAATGATTCTGTGATTAAGTTCCTGTTGTGATTTGTACTGTGGTGTGGCTTTTTATTCATCTGAGAACTGAGACTGCTGTTAACTACTGACAGCACATCCCATACCCAGGAGGGGGAGCTGAAAGCAGAACTTTAGTACTGTCTCTGTTACTATTTGATTCCTCAGTTGTATTCCTCATATTTAGGAAAACAGAAGCCTATTTAGATAAGATACTAGAAAAAAATTCTTCCCTGTGAGAGTGGTGAGACCCTGGCACAGGTTGCCCAGAGAAGCTGTGGCTGTCCCATCCCTGGAAGTGTTCAGGGTCAGGTTGGATGGGGCCTGGAGCAATGTGGTCTAGTGGAAGGTGTCCCTGTCCATGGCAGAGGGATTGGAAATATTAAGGTCCCTTAGAGCAATTTGGTGATTCTATTCTTAGTGTGTCTTTCATATTTTTGTGCTTTGGCCTATTTAAACAGTGAGCTGCTCTGTGACAATATGAGCCTCTCTGGCAGATTTGGATTTCATTTACTGACAAACACCCCAGCACATCACTACAAAAATAGCTGCAGGACATCACTGAGAGACAGCAACTGCTAGAAATATTAATAATTCCCATAACATAGCATGGTCCTGATGAGATTTGTCATTGGCCTCTAGGCTGCCTTCTGTTTTAAGTAGTCTTTAACAGAGTAGTACTCAGCATTTATTTAAGCTGTATTTTAGCTTGTCTCATTGTTCTCCCTTCCTTGACTCTCACAGTGAGTGGTAAAGGCAAGACACCCCTGCGGAAAAGATGCGGTGCCAGCCAAGGGGGCCAGACAAAGCAGTTCCATGTGGAGGAAAGCAGCTGTGAAAAAGGCTGTCAAGTAACCAGTGAGCAGATTAAAGCAGACATGAAAGCAGCAAGTGACATGCCTGAAAGGAACAAAAGCAAAGATCCTTATGCAAGCTGCAGTAATGCTACAGGATCAACAGGAACATCCAGCTCCTGCAGTGCTGCTTCTCCTAGCCCTGACTGTGCACAGACAGCTCATGGCCACTGCGCTGGCACCAGCCCAGCAGCTGGAGAGGAATCCAGGCAGTGTGTCTGCTCGCCTTGTAAACGGGAAGGTTCCAGCGAGAGAGAGACTGAGGAGAGCTCTGTTTGTTCCAGGTGTTCCTCCTACAAGCCTCAGGACACACAGCAGAGGACTAGTGGGTGTTGTGATGGGGAATGTCCATCCACGAGTGGAGCCTGCAGGAATGGACCAAGCAGCGCTGGGGCAGATTTTGCACTTAGGACACGGCCAAACTGTGGGGCTGCGGGAGACACAGGGGAGGAGAGGACTAGTGGGAGTGCCTGCGGGGCTGCCAGCGAGGAGCAGAGCACAGGCACACAGCCCAGGAGCTGTGAGCTCCAGGACAAGGAGGAGTATCCTCGCCGACCACTAACCAGAGCCAGGAGCAAGCTGTCCCACGTCCCTCTGGTGTCAGAGCCAGGTATGACTTACACAGAGATAGTAGTGTCTGAGTAAGCTGCAGTGCTGCCATGAGACAGCACTGAGCAGCTGCAACACCCACAGGTAGTGTTAAACATGAAGTTTGTTAGTTAATAATTTTAAACCAAGTGGCTTGTCAAAGGGTCCGAATATTGATGGAACAGGAATTACTTGACTTCACTGCCATAACTAGTTAAAATAAGAGATTTCTCTGAAAATACCAGTGACTTTTTTTCTCCATGCAAGTCTTTCTGTATATGTTATCCATACATTCTAAACAGTATTTGATTTACTCACTTTACAAGCGGTTGCAGCTTTTGATAGTTCTGTCTTCCTGTGAAGGCTGTTATTCACTGGAACATAAAACTGTCTCCCTCATTAAAATCCTTCTCTCAAAAGGAGGAAAACAGCAGGTACATGTACATCTTGGCAAGAAGGCAAAGGTTAATAGCTGCAACTTTATCAACCAATAGTTACAATTGAGCTGAGCTTGTGGACCTGCATATTGGATTCTGCTTCCAAGTGTATAAGGCATTTGTGATCAAATTTGTTCAAAATGGTCCTTTTGTTAAATAGGTTTGTGCTTCACATTATTGGTTTGTATGTTTTACATAAAACAAAATAAAAATCCTGAAGGGCTGGAACTAAGGGAGAAAAGAATAGATGTGAGAAGGGAACTTGCTGTTTCTTTCAAAAATACTCGGTTTCCAAAATAGTCATCTTAGTCTGGCACCATCTCATATGTCCAGGATTCTTTGTTGAGAATATCTGGCAAGTAAAGTGAAACTGAAAAATCTGTGTGTGTTGGAGGTAGAAAAGACTGATAGCAAGTGGCTCTGTTAACATGGAATGATTCAAACACAGTATGTCCTGGTGTTTTTCCAGTTTATCTTAATGTTCCCAAGTGTTAATGAAACCTGAATCACCTGGGATGTTGTTTTGCAGCTAGACATATCTCAGATTGAAGAGATGATCTTCCTGTTAAATTTAAAATGTCAGTTTTCTATTTTGCCCCATTATGAGTAATAATTAATCTGCAAAAATCAAAAGAAAATATTTCCTCTCTATCCTCAGCCATTACCGATGCATGAAGTGAAGTCAGTCAGATCTAGGTATTAAATTAGGGTATCTTTCTGAGTGTATCTCTGTTTTCAGGTTTCAGTTGTTAGTCAGGAAAAAGATCTGTTCTGCTAGTGGAGAAAAATGGTTGAGCATTTCCTATATTTAGCATATATATGAAGAATTGCTTTCCTAGCTCCACACAATTATGTGTGTGTCTTTATGCACTTTTCCTCTTTGAAGAATCAGGTGTTAGCTGATGCCTGAGGCAGAGTATGAGACTTGATACGCCATTTTTATCTTTTAAATCTGTATTTTTATCTTTTAAATCTGTATTTTACACATAGTGAGGCTGCTTCTGCCTGGTGTTACAGGGCTTTTCATTACTAGGACAGAACATACAGCTCCTTGGAGTATAACCTGAAAATGCTGTGTTACACAGTTGGAAATGTTTTTTCCATAAATGGTCTAAAAATGTGCCTTGAATATGACAACTTTCTACTATTCTAACATAAAGGACATTGTGGTTTTCAGCTTCTGTAACAAACTGTGTTAATATTAGAAGGATTTTTTCTTTCTCTTAAATTATTTACTAATTCTAAACAGTGCTTTAAGCCAAATATTAAAGACTGTGAAATTTTAAAAGCATTATCACCACAGAGTAACTGGCTAGAGGATGACTTGTGTAAATTTGATTTTTACTTTAATCAAAATGTAAACCACACTTGTTTTAGTTTGTATTTGTAGTGAGGCTTTTCACATTTTAAACTGCATGTTACGTTAAACTTTCTGTAAAGATTTCTTGGCCCAAGGGTGCATCTCAAAAACTTCCCAATTTTGTGTGGAATTGTTTCCTAGAATCAGGGTAGGAGATATTTCACTGTCTGAACATACTCCAGGAATTGTCAGAAAGTTCCCTGGGGATGATGTTTCACAGGTGCCACAAGTCGAGGACTTAATATTCCATCTCTCAACCTGATTCCCTAAAGCAGTAGCCAGAATTCTGGAGCTCCCAGCCCACTGGATGCCACATAATAACTTATATATATATTGGTGGAATTTTATGATAAGTAAGAGAAGAGGTATTTTTTAATGTTAATGGTAGTTTAGCATGAAGTATGTGAAGGTTATGAGGTACATGCCAGGTTACCCAGAGAAACTGTGGCTGCCCCATCCCTGGAAGTGTTCAAGGCCAGGTTGGATGGGGCTTGGAGCAACCTGGGATAGTGCTGCCCATGGCAGGGGGGTGGCATTTAGGTTTTAAGTTCCATTCCAACACAGACCATTCCATATTTGGATATTTTGCATATCTGTCTTTACTGGGAATCTTTGTGCACATGATGTATGTTTTAACAAAAAAGTCACATGAAGTTTATTGTTGGTAAAATAATTTCTAATTTTGATCTGGTAATCATAGAAAATTAATTCTAGGACATTTTTTTTCTCTTACTGTTGGAAGTAATGGTAGTGGTCATTTCTTTTTGAAGACTCATCCTTTAAAACAAGCAGGAATTTGATGTAATTGGTGCATGAAATGGAGTAAGAACCAACTTGGGAACGTTAAGAATTTTATACCTGGGTCCTTTGCAATATTATGAAAAGCTTAGTGACAGTTATGAAGAGCAGACTTCCAAGTAGCTTGAGATTACTTCTACTATTTAAACATTAAAGCTATTTTGGTTCTTATATTTGTCAAGGTTGTTCTGTTTCCTGCAGTAACCTAACAATTAATCTTCTGTTCTCTTCCTGGCTCCACATCTTTCAGTGCTGTTGAACTTGTAGGTTCAGCATTCCTGTGTTTTCATCTATAAACAACACACCCCCTGCCCCGAGTTATTTAGTGTGAATGATTCTGAGCACAAGTGGGTTTTGTGCAAGAAGATATACAGTTGTTTTCAAGCCACACAGGTGTTTTGGTCTGTAAGAACTGTATGTCCTGATTGGCCATTTTCAGCCAGGAAATGCCTCCATTGTTATCCTGAAATGTAACAGAGGAAAGATTTTTTTTTTTTTCCATCTTTTTGTTTCCAGAAGTAGCCAAGCCAAAGCCACGGCAAACCACCAAGAGGAAAAGGACAGCTGACAAGTCCACAAGTACAAGTGATCCGGTTATTGAAGATGATCATGTTCAAGTAAGGGCTTTTTCTTCCCTTCCTGTAGGTTTATCAGCTATGGCTGATAGATCACCAGTAGCCTGTCCTGTAACTTCAAATACCCACTGTGAACTGAAGCTGTATTATATTGATTAGTATCCAGTTAATATCTTTCCATATCTGGCAGTACCTCTTAAAATTCAGTTTAAGTTTTTATTTTGGTTTTATCCTGTCATACATTTTTCTTTTCCTTTTTTTTTTTGTTAAATTTTCACCAGGTACTGACTTTGAAATCCAAAAACCTTGTAGGAATCACGTTGACCAATTGTGGAATAACAGATTTGGTACTGAAAGACTGCCCCAAAATGATGTTCATACATGGTATGTAGTTCATGTTGTGCTTGTCTCCTCCATCTGGCATTATTAGAAATTCCTGAAACAATTGAAGTCAGTCCATTGCTTATTTTGTATTCATCAGCTGCATTGCTGCTTGTCAGGCTGATGCTTAGAACACCAAATATTGCTGCTTCTCAGTCTGAGTGCCTTTCCTTGTAACAGGTTTAATAAAGATTAATATCTGAAAATCAACAGATGAAATTATCTGACAATTAGGAAGACGAGTAGTTTATTGGAGAGTGATAATACAATAATTGGAAGTTGATGAAATGAGTTTCAGAGTAGCTTCGTTTTTTTCCTCTCATTTCTTCATGCTTCCATAGGTTATTTACCTGACATGATGATACTTTCCTCCCTGACATGATAAAAATCTGTTTTCAATTATGGCACTTATGTTACATTACATTCACATGCTAAGGCATGTGACTGGTCCTGTATTGGAACATTTACTCTTTTCTGCAACATCTACACTTAAGACCTTTTCTTCTGACATGACATATATCTACTTAGCAGAGAATAAAGAAATGATTTCTTTATTCCAGAATACATCTCAGAACATACATTGATTTTGAAGTTAATTTTGGTTAAATGAGCAGTGTTGCTAGAAAGGAAATAGCTTTATTGTCCATTGTGTGGCTTCACAATACTCTATATTTGATGTGATTTTGAAGTCAGTGTTTTTCAATTGTGGCAGTCCACAGACCATTTCAGCAGGCTTTGTGAAGGGAAACAAAGGGAGAAAAAGGTGATTGTTAGAAGAAATTTGACATGGCCTTTTAAAAGGATCCTTCTTATAAGTTCAAGAAATAAAAGTTTGATCATAATATGGAAGAAATTAACAACTGGTGCATTTCTCTGATATACTTAAATTGCCAGTTTAACTTCATTTATTCTCTTGTACTTATATTACTTGTTTGCCTTCTTTAGAAACTGTCAGCCTTGAAAATCTCTGACAGGAGGCTCCTAAGGTCTTTTCACGATTGTTTCTTTTAATAATTTTGTTTGCTCTTTTATAGCTACAAGGTGCCGTGTATTGAAACACTTGAAAGTAGAAAATGCACCAGTTGTCAATCGGTTTGACTATGCGCAGTGCAAGAAGTTAAACATAGATCAGGTTCTGGATCAGATTCTCAGGATGCCACCAGAAAGAAACAGGATCATTTATCTTCGACCAATGCAGCAGGTACTCAACCAACCTGGATTTCATTGCGAACACACGTGAAGTTCTGCCAGTGGTTTTCAATTGATGCAAGAAATGTAAATGTTACAGTAACGCAACTCTGAGAAACTTGCTTATTAAAACTTTAGCCCATCAAGGCTTTTGTTGCAGAATCTGGAACTTAGGAAGATTAAGTCTTAAAACTCAGGGCCTTCCGTCTCCAGTATTCATTGCATTAGAAGATACTGTAAGATGTTGTGATGCACTGAACTAATTTCAAACTGATTAACTAAAAGAAACTGTGAGAACTAAAAGGAACTGTAAGAACCTAAGTGCTACTAAGCCACTTATAGTTATATATAAACAGAAGCATGACACAGGCACAGGTATCTGAAATCTGTTCTGTTAGTATTAGTAACAGCAGTTAGAGTTTGGAATAGACAACTGAAACGAAGGGAGCGTCCTCTTGTGATGCTGAACAGTGTTTTAAGACAGTTGTGGTACTGGGAGCTGTAAGAAGTGACATTTAGTGACTTTAGGTCATTTCACAAGTATTTAAGAGGGTTTAATTTAAGATCTGAAATGTTGGGGGGGGTTAACTTTATCTATCTTACCAGAGCATTCCATATTGCTTCTCTTCTGCTTTCTGGCTTGGTCTGCCAATGAGGGAAGGCAGATTGGACATAAAAGCCACCTTTTTTTTTTTTTAAACCATATCTCTTGCTTTGTCCCTTAGAGGACTGTGCTAAAAATGAAGAGGTAACAAAAACCCAAACCCAAACCACCAACCCTCTAAGCCAGAGACAAATTCTGAGATGTGAATGTAGTTTTAGACCATTATGTAATTTAATAAAGTTTGCTTACATATTGGAATTGTGAAACCCATCAGGAAATAGACATTTCCTGTCCAATTCCACTACTTGAGAAGATTCATTGACAAAGCTGCACTAGGAAAGTTTTAATCATATATTTAGTTATGTATGGTGTTAAAATTTCTTTTTACTGGACACATTCCCCCAGAATTTGGGGTGTTTGGATGTCTGTCTGCTCTTGACTCTACAATCACACTTCTTTGTTTCTGTTGGTCACAAGTCTTTGTTTCGTGCTTTTCCCAGGTTGACACATTGACTCTGGAGCAGAAGATCTTTAGTGGCCCTTATCCCTACCACATCTGCATCATTCATGAGTTCAGTAACCCCCCCAATGTCCGCAACAAGGTGCGAGTTCGGAGCTGGATGGACACGATAGCAAATATCAACCAGTGAGTACCTGCCCTCCAGGGACTGTGCAGAAAAGGTGTTCACTGCTCAGTGAGCAGCTGCAGCTTCACTCAGACCTGTTGGATTCTGTCAGCCAAATCAAAGAAAAAAAAAAAGCTTTGGTGACTATGGAAGTTTGAATTCTAGATGGTGCAATGTAGAATTTCAGTGTCAAGATGCATCTCATACAAAACAGACTGTAAATGTCTCCATATGGAAAATACTAGGAATTCTCCTGCAATAACCATATAATTCATCATATAATTCATCCCATTTCCTAGCAATTGTACATTGAAGTAGTCATGAAGGTGGAGAAATATCTTCAAATCTGAAAACAAGTTACCTTTAAAAAAGAGTGATTTGCTCCAAGAAGTAGTTTCTGTGGAAGGTGATGCTCAATCAGTATGAGTTCCTTGGAATTCCCATCAGCAGGGAATTGTATAGGGTGGCTCTCATCCAGCTGTTTTTAACCAGTGTTTTTGTTGTGCTGGCTTCTCACTAAAATTACCAAGAGAGCAAATTTACTTCTGAAGTTTGATTTAGTTGCAGCTGTGTTGGATTGAGCACACCTTTCTGTTTGAATGAGGAACAAAGATACCTTCACTGGTTTCTCACTCAAAATGTGCCTGCTGGCTATGGTTGCTCTCCAAAGGGAAGGGATTGATTCTGAGTTGGTGTGAGGGTCTTGGAGAAGTGCTTCTATGGATTCAAGCTCATTAAAGGAAGGGTGGTGTGATAGGATTTCCCATTTTGTTTTCCTCCTCTCCCCCGCCCTTCCCATTTCCTATCACTCCTGGCTATAACCTCTTCCTCCTTCTCTCTAGAGAGCTTATTAAATATGAGTTCTTCCCTGAAGCTACACGAACCGAAGAAGACCTGAAGAAATACACTAAGTACCCTTGGGGACGAGATATTTACACTCTGGAAGGTGAGTGTTCATGGAGAGCTGAAGGCTGATGACAAGTCTCTTGTTGAGATAAGTAGCTTTGCATCATTACAAGAGACGTGGATAATAATTCTTGTGAGGAAAGTGGAGGAACTTTGGAACAGTGGGGGAATGAAGTGAGGAGATGCTTGTCCTGCATTAGAGTAACCGGTCTATGTGATAATCAGGTTTACTTGATGAAGAGTGATGATGCTGCAGGAGCAATATTGTGCTCTTTGGATCCTCATCCTGTCTGTCTCCTAGGCATTGTGGATGGTGCTCCTTACTCCATGATCACTGACTTCCCGTGGCTGAGGTCCCTGAGAACAGCAGAGCCCAACAGCTACGCCAGATACGACTTTGAGGATGATGAAAGAAGTGCGTAATCTGGTTTGATGTGTTCAAATAACTTGTTGCTTGTCCCGAGCTGACCTTTATTTTTCAGCTTTCTAGTTCTTGGGCTATTTTTGATAGACTGTGTTGGGAGCTGGATGAGGCCAGCAGAGGAGAGGGCCACAGTACTACTGCAGTGTAATGACCAGCTGGGGCCCCTAATACTGACAAAAGCAGAGCCAGTCTGGTGCTCGGCCTGAAAGTGTGATGGGTTTGTCACATCTGAGTGCATTTAAAACACACACAAAGTTAATTCTGTGGCATGTAGTCCCAGCAATTTATGTTCTGTAGAGTTTATTGGCGTTGCTGCTGAAGGCTCAGCTGAACTGCTGCCTCTGGCTTCGCTTTGTAAAGGTTGCTAAGGTAGTCTGAAAAGAGTCCAGCAGAGAGAAGTGTGAAAACTCAAACTTGGGATAAAAGAGGAAAGAACTGGACTTGAAAACTCTGGGACAGATGATGTGGGTTAGTGTTTGTTATAGATACGCCTCTTTCTATATATGAGCTTGTCTTCTCAAATATTATAGTAGACAGTTCCTAGGGTTCAACTGAAGACCTTGCTTGGTAGCAGAGAAAAGTATGTTCCTCCACTACTTAATTAGGAACATCTTGGAATCTCTTGTTAGAGGTATTTTTAATTGACATTGTTTTGGATATTCTTATCTAGCTCTGTTTCAAGGGCATGAATCTCAAGAGGATGAGGAAGAGATTTTCTCTGCTATACCTTTCTCTGGTTTTGTTTTTTGAATTTTGTTTTATACTGATGCTTGTAGTTGCTTTATTTTAGTCTTAATGCTTGTACTTCAGTATGTAAGCTGAGTTACCAAAAAAATTTTTATGTATTTGATTTAAAAGAGTAATTAGATTAAACATGATGTTAAAGCTCTAAAAATAAAGACAAGACTTCTGCTTTATCTTTAATTGCTTTTGTTTATAAAACATTTAAGTAATCACTGGAATGGATAATGTGGAAGTACGTCAGAGAGGCCTCAGGGAAGGCTTTGTGTTGGTCTGGGATTCCCTTCATTCACAGACATATGAAGTTGACATACATTAAATAAGTATGGGAGCTATTGAAAGGTTTTAATACAGGGAAGGCAGAATACCTCTTCTGCTTGAATAATATCCCTGAAACGTAGCTCCTCAACAGGAGATTTTTCCCTTTGCTTTGCTTTCCAAGACTTAACGCAAAGCAAACTGGCTTGTGAACTTCTCTGCAGGAAGCATTGAAACTTTTATTCTTGTGTGCCTTCCCAGCTACAATCTATGCCCCCCGGAGGAAGGGCCAGTTGTCTGCAGACATCTGCATGGAGACCATCGGGGAGGAGATCTCGGAGCTGCGGCAGATGAAGAAAGGTGTGTTCCAGCGCGTCGTGGCCATTTTCATCCACTACTGCGACGTCAACGGGGAGCCCGTGGAGGATGACTACATCTGAGGGGTGCTCCCCCAGCCTGGCACCCCCACCCCCCCCAGTTCTCACTGGCACTGCTGGCCAAGAAAGCAGGTGGATCCTTTCCGAATGCAAAGCATTTTCTTGAAACACATACTTTGCAGTTGCTCTCACTCATTTTGGAAAAAATATGTAGTTAAATGTATAATGAAAAGTAAAAATTGTATACTAAGATTTGTACATAGAGGAAACAAAAGAAAAAAAAAACCTTCCTAATACTGAGACTTTATTTCATATGTTTATACAATTTAATTTAAATTTCATTTTAATGAAGGCCAATAATTAGGAACAGGGAAGAATATTTGAACTTTCAGCCCATACAATTCATAGCAGTATTTTTTTTCCTTATAAACAGAATTCCATTTGCTGTGTTCAAAAGAGTCATCAGAGTCTCTTTTAATCTGTGCCTTTTTCTTGAGCATTTAAGAGTCCAGTCTGAGTAAACCTGTTGAGCACAATCTTTGTGTCTTGTGTGCATTTTTCAAAGGGACAGAATATTCTACAGCTGTTGCAAAGAAGGCCAGAAGCAGGAAAAAAATGTAGCAAAGTTGGTGATCTGTGGTAGTTTCTAGAATTATCAAATACATTTTGGGGGAAAGGAAAACCCCCATGTTTAGCACCTTGGAAGCAGAAGATATGTTCTAAAGCATTTTGTAGTGTTCGATTTCATTTTAATAGTGTATTTGACTCTGTACTATGAAAAGTAAGTTGCTAATTTTTGGTTCCACTCTCTTTAACATAAATCTGCACATACTAGCTGGCTGTAAGCTGAATTTTTGCTTCAGGCAGGCAGAAAAGGGAGGTGTAATTGCTTGGTTACAGCTGTATCAGCACAGGATCCATCTGACACAACCAGTGAGCTCTCGGGCTGGGTCGTGCTCACTCGTGAATGCAGATTTTCCATATGGTCAGTAAAAACTGCTGCTATTTGCCCCTGATTATGTGTGTTTGTTGTGTATTGAAAATGCCTCTGGTTCCCACAGTCCCACAGGTGTTTTCTGTGTATGTCCAGAATTTGCTGTGAGTCCAGATATAAAAATGCACAATTACTGTTGAACTAGCTGGGCTGTGCTGTTAGCAGTGTGTCCAGGGGCTGGGAGACCTCTGAAAGGCCAGTTTGCTTCCCTGTGGAAGTGTCTCCTTGAATTCCCAGCTGTGGCTACACAAAGGCAGCTCAGCTCTGCCAGGCCCTCAACTCTGGCTGGATCTTTCATCCGTGTTTTTTTAAAGTTGCAGAGTTACCAGCCTAAAAAATGACACTTCCTGTGGTAAAACCCCTAGAGCAGGTTGGTTTGTACCATTATATAATTTTGCACATCATAATGATTGTGATTCTCTGAACTTTGGTGTAAATGCGATTAATGGGGATTTCTGTGACATTTAGCTCTGTAGAACTGAAGAGGCAAAACTGCTCAACACAGCAAAACCAGTGTTGGTTTTCTCTGCATCTGTCCCTCTGTGGAAGTTCTCGAGGTAACGTGGATCTTGAAATATTTGGGATAAGAGGAAGAGAATGGTGGGAGCAGCAATAGATTTGGTATAGCATTTTCTCATACCTGCTCCCTACTCTAACTGGAGGTGGAGCACTAAATACCAGATCATGTGAATGTTGTTTTAATGCAGGAACAGAGTTAATGATTTAGTTATAATATATTTAACCAGAGATAAATATTCAATGATATTCAGACAAAACATAATTGTGACCCTTTCTATGAGTGTTTCAAGTAATGTGAGTCATGTTTACCATTTTAATATAGGAAAATGTTACAGAGTTTCTAGAGTATTGCACCAGATCTCCATCTGGTATCTCTTAACTTCAGCATTTTGAAGAAGTATTTATACAAATAAGATTTATTTATATTCAATATTTCTGTAAGCAGTTGAACCTTGCAGTAGTTTTAACTTCTTAAAACATTACTCCCATTTTACACATAGTGGTGATGTAGTGACTTAATTCACTCTGTGTCCTGAGAGCTTGGGGTGATTGAAGATCTCGGATAAGACCAGGAAACCTGCTCACTTCAGTATCTGAAATTGAGGAAAGGAGCAAAGCAGAGGAAAATAATTATTTTCCTGCACAACCTTTGTTATTTAAATATATAAATAATTATTATTAGTACCTGGATGGATATAGTTTGACTGAGGAGGAGCTGCTGGACAAACTATAATTTGCTCACCAATTTGGCTTCAGTGGTGATGTGCTGGGGGTGGGTATGTCCTCAGGGCTCTGCCAGCTCCACATGAAATGCTGCCCCAGGGGTAAGGGCAGGAAATGCTTTCAGTTGTTCTGCACCCTGAAAAGCAAAGAGTTCCATTTGTCATTTGGGTTTCTGGTTCATTCTTCTGTGGATCCTCCACCAAGAGCTTGTACTGACATCAGCCCCAGTTTGCTAGTGGGGGTATGGGTGTTATGAGTGTTTTCTCTTGCAGGTTCTTACAGAACTGTAGAAGAGTTTGGGTTGGAAGGGACATTGGAGCTCATCCAGTTCCACCCCTTGCCACAGGCAGGGACACCTTCTACTCGTCCTGGTTCCTCCAAGCTCCATCTTAAACATTTCCAGGGGTGGGGCAGCCACAGCTTCTCTGGGCAACCTGTGCCAGGGCCTCACTGCTGGGAAAGGGAAAAATGTCTTCCTAATATCTAATCTAAACCTACTCTTTCAGTGTGAAGCCATTCCCCCTTGATTGTCACTACAGTTCCTGATGCAGAGTCCCTCTCCAGCTTCCCTGTAGCACCGTCAGGTACCAGAAGGGGCTTTGAGATCTCCACACAACCTTCCCTTCTCCAGGCTGAACAGCCCCAACTCTCTCAGCCTGCCTCCAGAGGGGAGGTGCTCTATCCTCTTATGAACTTAGTGGCCTCCTCTGGACTCTTGGTTTTTGTAACCTGCAGAGGTTTAACTACATCAGAGAACTGTCAGCAAAGAGCGAGGGCAGTGAAACCAGGCGTGTGCTTGCCTCGGATTTTTTCATGGCACCCCATCACTTGCCACGCGCCTCCCTTCTGTGCAGGACTGGGGCCCTCGGGTTCGAGTTTCCAGCTCGTTCTCCCGTGCGATCCCTCTGGAAGGGCCCGCCCAGGGATGCGGGGCCCGGCTGGACGCGAACCCCTGGATGGGCGGCAGGGGGAGCTCCCGCCCCGGCCGTGTGGGACCCCCCGGGCTGGGGGGACAGAGGTGGTCCCGACACACCGACCTGGCTGTGCCTGACCCCCCCAGCTCAGGGTACACGGGGACACCCCGGGGGGGGACAGCTTCCAGGTTGTAAACGGGTTTGATCTTTTGTGTCTGAGCTTCTCCATCTCTGCATTTTGTTTGTTTTGGGCAGTCTGTTGTTGGATTGCCATGGCAAGGGAGGGTTTCCATGCGTCTACCCAGTTGTTAAACGTTTCTCAGGGAGCATCCCAGATGTCTTCTGTCTGTATGTGACAGGCTTCCCTCTTCACACTGCAGTCTGGCCTGACACCTCTCATTTTTCTCTGGCAGGAGGACAGGCTGCTGTCACTGCACATAAGGTGACTGAGTGATCCTGGTCTGCTTTTCTTTCTGCAACACAGAAAACTCCAGCTGGGGCTTTTAGCTTTACTATGTTAAAAGTTAGCTACTGTGTGGCAGCTTTGGGCTGAACTATGAAATCCATTTACAGCCCATGTTACAAACAGTGATATTTGCATCTGGATCTATAAGGAAACTGTTTGCTGGAGTTCAAAGGCAGCTTTGCAAACATTTAATCTGATAGGTAAGGAAAATGATAAAGGAAACTCTGATATGGCTGTATCATTTCTGTCCCTTGCTTCCTTGGCATGCTTCTCATTCATGTGCCTTTAGGGAAAGGATTAAACAGGAAGAATTATCTTCCCTAGGTTAGGTCTGACTCTGTGTAGGTTATATCTTTGTATTTATGTGCCTCTAGTGCAGATGAACCAGTCAGAGGGGTGTCCTCCTACAGTCAGTGGGGAGAATTAGAGGGCCTAATTCAGCTGGGCAAAAGCAGGTATTGATTAGCTCTCCACTAACTGGGAAGTGAGTCTGAGGTGGCTTGTGCCACTGCAGGCAAGTCCTTGAACTGCTTTGCCCACACCAAGGAGGGTTAACAGCTCCTTCTGCCAGAGGATGCAGTGATCCCAGCTGGGAGATGCTCAAGTGCTTGAGAAATGTCATCTAAATAGAGAGTACAGAAGGTAAATAAAGGAGAAAGTGAGCTTGGAAAGGTAGAGAGGAGCTTGAAACATTGTGTGCACTATGCTGGTTCCTGCTTTTTTTCTCTGATTTAGGAGAAAGACAAAATCACTGTCGAGGTTTTTAAAAGGATTTTTGAAAGTGTGTTTTTATTCAAGAAAAAGCTAAAAGGAGTTGATGGTAGAGACAGGAATGTTGCCTCTACCCTCACTCTGGTCTCTAAGCTTTTCCGTGTGTTAGAAGCAGCTACAAACTCCATACCTCACCCATGATTTCTGCTAGTTCAAGAAATTCAAATTTAATCCCTTGTCAGGGGGACGACAGGGAAATTGTACAGACAAATGTGCACTGCATGTGATAACAGGACAGCCAAAGCAGTGCCCATCAACTGGAGGGTTTCCATCAGCTCATTAACAGTCACTGGGTGCTGAGAGGAGATTAACTGTTTTGTTTCTTTTTATTCAGGAAGATTTAGGCTATACAAAACCTGAAAAAACTAAAAGCTTTTGTGTATTTTTATAGAGTTCATATTAGTAGAAGAAAACAACAGATTTCTTGCCTTTGGCATGGTAGTACTCGGAGATGGCTCAGGAAATCAAATGTGGAGAAAAAGATGCGATCCTAAACTACGGAAGGATTTACAACTGACAGTTCCAGAATGAAAATGCTCTCCTTGGCTTCAGCACTTACAAAGATGGGTGAGGAAAACTCTTCAGAATGACTCAGAGTCTGCCGTGTGTGGGCTGCCTGCTCCAAGAAACCATCATTTGGCTGGAGCTGTTCTGTATTTTTCATCTGTGCTAAGAATTAAATGGACATGATTTGGACCCAATGGGTTGGTTCTGTTGCACACTATTAAGTCAGGCTGACGTCAATAAATGCCTTAAATATCTTTTGATTCTTCCTTATCTTTGCTGAGCAAAGACAGTTTGGAGTGTATTCCATTCTGAAAGCCACAGTCCTTTGCTGAGATGATCTTTAGGCTGAAGATATTTGTTAGTAATACCTAAATTGGGAGGTATTTTGAGTTGTGCAAAAACATTTAAGTACAATGAATACACTATTACTGATTATTCACAGATCCCATTTAGGGACAGTGGGGGAATGTAGGGTAAAATAAAAGCCATTTTGAAGTATGCTGAAGTCAAAGGCAAGGTGAGTATAATGTAGCTCTCTCAGCTCTGACTCATGTTTAGGTTTTCTGTGGTTACCTAACACATCTCCAATATACATTCTCCCCCAAGTATCCTTTGTTATAGCAGAGACCCATGGAGGACCAGAGTTTGCCAAAAGAGGCTCTCTGCAGCAAGGGATTTGTACTATTCAATGTCAAGGTGACTCTAATGGTGGTTTTCATGGCTCACAGGAGTCCATTTGGATTGCACTGTACCTGCAAACCAGCACCACAGTGCCCCCTCCAACCTGGGACTCCTTCAGGTAACATGCCAGGCCAAGGTGGGTCTGCTGTGACTGCAAATAAATCTTAACTAGAAATTAAATAAGCTTAATAAGACAGAAGCTCTGTAAGCAAGAGCAGAGGGACAGTCAGGACCAGGGCAGTGACTGTCCCCCTGTGCTTGGCACTGGTGAGGCCACACCTCGAGTGCTGTGTCCAGTTCTGTGGCCCCTCACAGCAAGGGAAACATGGAGGTGCTGGACCATGTCCAGAGAAGAGAAAGGAGCTGGGGAAGGGCCTGGAGCACCAGAAGCAGCTGAGGGAGTTGGGAGGGCTCAGCCCGGAGAAAAGGAGGCTCAGGGGGGACCTTCTCTCTCCCTACAACTCCCTGACAGGAGGGTGGAGCCAGGTGGGGGTCAGGCTCTGCTCCCAGGGAACAAGGGACGGGACAAGAGGAAAAGGCCTCAAGCTGTGCCAGGGGAGGCTCAGGTTGGACAGCAGGAGGACTTTCTTCACTGAAAGCGCTGTCAGGGCTGCCCAGGGAGGTGGTGGAGTCCCCATCCCTGGAGGTGTTCAAGGAACGACTGGATGTGGCACTCAGTGCTGTGGTCTGGGTAACAAAGTGGGCACTGAGCACAGGTTGGACTCAATGACCTTGGAGGTCTTTTACAACATTAATGATTCTGTGATTCTGAATAAGAGCTTCCTACACACCTCTACAACTCTCCCTCAGCTCCAACACTGCCAGTTCCTTAGTTCCCACTGTGAGCCCCTTCTCAGCTCTGCTCATGCACTGCACTGCAGTGTACTGGGTAGTAATGCAGATGGAAGGTGTTGCCTTCATTTTTAAGCCACTGTGGTAAATGTTTTCACTTCTTCCTGTGTGTATACAGGCATCAGATCCTGCAAGAGGAGCAGGTCACATTGTACATTTCTGCATTAAATTAAAAGGGTTTTGAGAATTTACTGAAAACGTTTTGCTAATTGAGGTAATTAGCAAAATAGTTCTACTGAGATAGTTTCTACTTTTTTTTCCATTGCCCTCTCCAAGATTAAAAACTGAAGATATATTCAGCGTTGAAAAAACTGAAGGATAAATGTGGAAGGGATGTTTCCCCATAAGGATTCAGCTGTCTGCATGGTGTTTATGAGCATGACCTGCTGGTACTCTTGGGCTGCAGCCTTATCTCCATACATCTCACTAAGCAACACAGCTGCTGCCTGCCTCAAGCACTGACATTTACAGAGCGTGTATCATCCAGTTATTGCTTCACATCCCTCCAGACAGTCTTAAACATCAGCTAATTAAAGTGTATGGCCTCTTCTGCACCCTTCCTGGGAGCTTCTGTTTGGGGAACGCTGCTTCCCATTGGTGTCTTGTT
Source organism: Pachyramphus minor (assembly GCA_013397135.1). Lineage (NCBI taxonomy): Eukaryota > Metazoa > Chordata > Aves > Passeriformes > Tyrannidae > Pachyramphus > Pachyramphus minor. The sequence continues at coordinate 507,172 of VYXB01002892.1, forward strand.
TATTACAGCTCTGAATTTTACTTTGCAGCATGACTGTGACTTAGTTTCTGTCTGAGTAAACTGAGTATTGGAGACAGGAGAAGCTGGGCAGTAGGAAGAACAGCTCAGCTCACGGGGATATGCACCCTGACGCTGCCCAGGGCCCACTGGCACACAGACTTAGCCCTAGGCTATGTTTTCAGTCTTTGGAAGGAGCCAACCTGTTGCTCTGCTTCCTGCTTTCAGCACAAGTAGCCTCAATGCGTCTTTGGATTTCCTTGTCTGAGCCCATGCCCTGCTATCAAATGTCATGCAAGATCCCAGAAATGCTTCTGGAGCCTAGAAAAAATGCAGAAATATGGAAATACAACTGTGTTGAGAGATCAGCCTCCTGCAGATAGTTTAGCAAAGGCCCAGCCAATTTCTCATTAGCTCTCTGTTCTGCCAGAACATTACCTCTGGCGAGGAGAAGTGTCATGAGTTGTAATCCAAGAAAACAGCTCCATCGGGCACCATCCTTAACGCTTCCAAGGCTTGCTGCGATCCAAAACATGTAAAGTGTTCCCAGACTATAAAGTGGTGGTGTGATCACTCACTGATGAGTACTAGCATATTTATGTGAAGAAATAAATATATGGTTATTAGAGTGAATCTGTGAGAGGTGGCGGGAAAGAGATGGAAAGGAAGGAAGAAAAAAGCTTCCTTTTTTAGTCAGATTCACTGGGAAACTCAGAGAAACGGAGCTGCACAAAATAATGTTTGACTCCCTGTTTGTAAATGCCTGTCTGAGCATGGTGCCCAGAGCAGTGAGAGCCCTCAGGGCAGATGTGAGAGATCAGGTGGGCACAGCACAGGTAAGGGAGAGAGAGGGAGGGCCCAGAAACAATCAGTGGGGATAAAGAGCCAGTGCATAAGAACTTGGTGCAGGAGTGTTCTGGTAGATAACAAGTAGGAATGGGTATTACAGTCCAAGGGCTCCTCAGTATTTTCACAGAATCATTAACGTCAGAAAAGATCTCCAAGACCATCGAGTCCAACCTGTGACCGATCCCCACCTTGCCAATCAGCCCAGAGCACTGAGTGCCACGTCCAGTCATTCCTCGGACACCTCCAGGGATAGGGACACCACCACCTCCCTGCGCAGCCCCTTCCAATCTGTGACAGCCTTTTCAGTGAAGAAATTCCTCCTGATGCTCAACTTGAACCTCCCCTGGCACAACTTGAGGCCATTCCTCTAGTCCTGTTACTTGTTCACTGGAAGCAGAGCCCGACCCCACCTGGCTGCACCCTCCTGTCAGGGAGTTGTAGAAAAAGCAAAGCAGGGCTGGATTCTCCCTCCCTGTTCTGGCTGTTGGAGTGTCTTGCAAGGCAAGAAAGTGTAATTTGGTCACATCATGTGTTTTGAGATACCATTACTGTAGCATGAGCATGAGCTGGAGTTCACTGCAGTGCACATAGAAGATTTTTTATTTTTAGAAACAGCCAATGCATTACACATTACTCAGCACAGGCAAAGACTGACACCACTAGCCAAGATGGTCAATGGGAAGCTAAACTCAGAGGCTGCAGGAGCAGCCACCTTTAGCAAAGGAAATTGAGTCTGGGTCCTTTCTGTGAGACAGCTCTTTTTCCAGAGAAATTCTGCCATTATTGATGACAGATGATGTCATTTGCTGAGTTCACAGAAACTTTGCTGAGATCATTTACTTACTAAGCAGGAGCTGCCAGGTGGTTCATGACAGGTTTGCTGAGTCCAACTAGCAATTCGTCAGAAATGACACAGAACATGGACATTTTGTGTTTGGTATTTCATTCAAATACAGTGTTTGGAATTTTTTCCCATCAGAGCTGTTGACCATTTTGGCTAGTGAGCTACTGCTCCCATTGTTAGAGCCTTCAGAATGCTGCCTGTGAGGAAATCACCCTGTTGAGGAGTTCATTTTAAATTAAGAAGAGATATATTACTAATGTACATAAAAATAGAGGAGAAAACAACACTTCAAGGACAACAGCAGAAACAAAAAAATACCATTACTGTAGCATCCCCATGCTGCTGGTTCCAGATCACTCCGAGAAATTTCACACCAATATTTTGATGCCTTTTAATGGGGACAGAGAAAAGCTTTTTTAGGATTTCTCTAAGAAATTTGACACTTGAGGTGAAACCAAGACAACCTGTTCTGCAGCCTCATGTACCCAGATCCTGACACAACCAGTGTGAGCAGTCCCACAGAGGGTGAGGACCCAAGCAGCCCTGGATGGATTTTTTCTAAACTTTCGATAATGACCTTTCTTTTTTCACTCCCTGCTCTGTTTTGGTGTCAACAGTAGCTAAACAAGTTCTTTTGGAAACAAAGCCCTGTAAAAACAGGTCATTGCCAAACAGGTCCTAATGATGAACCAGGAGCACCTTCCATGAAAACACCAAGAGTTTGTCTCTTTCTAACTGCCAGCAATTCTCTATTTTGGTAGGTGTCTGGTTTTCTAATTAGGGCTATTTCTCCCCAGAGTCCTTTTGAAACACTAAAGGAAAATGCTGTGAGGTTTTATCAGTGACTTTTATGTGGAAGAACTACTTAAAGAAGTCAGACACCATGGCAGGGGAAGCCAGTTGTTCTTATCATGCACAATTTTTTTCCTACTGAGCAACATTTTTGTTTGTTCAAAGCAGGATTTGTCTGTTTATAGTAAATAACTGTCACATAGCAACAGAAATATTACTAAATAATAATACATATAATGTTAAGCTCCTGGGTCTAGAAGCTTTTAATGAAAAAAACATATGTTCCTGATAAAAAATAATAAATAATGTCACGTTTTCTTTTTACATTAAAAATAGCTGTACATGATTACACAATATAACAAAGTACAAGTTTATTTTCGAGGCTCAGGGTGGCATCTCTGGGTTAGATCTTCATCTAAAAAGGGTAGAGGCTCATAGTCTTGATCCTGCACATTTCCTACTGCATGAAAATCATTTTCCCAAAGTTGTGAAGTCCACAGCCTTGCTCACCCTTTCCATGCAAAGGTGGAAGCAGCTCACAAGGAACATGGCAACATCTACATGCAGGAAGCAGCTGAGGACTGAGATCTTTGCAAGCAGATGTGCATATGGGGATATCTGAAAATCTTGAAACTTCTTGCCTCAACTGGAAGAGAACAGAAACAAACAAAAAGATAAAGGTGGAAAATGGAAGTCTCTCTTCCTAATGTAGGTAGAAAAGTTTATTAGATGGTGTATTTTTCAAGATGGCACTTAGTGATCTATTACAGACTGACTATCTCTTGGCCAACCTTTCTTCTGGGTCAGAACACCCAAAGTTTGCTCAGGTGAGCACAGCACTGGCACCTTGCCTGCATTTGAGGGCCATATCCTGTCCACTGGCCTTCAAATGGCAGAGGATGGACATGGCTTTGGGCCATGGGCTGGACTGGAGCAGTGCTGGCAGGGCCCTGTCAGAGATGAGATGTCTCTGTAGGTCCCACTCCAGCTTGTCAGGCCTCTATACACACCAGGAGTCTTCCACCAATGAACATGGCCAGGAAACACAATAAAAGCATTTACAAAGCTCTGCAGGGTTGGGTGAACCAGCAGCTCATGCTGACCCTTCACCAGTAGCTATAATCAAAGGGCAAATGTTTCCTCTTATTTTGCTGAAGAAAACATAGTGCTGTTTCTCTCCTGACCATCCAGTCACCACAGGCAGGATCTCGCACAGATAAAGCAGGGCTTTAGTCTCACATCCTCTTAGGGCTTCAGCCAGACCTTGTGATCTCTAAGACTGCAGGACAGAGAGATGACTTGCACACAGATGGCAGCTGGAAAGGAGCAGCAGAAGTCCCTGCACTGAGTGGTTTGTATCTGTTTTGTGTCCTTACGTTGACAGGAATCACTCCCTCCTGGAATAAAGCTGTGGTATAGCCATGGTCCAGCCATCCCTGCAGGTACAGGAGTCCTGTACCTTCCATCCATCTCACAGCTGGACATCCATGTGAAGTCAGTGTAGGAGGCACCATGACAATGCAGATGAATGACTTTTCAGCAAGTCCTGCTGTCCATGAATCCTTTGGACATCCTAAAAGGTTCTTTCAGCTGAACCATTCCTCTCCTAGGACCATGACTAGAAACAGGACTCTTGGGATTCAGGGTCATTGTGGATGGGAAGCTTCTCATGTTCCTGATGATGGCCATTGCGTAAAACAGTGTACCTGGGAGTGGAGGGACACAAAGACTGGTTAGGGCCAGCTAAAAGGACCTGCTTTACCTGCTCATGTAAAATGAGTTCTTGAAAACCCCAAAGTACATCTTAAGACAGAGCATCTTCCAAATATGCAGATCCCACATAAAGCAAAGCAAATCCCTTTTTTGTTCCATGACAGGAAACCAAATCTTTGGTTTGAAGCAGTCAAGGCAAACCCTGAAAACCAAGAACCTTGTGGTTTGCACGTGTGTAAGGTGAGCTGGATAAGAGGAATCCAGACCAAGGAACTAAGAAACACTGATCACCTGTGGGTGGACTGAGCTGAAGGCACTTCAGTTAATGTCTTCAGTTCAAGCATTTAAGGAATCATTTGAGACTTGCTTGGGAAGTGAGTGCTGCTTAAGATGAAACCAAGACCAACATTCCAGGGCATTTCCACTTACGAAAGACATTCATCTCGGTCTAGGGCCAATTCTAGCATGTCTTATCAAACCAGTGCTGCTCAGGTGTTATGTCCTTTGGAGGTATAATCACCTTTATGGTATTTCTCCAGGCTGTGGGCCAGATATAGAAAACCAGAATTCTGTTGTAAGAATTCCATGTTATCTCTTACCCTCATCTACCACCTCCAGCTTCTCCTCCCAGTGTGATTCTCTGAACAGGACTATTGAATTTGCTGGTGACATGCAGCTGTTTTCCCTAAGTAGTGTGCATTGCTTTGCAGGAATAAGCAGATCTGAGGTGATAGCAAAACTGTTGGCTAACTGGAGTAAAACTGATTTAACACATCTTTCTAGAATTTTACATCTAATCATTCTTGTTTTCAACCCCCCTGAAGGGAACAGAGCAAGCCAGGTATCTTCCCTTGGCAGTCTGTTTAATTTAAACTAAAGATGAACTAAACCATCCTCCAAGTAGGTCTAGAAGGAAGAAGCTGCAAAAATAACTATAAAAACATATTTTTCCCTTGTTCAAATGTGTGTAAGGGAAGTCAGGTCTCTGATAAGACTTTTCTCCTGAATGTTTAGACATGTAGATATATTATTTCTCTTAGTAACAAACATCCAAGACATACCCGAAACATCTGTATCACAATAAAGATTAAAAAAAAAAGCCCAAGAAAACAGAGGAATATATCAGTTCTCTTCCTGTTAGCAGAGTGAAGTACTATCAGCCTCAGGGTTTGCTTGAATAAAAACAGGAGATTTTTCTACACGTTTATAAACTGATACTGTGACATCAGTTTACTTGGTGTTATTACTCAGGATGTACCTCTTTCTCAATCACTGAGCATTTTTGGGACTTAGGCTCCTAACTGAGGTGCTTGAAATGCCAGTGAAATGTCTGAAGTAGATAATCCGAATATCCTACAAATGAGGTATCCCTTAGTTCCAGGAGATCAGGCATGGCCTCAAAATGAAAGCCAGGGTATGAACTGTTCTGCCTGTCTGTGTTTGCTCTGGTGATTATTCCTGCAGGAATTCACCCTTTAATGGACTGGATGCTAGTTTCAACACAACCAAGCCTGGTTGCTTTATTGCAGGTCACTGCATGTGCAGACTGAACATGCACCCATAATACTCCAGTTTTAATAAGGATAATAAATTTATAAATCAACTTTCAATAAGGATAATGAATTTTAAAAATGTGCTCGTTCCCCCAACAAATTACAGACTTGATGTAAGGAACAAGAAAAGACATTTTGCATCTAACACTGAACACACACTCCAATGAGATGACCGTGAAGAATACAAATCATAATGCAGTTTTAATTTGATATACCAAGTCAGACACAGGACACTGTGTGAGATGATCCACCAAGGAGACCTCTGGCATGGCAAAGTCTGTGCTGCATATGGGGATACAGAGGATGAGAGCCAGGAAACCCCCTGCTCCATCAAGAGGGCAGACATAGCTCGGAGCAACCCGGGACTTGCTCAGCAGCGCAACAGACAGAGACTGAAAGCTCACTTCATACAGGATATCCAAAGAGCCAAACCTTCCTTGTTCTTCTGCAGCAGTCAGAAAGTGGTGCAAGATCAGCAATAGCAGGTGATGCCGTTTGTTACAGAGATGCATTAAGCTAAAGAGAAGTCATTAAGGTGTCCCGGGATCTCGTGTGGCACAAAGTGTCTGTCTGAAGCCTCTGGCAGTTGTTAGCTCAACACTTCCAGCTGTTTACCCTGTGGGGAAAGAGGACTGGTAGGAGAGGAGGAAAGAGCATTCCTACACGGGGTGGAAAAGCTGCTCTGCAGGGTGATGTCTTGCTCAGTACTGGCGCATCATTTGTAAAAACATTACCAACATCTCCAGGAAATCTGTTAAAGGAGTCCTCTGCTGATGGTACCTTTTGTGTTACCCAGGTTATTTTCACATGCTGCAGTTTTCCCCTTCAAATGGAATTTCAAAGCTACCTGCCAGTTGAGAGCACCAACTTAGTGTCAGATAAAAGATGGGATTATAACAGCCCTGCTTTTGTTCACACCTCCATGACTTAACTGATCTAGTCTATGAAAATACAATTCATTTTTCAGGCACAAGACTTAGGGGGAGCAAGTTTCAGAGAAAAGGCACAGCTGCACCTGAAACTCAGTGTTGCCTCACTCCAGGAACACACACCTGATATGCCTCAGCTCCCACCCCATGGAGACACCAAAGATTTATCTTACAATGTAAGGAGAAAACAGCACTCAAACCCTCCATGTGTGGCCTGGATGTTTCAAGAGAAACAACAAGGTAGGTTTAAGTAATGAATACATCTGAGGAAGACATAGTATGTGAGCAGGAAAAAAAAAACAAAACCCACCACAACATTAAAAGGTTTAAATGCATTAAATAAATTATCTGCAGCAAATTAGTTGCTCAGCTTTCCTGCCTCTAATGGGTTCCTTCGATGGGATTTGTACATGCTGGCACATTAAACCACCAAGCTCAATTACAAATTGAGGCCCCTGCCCTCTGCATCCAACTCCTCCCAGAACTGGGAACAGTGTTCCTGTCATTTCCCCCAAAACTTTACTCAGCTCACAACCACCACACAGCAGTAAAGCCCAATAATAGAAAGGCATTGTCACCCCTAAAGGGACCTGCTGGAGAATATTCCCTACTCACCAAATGGCACTTTGTGATGATGGCTAATTTGGAGATAATTGCTTCTGCATCTCCCACTGTTTCTGAAAGTCCAATGGACTCTTTAATTAACTGGTTGGATTAGCTCTCAGCACAGGAGGTTTTACGGCCCACAACCAGAACAAGGAGCTCCAGCATTATTCTGGGAACTCAGCAAATGGGCATGCCAGAGTCAGGCAAGGAGCAAGTTTCTACTGTGGCATTCTTTAAAATCTAAGCTAATAAGAAAAGAAATAAATCTGCAGGGTTTGTGGCACTGAAACTTCTCCTGAGTTTGTGCCAGTTGCTATTTGCAACTCTTGTTATTGTTTTCGTTTGTTACAACTCTTGTTATTTGCAGGAGCACCTGGTAAACACTTGTTGGGAATAGAAGGTGGTAAGATATTATTTTGTAAGACGTGATAAACTGTGAAGAAAGAAGAGAGTCTCCTGTTTAATAATGGGATTTACCATTACTATGCTCAACCACCAAAGACGGTAGGACTTAGAAAAGAGTTTGCACACAGGCAGAAGTTGGCTGGGGCCATCTTTTATGTGGAACCGAGCTTCCAAACTGAATGAAGAATTTAAACTTTTCTTAGATTTGACATTGCTTTGGTGCACAATTTATCTCTCCCTGCATTTTTCTTTCACAGCTGCAAAGCTCCTCAGTGGTTTCCCCTCCGGAATATATCCAGCACCACTATTGTGGCTCCACACTCAATATCGTGTCTGTTTGTCAAAGCTCCGTTTCTTTCAGACAAACTTAGAAGAGAAAGAACAAATAACTGTCTTTGATATCAAACTGGGATTAGGGTTAACAATCACTTGGCAGAGGAGAGGAGGTTATTTTAACGGACACATCACTCTGAAATAAGCCTTTCACCATCTGTTCAGTTCCATAATTACAAATGCAAACAACATAATTCATAAACGCACTATAAAAGAGAGGGGAAGAGAGAACAGCTTAAGATGACTGACTGTTAGTTATCCCAAACAGTGATGCATCTGCTTACTTTATTGCTGTTTCAGGAGCAGGCAGAGAAGAGGCTTTTAATTCTATATTTTATGTCAGTCACTAACCCTGGTAAACTATTGCCTGTAGATGATGGAGGTGCTGCTCAGTGCAGGACAGTGTCTGGTTGGCATCGTTGTTCCTCATGTCTGTGATGGAACCACGCAGGACAATCACACAGATTGAATCCCAATGGTCCAGGAATAAAATGTCAGCATGTTTTTCAGAACTCAGGAAAGAGCCTGGAGTGGCTTCCAGGGACACAGGGGCTCTGGGTAAAGACAACAATCCTATTGTCTCCCTGAGAAGATACTTTTGACATTTTGGAAAACTGTGAAATCTTGGGGAACAGTCAGAAAATTGAGAAGAGTGTAAACATAAAATCCAGGAATCTCTGGAATTCACTCTTTCAATCTATGATTTTTTTTTTCACTTTGAAAGAAGGAAACAAAGTTTTAAAATCTGAAACACACAAAATGTCAAAAGGAAATGTGAATAAAATACATTGTTCTATTTTCATTTTCTGTTGAAAGAAATGAATACACATAGGCCTAATCAAATGTAATTTCACAAAACATTTACTTTTAATACAGCTGCATATTAAATTTTCATGAGAGGACTGTAGATTTGTCCCCCTCTCTCATTTACCAGGTTCATAGCCTCCATAAAATTAAAAGCTTTCTGGTAACTCCATAAACTCCGGGCTGAATGAGTCATGATTCCAACCACTAAAGTGAACTTCTGCATTTGGCCATCAACAGAAAACCATTAGAGCAGGATAAGAAAAATAGCCCCTACCTACTCACCATCATTCCTGGGGCAAAATAGGCCAGAAATTAGAAACTCTTTTGGTTGAATGTGTATCAACATTGCTGAACAACATAAACCAATTTGATAAGCCACGCTGCAAAATTAGCAATAGATCTAATTCATTGAGAATGAAGAGCTCCTGTTGTTAGTTTGTGGGTTTCTCACTTATTCTGAGATGAGGAAGGTGCTTCCAAGATTTCTTAGCAATAAGGTTTAAACTTATTGTGCACCTTTCTCGTGCTGCATGGGATCGACCTGCGACCGAGGGGTGACCAAAAGTCATAAAGAGGAGCAAATATCAGTGGACCTCTGCAGTCCTTGAGGAAAACATGGGTAAAATCCACAGAAATACCATCAAACGTTCAATTTTCCCATTGCAGCTGAGCGGTAAAAATCCAGATCTTGGGAAAACATTTGGATTGCTAAATTATTTAGATGGCTCTGACAGCAATGTTGATTTAAAGTCCTTTGTAGTCAAATCTAAATACAAATTTGTCTCTGTCTCATGACAAGTGTTTATTTTTTCCAATCTTGAGCAGCTATGCTGAATATCTTAATTATCTTTAAATCAAATAATGCTGTTCAGACCTTGTGAGCTGGAATTAAGCCCTCATCATTCTTTACCAAGTTTCAGTTAGAGGTTTTAAAAACATATGTCTCCAGCCCACATAATGCAGCCTCCACTATATTCTGTAAGACTTCTACTTGCCTCCTCAGATTTAATATTAGCAGCCAGTTCTCCAAGTTAGCAAAGCCCTTGAATGAGAGAAACATGAAACTGGGATTAAAAAAAGAAAAAGGGGGGGGGAAAAAAGGACTTTCTTAGTCTCTGACAAGTGGCAGGAAACACACAAAGCATCTATCAATATGTTTGTTTCTCTCCTTTCTTTTTCCATTGCTCATCCCTGAGGGATGAAGCTCACCTGTTCTCCCACTCTTATAAACCAGCTCTGGCTGCCACTTGCTCTAATGACCTGCAGCTCCAGGACATGTTCCCAGACCATCCCAGTCACACTGGGCCACAGCATTCCCACACAGACCCAGGGAAGTCACTGGAGCTACACGAGGGATTACTGCAACAGTGCCTGGTGGGTACATGACTGCACTGACACACCAGCACTGCTGCTTTAGGCTGATGTACAAAAATAATGTTCATCTTTTTTTTCCTGGCAATCCAAGACTGAAATCCCCTCCTGTTCATTTGGTTTTGTTTTTAAGTAGATGCAGATCTTTTTTAAGGGGCATGTTTAAAAGTGCAGGCAAATAATAACCTGAAATACAATTTTGAAATGAAATGTCAAAACACTTCATCATCTTGTTTCCCTTTTGTTTTCTCCCGCTGAAAACATTTGCTGAATTTGACCCAATCAATTTGTTTCCCTGGAACAGCAAGTGCTCATTTCCACCTTTCTTTTTTTAAATTATTTTTATTGCCAGGCTCTATTAATGAATTTCACAGATTATCCACTGTGGTCCCTTCCAACCTCCTCACCTCAACTGCTGAATTTGACCACGATTTTCTCTTTTCCCAGTCACCTTATGCTTCTTCTTGACCTGGATGATGTTTATAATTTTCCCTATTTCCCACTGCAGGATGTCCTGCTCTACTTTAGCTAAAGGCTTTGGACTTTGGGTATTATGAACACAAATGTGACAACAACTGGTGATGAAAAACACCAGATCCACAGATCAGCTGGGCTGATGGAATTAGTCCAGAACTGCTGACTTCTTCTGTTATAGATTTCCTTGTTAATGTTGTAAAAGTTGGTGTTTCCACAAGAGAAAAAGCAACTTAGGCACTGAAGGACAGAAACTAGGCTAACTTTAAAATCAATGAAGGAGCTATTTGTTTTCAGAGAGCAAAATCCATTTGCTAATTATAAACACCAGGGTAAACAAGTAAGCAAATGAGAGAGGCCATTCAGTGTCACATTGTGGAAGATGAGCACTTTCCCCTTTTTCTCACATTAACTCTCTATTTCCATTTCTCTCTCATTAATGTTAAGCTTGGCACTACATTATATGCTCTAATTAGCTACAGATTTTGGCCTACAGTTCATTTTTCGCACCATAATTAATGCAACATTCATAAGAGGCTCAAATCTGATAATTAGGAGAGCACTTGGAAGGGCTCAGTTACATTAGAAATACACAGCAGCACATTAAGAGCAGTTCATAACTACCCACAGATGGGATGGCTCATAATAGGTTTCTGGTTTTAAGTAAGGTGTTTCAATTACTGAAATACAAGCAGGACCAATTAATAATATTCAAATGGAAGATAACAATTTTTTTTTTTTTAAATGGAGGCTTCACCACTGGCATAATAAGACCTTTCATCTGCTAGGAAAAAAACCCACAAGCCATTTGTCAAAGCTGTGGAATGAAATAGTGGGCTGTTTCCTTGTGCAGTGTTCATATCTTTAGGCACTGAAGGGTAAAAGCTGAAAAATATATTTTCTGGTAATGGAGTAATGGCACAAAAACTAAATAATAAAATCCCCAGTTAAATAACAGTTAATTTAATCACAGTGAAAGCAAATCACAGAAAAAAACCCAGATCAAAATTAATAAGTTCCTTGTTGGTGCCTTTAACATCTCAACTAGTACCTGTTGTAGACTAAGTTGTAGTAAGTCTTACAAACTTAAGGTAAAGTTTATTTGGCTGCCTTTCCTCAGCTCTCCATCCTGCTCCCAGGGAAGAACACTCAGAGAGCAAGCACCATGTTGTGTTGAATGGAAGTTTCCTCTCCTCTTTCCTTCTGACTCCAGGTTTTTCAATTAGTATTTCCATGATATGCATCAGGTAGCACATTCTTGAATTTAAACTGTTTCTCTCTTACAACCCACTGGGTACAAATTCATAAAACTTCTACGTCATATTATGAAAAATACTAACACAGCCAAATCTTAACTAGCCATATTTTGCAAGCATTCTATTAGGAATAAAAGTCATACCACAGATGGGGACATGGGAAGTGGGTGCTTAATTTGAGTAAAATCTCCATATCCTCCTCCGTACAGCCCTGCTGGGATCGATGCACACCAGGTTTCCTCTCAGTACACCAAGGGCAACAGACCCTCCATGCTCCCCATCCTACTCTGCTCCCCCATATTCACCCCACTTGCAAACATTCATTCCCTGCATCACTTTCATAGACAGTTTCTTCTCATTTTTAGCTTGGTTAAACCAGGTCCCAAGCCAAGCCAGTAAGTACATATTGCTGGCTGTGTGTTCATTCCCCTGTTCTTCAGGAAGGATGACGCTTCCTTTGCTCATCCACCTTCCCTGCCAAGAGCTATTTCACAGTGAGGTTGGATCCTTAAGGAGTGTGCTGGGGAGGACAGGAGGTGCCTTTGACAGCGTCTTCGTTTTGATGTGATTCAGAGGTTGCTAAGTCCCCACTTTCTGTTAGCTCTGTCCCCAAACATCCTGTGCTCATAGCCTGTTATCTGACTTCAGCCTTTCCAGTCTCACCAGGAGTTGTTCCTGGACATCTGCTCGTGAGGATCTTGTACAAGAGATGTCAGTTACTGCTCTCCTCCAGGTTCAGGGACCCTCTGAACTTCTTTGTGCAATAAGGACCTAAGGAAAACATTTTCTCATCAGAGCATCCTAATTTTGTCTCTCCTGAAGATGTCCAAAAGAAAAATGTTAAGCTCAGTCTGAATACCTGAATACACCACGTCCAAAGATGCCTCTCCAAGCATCAAGAGAGGCAAAAATGAGAGGACTTGCATAGCTGCAAACAGCTTATAATTTTGGGGGGAGGATGAGGGAAACCCAAGAAATGAGGGATCATAATCAAGCAGATATTCTCTGGTGGGTTTCATAAAGTAAAAACAGCCCTCAGCAATTCTTTTTGAGATTGTTCCTCAGATAAATACCTTGTAGATTGGAACATGACACTTAGGGTCTGCATTGATAGATGTATTGATTATGATCACAGGAGGAGGTAACTAGTGCAATCAAAATATCTGGCAATCACCCAGGAGAAATGCACACAATAATCACTGCTCAAGTCACATTCCTTCCCCTGCTGACACAATTAAGTTTGCAGTTTCCTTGCAGAAATACAAGGTGGGGAAATTAAGTTTCAGGTGAAACCAGTCATTTATTCTACTTGACATAAAGTGAAATGCTGGCAGAAAACAATCCAAAATATTTTATGAATATTGAGTCTTCGGGTTGACTCAGCCAAGTTTGAGTCCTTTAAGCATATGTGAAGCTCTGGAGTTTGTTGGAATGGGACTGTGGAATACATATTTTCACAGGCATTCAAGTCACATATCATAGCTACACTGCAAGTGACAGAGAACAACCCCAAGAGTGGGCACCTAAATCTGAATGCTGGCAAGCCAGATCAGAAATATACTTGTCATTTGTGCTATGGCAACAGTCATTGTATGATTTAAACACCACTATTCAGAATCAAGAGACTAATATGCTCAGATGCGACAAATAAGCACAAAGTCACCAAATCTTGTGTCAAATTCTGTTCTGTAAAATCAGCTTTCTCAAAGTCTCACTCCTAAGCACAGGTACAACCACTCTCACAGCACAAGCAGTTCAGAAAGCCCATGAACCCAGCACAGGTGCCTGGAAAGAGGGGCTGTCCCAGTAAGCCTCAGGTACAGAATCTCCCTTTGATCCACAGATAAAACTTCTCTCTACGTGAGAATTGTTATTAGAATTTCTTTAGAGTTTACCTAGCACAAGAAATATCAGTATTTGCTTTAAACAGAGAATATTTAAAATGTAAAACCAAAAACAGACATAAAGAAAGCAAAACTCCAGCTGTGTTTTTCCTCATCTTGTGCTGGTTCAGATCCCTCAGCCTTAGCCAACAAGGTTGTCTTGGTCAGGTTTGGGCAGGACCTGGCCCATGTCCTTGCAGCATTTTCCCTGACAACATTTGCTCACCTGGCTGAGCTCTGCCTGTCTGTAACTAATGTCATCTCAGAGCCTGTGGCTGCCCCAGGGATTCCCAGGCTGAAGGAGGATGTTTAAAGAGAAAAATGCTGCTCTGACAGACAAACACAGCTATGAAAACATGCTGGGCATATTCAGGTAAGGACTTCAACTTTTTTTTCTGAGATCAGGTTGTGCCTTTTTTTTCTGTTTGCAGTTGAGAATATCTGCATGTGCTGCCTGGGAGGTCGATTCCTTCAGGCAGAGCTGTTTTCCTGGGCCAGGCTGATCACAGAAGTAGCTTCTTTTCCCTCTCATATAATTAATCTCCCACTGGTGGCCCCAGCCCTTCAACCTATGGACCTGATGCCCACAGCACCACAGTCCTACACTGTGCAGTAACTCAGATACACCACTGAATCCCACACTCTGTGTCTCTTCATGTTTGTACCTGTGTGTGTAAAACCCTTATTCGCATATACCTCCTGTTAACATGAGGCTGTTTCTGCTATTCTGTGCTTTCTTCTAGTCCTTCTGCAGATGTGAATACCTTTCAGGGCCACCACAACTGGCAGACCCTCCCTGTCCATTGCTTTATATATTGCCTTCAAATTTGAAGTGCAGAAGCAAACAAGTAAGTTCAAACTTCTGAAGGTTGTGCCATCCCCTTCCCTCAGTTGCCCCTGGGCCTCTCTATTTTCTGCTTCAGAGGAGACGACATAGTCTATAAATCTCCACCTCAGCCTCTGCTTTGGTAAATAAATGCTGCTCAAATTTATGTTTGTTCCTTCTTGAGGAAAAGCAAAGCAACGATACACATAGCAAATGGAACAGAAAATTGCTTTTCAGACGTTAAGTTTCAAATGTAACTGACTTAAGTTTTGGCTCTACTGCAACAATCCATCCTCTTACAAAATCAACCCAATTTGTACCTACGATTCGGTGTGTTAATTGAAGAAACCTAAGATGCACTTTGCCCAATGATTTAGGAAATGGCTTCAAACTGAGAGTAAGTTTAGATTGGATATTAGGAAAAAATTCTTCCCCGTGAGGGTGGGGAGGCCCTGGCACAGGTTGCCCAGAGAAGCTGTGGCTGCCCCATCCCTGGAAGTGTCCAGGGCCAGGTTGGATGGGGCTTGGAGCAACCTGGTCTAGTGGAAGGTGTCCCTGTCCTGGACAGGTGTCCATGGAACTGGAAAAGTTTTAAGGTCCCTTCCAAGGCAAACCATCCTATGATTCTATGACTCTAAGAAATTAAGAACATTAATCTGGCTGCTGACTCAGAGAGGGCTTGTATATATTGTGTATATTTTGGTGTGCTATTGAGCCTGCAGCCATCCAGGTATGAACTCCTTCCTGTTTCACAGAAAGGCCTGTGTTTGGTCAGGAGAATGGGTGTGTTCCAGGGGCTAAACTCAACCTCTTTAAATAAACTTGCTTGGGGAGGCTGACATCACAATGCTTCTGAAAAACAAAGTATGTGCTTTCATGAATCCAGCACGTCACAGCCACTTGGCTGAGCCAGTTTTGAATTGCTCGGTTTCATCTTCTCCAGCTGTAAATCATGTTGCTTAATTAATCTTAATTAAGTGTTGTGGGCATCTCTTGAGCTCAGTTATCTCTTTAATTAATTACAGTAACATACCATATAATGTTCTCTGTTTGATAGGATGTTTTGCACAATAGTTTAATCCAGAAGCTGAAAGAATTAATTAGTTCTCAGAATATGTCTCTGAACCAGTGGCCAAGTAAACGGAATATTTATCACAAATGCCTGGACTCGTTAGTCTTTAGAACCCATTACTGATATTGCACACATAGACTCAGAAACACATTTCCTGGTGCTGGGTTTTCAGATCTCTGTGGGCCCTTCTGAAGTAGGAATCAGACTAATGATGAGTATCTGGCATTTGTCAGTTGAGAGGCTCAGCCACAGCCCAGCAGAGTTTACAGCTCTGCTGTGGTTCCATAAACATTTACCTCCTCTGACCTGGCCCCTCTCTGGTCTGAGCCAGCCCTCCAAAGGGACTGACATGTCAGGAAAATGGGCACACCAGCAGGACCCCTGCTCCTGGAAAAGCATCTCCATGTTTGTGAGGGCTCCATGGGAAACAGGGCAGTCCCTCCCCTAACACCTGCTTGTGTATTTCACATGTCCATACTGGTTTCTTCGCCCAGCAAAGCCCAGAGCTCCTGGCCTCCGGCTGGGATGGCAAAAAATGGGACATTGCAGCAAAACTCTTGCAGCAAGGACAGTGGGGAGCAAAGGCAGGAGCTGCCCCGAGCCTCCTGTGGCCCCCAAGCTCCCGGGGCAGCATGGCCTAGATGCTCCTTGAGCTCTGCTCTGCTTGTCAACTTGACCTGTGATGACTTATGTTGTCATGATCTTCTCTCTTTGCTGCACATGGCTGTTGTTCCTTCAGCAATACAAACAGTCAGGGCAGCACAAACCCTAAGATCGACTGTTTAAGATGAACACTTTCCACTCACTCACCCAGACAAACACACTCAGTCAAATACACTTCACTTTGAAGTACAATACTTGCTGAAGGCAAACATATAGAGCCTGACTGGTTTGCTCTCAAAATTCCCATGAACTTTCTGCTTCTTCTTGGACCATGCAGGGAGGTTTAGATGGATCAGCAATCTCTCCACGTGCAGGACACTCAGGAATTGTGAGTTAGGAGGCTGATGAGAGCGTGATGATCCTTGGAGACTCAAACGTAAATACTGAGGGGGAATTACTCCAGAGAAACATGCAACTTTCATTCATACTTCAGGAATTGGCTTCATCCCAGTGGAGGGAAAATCCAGCTGGCCCAAAGCCCTCATAAGCATAAATGCTGGTTGTCCAGTACATATGGCAGTACCATTCAAAGAGCTATGACAATGATACTGTTTATAGCTCTGGAAATGGCGCTGCCATCTGCACCACGGTGCAGCGGCTCATCCCAGGATGTGGCTCTGCAGGGCCTGTCCCTGCCCTGCTTTTCCAGGGGTCCTGCTAAAACACGGCACAACTCCGGGGTCACTGGCTGGAATAAATCAGGATGGAGGCATAACTTCAGTTGGGAAATCCCTGCCATCCTAAGGAAAAGCACCCTTGGAGGTCCCATGGAGGTTGGCTGGAGGAGAAGTTTTCAGAGGTGCTGGCTCCACAGTTTTCTGCTCCTGGCAGCTGGGGAAGCACCAGCCCTGCACGATATTCCCTGCAGGGGCCAAGGAAGCTGCAGCAGTGGTGCAAGTGGAATCCAGTGACACGAGCACACACGCACACACATGTGCTGGTTTCCTCTTTCACCCAGGATAAAAAGGGAAGTCTTCCTCTCTTTCCTGATTTCCTCCATGGTACATTTTCTTTCCTTCACCTTGGATTCAAACTGAGCTGTTGCACTGCCCTCCCCTCCAGGGTTAGCTTGGATATACTGCACAGCACTGGACTTCACTTCTCCTGGAGAAAAGCGCATGGTTTTCGCAGGGGAGGAGGTGCTGCACCTACCAAGCAAATTGCCAGATATGCACTTCCCAGTTAATCCTGGTGTGATGCTTACAAGGAAGGACTGATCATTCCTATTGCCCTTTCCAGCTGGAAGCCTGTTCCAGGCTCAGTATTTCCAGTTGTTCTTTGAGACCATTCTTCAAAACTGAGAGATTTATGCTTTGGAAAATTGTGCAGCCCCTTGTTTCTGTTGCTGAAACATCTTTCCAAGACAACTATTGTATGACTACAGCCATAACTCCCACCAGAGATTATCCTTATCACGCTAATGCATTGTTAACATAGGAAGAAAGACAAAAAGGAGCTTTTCGTTCTCCTTGACAGTGATGTCTTGCAGTCTCCAAGGATGATTGTGGGAAAAGGTTTGAGTTACAAGTTGAAAATACTTTTTCTGATGCCTGGAGCGTTTGAATCAGCTGTGTTCCTATGACAAGCACTGACAGCTTTCCTCTCAGTGCTTTTAAGCCTTAAAAAAACCTCAGCATGATCTCAAATAACTTTCCTGCAGCCACACTGAGTATCTCATCAATAACAACTGTGACAAAATCAACTGAGGGACAGAAATAAGGACAAAGAGAGAAGCAGAAGAACAACAGTTTTATCACCCCAATTCTGTCTCTAGATCATGTAAAAGTCTTACCAGATCAGACTGGTAAGTTTTTGCAACTTTTTAGCACATATATGGTGGAAGATCAAGATGTTTGTCCCTGTGATTAGCAGAACAAAGGGAAGGGTATTATGTTCAAGGGTTAGTGGGTCACAGGATTTGGCAGTACCTCAGCTTGGACTGTTCCAGGCAGAGGTAATAATTTCACTGAAAAGTAGAGATAGCAGCACACAGAGCTGGAGACTGTAGATCACATCTGCTTCCTCTCTTCAGCTGGGCTTTTTGGAGAAACTGCAACCAAGATGGATTACAATAAAGTGATGGACATAGGGATGTTGTAGGGATAGGAACATGTGGCCATATGATGGGAAATGACATTGGAGATATTGCCAGAGGGATGAAAGCAGACAGAAACACGCACATGAGGACATTTCACAAACACCTGACACAAAGGACTGAAGGAATAACAGGCATGTTAAGACATCTCCAGCTGAAATTTAGACCTTTGTGCTGGGAGTGCTCAGTGAAGCCTCTTAGACCCTAGAAGAGCTATGAACCTGCCTCATGCAAAATCCTCAGGAGCCTCCTAATCTGGGTCTGAGTGAGTCTGAGCTGTCCCGCCCCATCCCATCAGCTCACACAGGCTGGCACTGGTGACAGCAGCTTAGTGAGCAGAAACAGATCTAGGATTCTCAGTCATGAAGGAGCCCAGGGGCCTTCCAGAAGGTGACAGGACATGGTGAAAGGGTCTGAATATTGCCGAAAAGCAGAGCTGCTGTTCACAGCTCCTGAGATGCAGGAACCAAGTCTATCTGGGATGGTGCAGGGTGATGCTGGGAAACTGCTCTCCCTGCCCTGGGCACTGCAAAGGGCCAGAAGATCTCTCCTTTGAGGAGCTTTGCTTCATGGCTGCTCTTGTACATGCAAGTGAATCCAAGGCATAATCCAACCAGCTCTGAAAGACCCTGGAGTCTCCGAATCCCTCAAGTTTCAGTGATGGCCAGGAAGTATCGGATGCTTGAAGTTACTGTGGGTTTTATTCTCTCCTAGTAATGTGCTCTCCAAGAAGTGCTCAGTGTTCCCTTCCTGTTTAGGCAGGGATACCCTGGCTGTGCCTGAGGTCCCTACTAGTATTTGCCTACCTTAAATTAGCAGCTTATGCAACTCCCCCTGGCTGCTCTCAAAAAGACATTTTGGCAACCCCTTGTTGCTGAGAAATGTCCTTTATGCCCCATCCCTGGAAGTATTCAAGCACAGGATGGATAGAGCTCTGAGCGCTCTGAGCTCTCATGGAAGGTGTCCCCGACAACGGCAGGGGGGTGGAATGAGATCAGCTTTGAGCTTCCAGCTCCAACCAGTCTGAGGTTCTATTACTTCCTCCAGACTCTGAAGGTCAGTTCTCCATCAGTGGTTGGTTGTTCTGCAGTGCAAAACTGAAAAAGCAGGTTGAGTGCTGATACAGGGAGCAGATTGCAGCCTGATCACAGCTCTGACTCCACGTCTGCTCCATCCTACCCAGGGAACCTGGCTATGGAACATTACAGATGGAGGAAACAGAAACTGCGTTCTCCACTTCAAACTCTGCTGTCTTACAGCAACTGTTGAGATCTGCTGCCTCTCTTCAAAATCTGAGTGCTCTAATGAGGAATAAACAAAAGCACTGAAGGGAAAAAGGAGAGGAAATCCCCTGCCTGCCGCAAATCTTTTGGGATAATTGGAGGTTTTGTGGGTACTGTGCAAGCTTCCCAGGGTCTGTGGCTTTGTCAGCTGGATGCCAAGGACAGGGTCTGGGGCACAGGTGAAGGGATTGGTACATTGAGATGCTGGAGCTGTTGTGGGGCTGTGAAACGGAAGGGCCAGATGCTTTCTGTGTGTCTTCCCATAGAAGATGCAAAAGGCTGGTCATATCAGCCCCTGTGACTTGTCATCCCAGTTTCAACACAGGGAGACTGTCATTGTGAGCACCAGGATTTTCTTGGTCCTGGAACGAGCACTGCTCCTTTTCCCTGCCCTCTTTCCAGAAACATCTTGAGCAGGAAGCCAATTTTATACATATTCCATTTTTCTTTTTAATGTTGGGGCTGCATGTCTGCAAGTGTCTGGCCCCTGGAGCATTCCCATGACGCTTGTCCCACGGTGGCAGGAACCCAGCTGGAGCCATGCACACCATCTGAGGGAAGAGGAAGCCACAGAGCTGTCACAGGGCTTAACTGACTAAAGACAGGTACTGGAGTTTTCCACATCCCTATATCTACTACACTCTCATGGTTGTATCTAAACTCTAGGAATAGCAGAGAGTGGCTGACACAAAACAGAGGGTGATTGGGCACTGAACAGGCTCCCCAGGGCAGTGGTCATGGCCCCAAGGCTGCCAGAGCTCAAGGAGTGTTTGGACAATGCAATCAGGGTCATGGTGGGATTTCTGGGGTATCCTGTGCAGGACTAAGAGTTGGATTGAATGATCCTTGTGGGTTGATTCCAGCTGAGAATATTGTGTGATTCTATGAATTATTGAAGGTCCTGTATGCTTTATGCATGGATCAGACTTGGTCCAGTCAAGGGCCACAGAGATCTCTCCTGTCCAGAGAGCACAACTCCTGTGACATAAGGAGCAGGTTGTGCTGCTCTAATGTGAAATTAATCCCAGTCTGTTATTGTCATAGAATCACAGACTGGTTTGGGTTGGAAGGATCTTAAATCTCATTTCATTCCACGCCCTGCCATGGGCAGGGACACCTTCCACTGGACCAGGATGCTCCAAGCCCTGTCCAACCTGGCCTTGAACACTTCCAGGGACAGGGCAGCCACAACTTCTCTGGGCAACCTGTGCCAGGGGCTCACCACCCTCACAGGGAAGACTTTTTTCTAATATCTAATCTAAACCTACTCTCTCTATCTTGTTTTACTCCATGTGGTGCCCACTGATGGGACCCTGCAGTGCTGTACCATGGTCCTTGGAGTGAGAACAACCATCCTAGAACAACCATCCCCAAAAAGCAGCATCCAAGCTGTCCACAGCAACCTGCAGCCAGGAGCCCACCCTCCATGTCCTGGGGTGAAACATCCCCATTCAGTGGGGGCTTCTGCCTCTACCCCACAAATCTTCAGCTATAGAGCAGACGAGGCTTCAAATTGCACTGCAGTAAATAGCAAACAGACACAGAGCTGCAGTAATAAAAGAAAGGACTTACAGAGCATGTTCATGGTTAGACAGGAGCTGGTCTGCTGCAGAAGAGCAGGAGGAGCTTGGAGACAGAGGAACAGCCACTTTTAGTGCAGAAAGGAGGAAAGACAGACACAGTGAGGTTAAGGGGGTGGAAAGGAAAAAACACAGAGATGGTTAATTGGAACATGCTTTCCCACTAGCCTGACATCAAACACTGAGCAGTTATATTCCAGTAGTGTCAGAGCTACATCCCCAAACCTCCCACTAAAGAGGAAACCTGATTTCTAGAGGAGTGGTGGTAACTGTGTTAGAACTGTATGAGGCATCAGGTGTGGTCCTTTCATGCCCATTTGGGAATCATTCTGCTTTTCAAGAATATCCTTTTCCTGTCTCACTGACATGCTTTTAGGCAGGAATGCTCTGTTGAGCCTATTTTCCAAAACCTCTTCAGGATAGCTCTAGGAAAGGATTTGGTACCTAGATATTGCCTTTCTCCTGCTAATTTTGTGAGTACCAACAAGCCCCTTTGGTCTGATTGAGGATCCTCTTTTGAGGAAGACACCTGTACCTCTTACAGAAAAGTTCAGGGAGTAGCAACTGGGCCACTTAATTTGTACATGTGATAACTGGCAAGCCACTGCTAAGAAATCTGATTTATAGAGGCAATGCAGAGCTGCTGTAGATCCCTGGCTGGTGATCTTTGAGCCTTTTGACAGCTCTAGTGTTCTGGAAATGTTGGTTTGGGTTTTTAAGTACAGAATGGGGAGCAATAGCTGAGCTCCCTGACTTTGTCAGACTGCAGTGCAGGAGTACAGCAGCTACTATTTAATCTTTTAGTAAAGTTGGAACTGTACCTGGCTGCAAGCCAGCAGTTGGTATGAACTTCAAAAAAATACCACTGTTGGCTGTGAACAAGGTGTTACTGGTCTCTCACCAACCCTCTGAATCGTAACAGAGAATTGCCAGTGCCTCTTAATGCACTGACCAGCCATAACCCCCTTCCTTGTCCTGCATTTTAAAGGATGTTTATGGGTTTGTTTTAAAATCTATCAAGGACAAAGATTCTTTCAAAAACAGAAAAAGAAATGGTGTGTAACTGAAGTGCATAATTTCCCTGAGCTCTTTGAGATTTTTTTTATGGGCTACTCTCTTGCATCCTGTTTTTATAGAATCACAGAACATCCTGAGCTGTAAGATTTGCAGAGGATCACTGAGTCCAACTCCTGGCCCTGCACAGACACCCCAGCAATCCCACCCTGTCCCTGAGAGTGGTGTCCAAACACTCCTTGAGCTCTGGCAGCCTTGGGGCCATGCCCACTGCCCTGGGGAGCCTGTTCAGTGCCCAACCACCGTCTGGGGGAATAATCTTTTCTTAATATCGTCTAACCCTGCCCTGACACAGCTCCAGCCATTCCCTGGAGTCCTGTCTCTGGCCACACAGAGCAGACATTGGTGCCTGGTTTTCCTCCTCCCATATGAAGCTGAACAGGCTGTGCCTAGTGAGGGAGCTCCAGGGATGCTGAGGTGCTGCAGAAGGTGCATCTCCTTGCTGGAGAGGTGGATGTGACACTCCTGCTGGGGTGAAGCCAAGCAAATGTTCCCATATTCCGTGCTGACAGCACCGTGCTGCCAATGGTATGGAATGGAGCTCTTTGAAGATCTCTTGGTAACACTTCTGGAAGTGTCATTCCTAATGGCTTTCTTGCCTGTGAAGTAGTTGCTCTGTGCAGTTCTTGTCTCAAATGTTATATCAAAGTGTTATAAAGTGCTTCCGCTGTTAATAAACACTAACTACACTGCTACAAAGACTTGTCAAAAAAGCACCATAGGGCATGAATCTCACTAAACACATGGCATGTGCCTTTAATATATCAATATAAACTGTGACTGTTTCTGTGCACTGCCAGGCAGATGACAGATCAATCAGTGATAAAATTACTCATACACACCATTAACACAAGACATGACCAGTTTCTTGATTTTTCTTTTCTTTGGTACTAGTACTGGAGTTTGCCTGTTTGGCTCCTCTCTGTTTCATGGAGCAATGCTGCAGCCTTCCAAAGGGACAAATCCATATTGTGTTTCCTTAAATCCTTTAATAAAAAACCCTCAAACCATACTGCTGCGGACACTTAAGCAGTTGCTACACCTATTTCTAGAGGTGGCTTCAGTTCAGAGGAGGAAAAAGTGCTGCCAGGACTCAGACCTTGGAAGACTTAGAGTCTAAAGGACTTGTTACACTTCCTTTTGAGAAAGGTAAGGATTTCAGAGCATTGTAATGCTCCTGTGTGGATGTCAGATTATTTGGGGTGTGATGTAATACCAAGGCAAAGCATAAAGAATGGGAGGTGGTAGAGTCACCATCCCTGGAGATGTTCAAGGAGTGACTGGATGTGGCACTCAGTGCTCTGGTCTGGTTGACAAGGTGCTGATCTCTTGTAGGTTGGTCTCAGTGGTCTTGGAGGTCTTTTCTAAATAAAACAATTCTATAACAACATAAGCACTTTACAGATCAGGCTAAATGCTCTTTAGTAACTTGTACCTCTTCAGTTATTGAAGTGCTGTGCTTTGGTGGGCCTAAGGAGCAATACAAATCAACAGCCTAATTGACATCCCGTCTGCTAAGCCTGTAAGAGCATCTCTGCAGAGTCTGTTCGTGACAGTGACAATCACCAAGTGTCAGACAGAATCCACACACTTCCTTCAGGGACATGACTGACTTCGAAAATAGTCGTTCAGTCACTACCAAGAAAGGTTTAATAAAGCAAAGTGGTTATTTTTACTTCCATGAGTGAAAGCAGCACCAAAGAACAGGAAGAATGCAGGATGGACATGGAACATTGCTGGCAATGTTCCTCCTTCCCAGCACAGCACTGTCGAAGCAGGAAAAGTAACTCGGTCAAGCTGTATCCTAAGGAGTGCTCTGTTGTGCAAATCTTATTTCCAAGCCTGTGCCTGTATGTATCTGTATTTTCTGAAATCAGATTTAAAGACAGTCCAGCAAAAGGAGTCCCTGGAGAGTTCCAAAATCTGGCTCCCTGAATTTTAAAACTGCTTTGTTGTGTGCTGGGTGGTAGTAAGGCTGAAGTTGTCCGTCATGGCCAGAGAACAGACAGAGTAATGCAGAAGTAAGGCCTGGAAATCACCAGCTAATGCAGGAATAGCCTCACTCAGCCAGATGTAATGGGGGATGGAGTATTTGCAAGGCAGGATGCACTCCCAAAGGCATCTCTAAAGCAATAGTGCATTTTTACTGTGTCTGTATCAATTCCCAGGTCAGGCCACCTCTTTAAGATGCACATATTTACTGAGCAGCAGATGTTAGCAAGGATAACCCTTGCTACGCCAAATAAATAAAACCAAAAACATCAAAATGGCCAGTTTTCCAAAAATTGACAGTTTAAAATGAAAAGATACTTAGAGCTGACTAAGGACTGAAATCCCAGGTGGGTGAGCACTGCAGACACGGTCACAGTAGGGTTACCAGGTACCTACATTTGCTGAAGCTTGTGACCCAGGCAGGATGGCACCAGAAGTCACACAGCAATTGGAAATAAGGATCCAAAAAGTGGCAAATTGGTAAAAGACAATCAAATCCCAGCAGATGTACTGAAAGCCCTTGACTCTTTCCTGGAAATCCCAAAGAGTTGGCCAAAATTTCTTGAGAAAAACAGGCTCTTCTCTGGCACAGACACCCCAAAAGCCTTAGAAACAATTATAACTAGAGCAATGGGGAAGCTTTTCCACAGTGTGAGTTTACAGAGGAAGAGGTGGTGCATATAATGCTTAAATAAATTCTCCTATAGCAATCAGAAAGGAATAGGGCTATTGAAAAAGGAAAAAAAGAACAAAGAAGTTAACCTAAAACTAAAATGCACTTAAACAACTAGCTCTGAGTTGGAGATGTCTGCTGCCACAACGAATAATAGAACATGACAATAATTGCTTAGGTTTATATAGCATTTCTGGCCCTAAGGCATGTGGAACTCTCTGCAAATGCTGATTTGCATTGTCTGAAAACACTCTGACTGATAAAACATACTAATCTCTGGAGAGGAGAGAAACAGCCCAACATATTCATCAAAGCTGTGCAAAGGTCAGCTGGAACAGAAGGGAAGTAGGTGGATAGCAAATTGCTATCCATAATAAAGTTTATTCAGGTACCAAAATTAGTTTTAAATCCTATTTAGAAGCTCTGGAATGAATGGAGAGACTCCCAAAGGACTTGGAATCAGATTCTGTATGTTGACATGCATCATGAGGGACGAGTGTATTTATCTAAATGCCATTGTTTAAGTCGCACTCCATTATTTACGTGGTATGTTTCTAACAGGTCTGGGCTTTGTCATGTGACAGGGGGAGATATCAGGCATTCCAGCTGCAGGGAGCATGCTGCCATTGCCAGCAGTGCTCTGCTCTGGGCAATGGACTCCTAATTACAGATGGAAGGCAAAGAATAGACTCATTTCTTTGTGTATCTCATCACACCATTCCCAGCACCAGCTATTGCAGCCTGTTCCGTCTTCCCAACACAGGACACACTGAGAAGCTGAGCCAAATATGAGAGAGAATTAATTTTTCAGTAGATACTTTCCACTTTAGGTGTATGAACCTGAGTAAATATCTGGCATTGTATCATCAATTCAGGAAGTTGGGATTAGATTACCCAGTCCAATAAAGGTGCTCCATATCGATAAGGACTCGACTGAAATCAGATTAGAGCTTTTCCCAACAGATAATGTCCTGCTTTTTCATCAAGGCCTCCAAAGCAACGAAAAATACCATTCAGATCACTCTGAGCAGCACGGGAGCCGTTTGCTTTTACTGTCAAGAGACCTGGAAGAATGAAAAAGTACATATGGAAACTGAACCCATCCTTACAGAATGACACCCATGAGGCAGATGAATTCCCTGCTTTTGTCATACACTCCCTTTGCTGTTTCCCAGCACTACCTTTTGCAGGGACGAGGAAAGGAAACTTCGAGGAGAGCAGCAGATGCTGGAGCAAAGGGAAGCAGAAGGGCAATAGGTGCTGAGGCAACACAGCAAGGGAGGTGTTTCTGAAGCCCTTGAGAGCACAGTGGGAGCTCTCCAGAGCTGCCTGTGGGAACCTTGTTCCTGTTCCAGGCCAGCACAGAGTTGGGGACACGCTGTTCATTATGCAAAGCAGAGGGAAATAAGAAACAGTCGTGCATGTCAGAGACCAGAGAGGTTTAATTGGAAAAGACAACGATTAATGTAAGTTACTTAAAGTTTCCATTTGAATTAGAAAGACAGTGAAGTGAAACCCAACAATGATTGCACAGAGAAGGAATGTTGGCCTGCAGCAGGACTAGTCATCTCATCCTTGTGGTTTCTTCTCTGCTGCTTTTTCTAACAGAATCCTTCCTTCCAGCATTATCCTCTGACAGCACAGGAGGGGCTACCAGGAACTGAATCACCTCTAACTTTTGTAAACCAGATTGCTTTGTTTTTTTGTAAACAGTAATACAAATACTGAGCAGGGCACAGGGTGGCATGGGCAAGCAGCTCCTGGGGCGGTTGGACTGAGCTCAGCTTCCCTGGACAGCACATGGAGCACAGAATCCCCACTGCTTCCTGCAGAAAGGGCTTTCATGGAAACCTCCAAAATGATACCACAAACAGGGAGGTACCAAAACAGGGGTCAGGCATTCCAGGGAGAGATAAACCAGGGCAACCAACTGTAAAAGTAAATCTTAGACCAGAAAAAAAGCCTTGACTGGGATCCTGCCCCAGCAGAACACACCAAGTGCTTTTGCTACCAAAGAACAAATAGTGCAATAAAAACCAGACAAAAACAAAAAATCTGATATTTCAGTTGCTTCCGAGCTCAAGGTGCCCTTCAGTGCCTTGGCTTCCCTACCAGAAACAAAGTGATGCAGAAGAGAAGTTCTGATTTTGAATCTTGTATTAGGCCAAATAACACAAAGGGGTTTAGCTTAACTCTAATCTCTTTTTCCAATATACAGACATATTGAAAGAGATTATCTTACTAAAATTGAAGGAAACTGTGGCATTTTAAAACCCTAATCCCCTCTTTTCTTTGTAGGAGATAAGATAAATATCTTGATTTCACTCAGTACAATTACAAGAAGCTTTTCTCTTATCAGAAGTTCTTGGTTTCCTCTGGTGAGGCAATTTTTGAGCTGTGTACAAGGCTTCAGCAGTGTCCTGGTTATTGGCAGACAGGTTTTGGGTGAAGAAGGGTACGAGGCTCCTGTGACACAGGGTGCAGCACAGACACAGAGCCCAGTGAGGTGCAGGCAGTGCCTCACTGTCCCAGGGAGCTGAAGGGATGCTGAGCAGGGCAGGGGAGCCAAGGTTACCCCTGTGCCCTTTCTCCCTTCTCTACTCTTCAACCTTCTTTTCAGAAGAATTTTGAAGTGTCAAAAGAAAAAAAAAAATCTTTAAATTGTTCAGCTCCTAAATATAGCACAGATCCCTAGGGAAGGAAAAGCAGGGAAGGGGCAGGAGCAAGAACCTTACCCCAAACCTTACAAATGATAGATGAGAGACAAATAATTAGTGTCTCGACTTCTACCCTGGGAATAACCCAACCTCAACAATGAGCCTATTGCATTTAAAAATACAAAGAAAGGCTTCAACAATACCTTCAGCAAACACCCACAATAAAAAAAAAAACCAGTCCTCCCACACACAAGCTGGAGGTGCAGTGTGTGGGAATGGTCGTGGTTGTTTCTGTGAGCACAGACAGGCTCTGCCTTCCCAGAGCCACAACAGGGGCAGAGCAGGGGCTGCATTTCAGGCAGAGAGAACAGCTTGGCAACAGCTCCCCACTGCCATGTCTTGCCATCAGCTCCCACCCCCACACAGCTTCTCTGCCTTCAATTCAAAGTGTAAATCCTGCTCGTTGTTTTCCAGACTGTGCCGAAGGGGATCACGTCCCATCTTTTAGTTTGTAGGTTGGTTGATGCTGCACAGAACAACACACAGCCAAGCCCTTTGCCACACATGCAACTCTATTTTACAGTGATAACTCGGGCTGCTGTGGAACATCTACACTGCTGGACCCGAGGGCTCCTCTGCCCATGGATCCTGCACAGCAGTTTGTATAATGTCCCCCTGCACTCCCTGGCTCAGCCCATATCTCCTGTCTGAGCTATCACATACCTACGGATATTTATAGCTCTGTGCCCTGCTCACAATCCCTCACAACTTCCAGTCACAGTGTTTGTGAATGTTAGAAGGATGTCACTGTGGAGAAGGCTGATGCCAAGCTGTAAAATCATGCCAGGGAAGTTGGAACATAAGTTGATTGTAAATATTGGCAAAGTTTCACAAAAAAATTGCAAGAAAGCTCCTTCAAGAAGGACGAAACTCTTTTTTTAGTTGTTATTGAGTCTAACTATCTCCTGTATTTTATAGAATCCATTTTCAGGTTTTCAGGTTTGAAACTTGAGTGAAAACAAAATGATCTCTTGACTAACATTCACAATATTAGCATTTACAGACAGCAATCAGATCCCCTCCCAGCCTGTATTTGCCAGGTGAAACCATCCAGTTGTGCTGGGCCTGTGGTCCCGAGGTGCTTTTCCTGGCACAAGGAAGTGATACCTGAACCGAAAACACATCTTGAGCAGCCTCTGGTTGCACTGCCCAGAGGGCTGAGCCCTGGGGCTGTGGCAAAATGAGTGAAATAACACTGAAATTCCCATTTTTAAATGCGCATAATCTGCTGTGTTTCTCAAAGTTTTGCTCAGAAACTTCCCAAAAAGAACTTAGTGGGCATGTGCTTTATCAGCACCTTCACAAAGTGGGGGTGAGTTCTTGCCTATCAGCCCCATTAACAAGGCAACTGCTGGAGAAAGGATATCACAGACCCTAAACCTCGACAGCCTGGACCTGCTCCAAGTCCCACAAGCAGAGCAAGTCCAAAATGCCTCCAAAAATGACCTGTGCAAATCCAGTGTGAACCACCAAGTTCTGAGGCAATGAAGGGAACAGCAGACCAAGTCCAAATGATCTGTCTTGGGGCTAAGGAACTTGTGGTAATGAAGACATTAACATATATCAAAGCTCTGATCCATCTTGCAGGATCATTAAAACTCCCAGGCAGTTCCTGCCAGTCAGAAAGTTTAGCCCTAATGGACTAGTTTTGTACTAAATATCTTCATAGCTTAGGGCAGTAGCATCCTGTCAATGACATTCTTTTCTAAATGATACCTTAGTGGTAAGAAAAAAAAAGAAATCATACAACATCTACAGTTTGTGTAAAGGGGGAAAACCCATTGGAAGCACATTCATCTTGCAGTTACAGCTGAAGTAAAGAAACAAATTAAATTGAAGATGTGCACCCTTTGTGTTTAAAAACTGAGTCACAGTGAAGAGTCACTTCCAATTTCAAATTTGGTCAAACCAAGCTCAAATAACATGTTTGTTATTGATGGGTTTTGTTCTCTTGCTGGGCATGTTTGTGAGTTTTGCACACCCTGGTGCCCACCTGCTGCGTCCCTATTTCTCCTTAGGAGCAAAACAAAACAGAAAAACCTTTCAGAAACTATGGAAGAACCAATATATATTGGATTTTACCCTTTTGACTAATTGGGAGGAGTCTCCAGGAAGCCTGGCAGAGTGAATGAGGAATGCAAATAACTGGCATGTACCTTCACCCAAAAACATCTGTGCTGGGAGAGCTTTGGGCTTGTCAAACACCATGGGATGGCTCTGCCTCGGGAGAGATGGAAGAGAAGCAGGAGAGCAGAGGACAGGCTGGTTTGGAGGCTCAGCTGGGCTGGGCTGGGCTGGAGGGGGAAAGCCCCATCACAAACCATTCTCTGATTCTATAATCAGTTATCCTTTTGCTCTACAGCAGCTCTGACCTTCTCTTCCCTACAAGCAGCACAGATTTCTTCTTATTCCAACAGATCTGCAGAGTTGCTAAATTTCTAAAAACCCGAGTTGCTGAGGTGCCTGTTCCAACAGAGCAGGGAAACACCAGAGCTTGCTGAAGTTCGGGAGATTTACTGGCACAATTTCTTATGTTCCCTATAGGGACCAATAACCCTGTACAGCAGTGCACCAGCTGCACACCAGGATTTACTGCACACTCCTCCCAGGGTTTTTGCCTCTCCAGAGTGTTGACACGAGTGTGGGCCGAGGGGGTTATTTATCTGATTTTGTATTTACAAAGACAATGAACTTCCAGCCCCCAAGGTGCATGTTTATTTTTTTTCCCAGCTTTCTTAGTTTGGGCTTTTTTAAGAGAAAAATCAGGATATGTTTTACTTTGGAGAAATAACATAGATATTTTGAGAAGACCTCTCTGTGATGGAAAATGAGTGGTAAATAAACCTCTCACTAGAGCTTTCCCTGAAGACTAACACTGCTGAGCATGGTAGTTCTGAGAGAAAATAGGGAACACACCAAAGTGACCTCCTTGACCCAAATGTTCCAGAGTTTGTCCACTCTGATCATTGCTCAAATATGTTCCACCCAAAGTAACCTTCTTTGCTGTGGCAAAATTTCAAAAGTTGTTTTATCCAAGAGTTCAAGTGATGCTGATCTGGGTTCCCATGTACTTGTGCAGCACCAGTGTTCAATGATTCATGAAGGCACGAGTTTGTTGGTTTGTGTTGAATAAATATCTATGCATGACAAATGATAGGCAAACAATCTCTTTAAAGGGCAAGACAGCATTTTTCAGATGATTCTGGCATTTTTCTTTCAGTCTCCTGGTGCACAGAACACCTGAACACATGGTACAGCCATCCAGAAAGTGCATCTATTGCAGTTCATTATTGTACTAATTATTGTACTAATTTTTCCTATACATTAGTTGAGTGCTCATTGTAAAGTCTCCTATTCACTCATTTTCCAGAATGATTCCCAAGTCTTTTCAGTGAACGATATTCCAACTCTGTTGGAATTATAACTCTGAATTGCAAATATTTAAAATTAATTATGCAATTTGTGCTGCAGCCAGAGAAACAAACCTTTGTCTGTCACATGTGAGTTGCAATCTCAGCCATTGAAAAATGAATTGGGCACGATTTCCAGATTGTACCCACCCCTGCAGATTTTAATTCAACATTTGCACGTGTCCTGCCTGAATTCTGATGGTACAGATCAGAATTGAAATAGATGAATATCCAGGGATAAAAATAGGGGTTCTGGCAATTCCTACACTTGCAGAAAGCAAACCTGGAAAATGGGCAAATCAAAATCTTCTGTTGAAGCTGAATATTTAGTTCTTATACACTTTCCCACTGCACACACACATACCACTCCAACCAAGATCTGTCTCCTGGCTGTTCCTGACATCCTCAAAACACATTTTGCACCATGTCTTGTCCTGTTCATGGAATGGGTGTCTCACACCAGCTGATGGAGAGTTCAAGAACAACACAGGTGACTGACAGGAAATCCTTTCCCCATCTTCTGGTTCATACTTTAGGGATAAAGTGGGGTGGTTGCCATGGCATTAAGTAAACTGTAATTACCCTCATATCATGGTCAAGCCACTGTGCTCTGCTCCCCAGCCCCATCACCACTGGGGTTGTGACTGGCCCCACCTGTGCTGTAAAAAGTCTCTCCCTGCCTGGATCACCCAGAACACCACAATCTTCACAGACTACTTAAAAATAAATTAAAACAAAACCAGGAATGAGAACTGCCTCCCTAGTAGTCTCAATCTGTGTGTGGTGAGGGCATCTGCCTCTTCTCACTCTTGTGTTTTATTGAGCTCTGCTCCACCTCCCCC